>CH003275.1:337932-498692 GCA_000149265.1 Ciona savignyi
CATGACATCGGTGAAATTGGGGGGTTCGTACATCGGATGGGTATACGGGGTTGACCAAGAGGTTGTGGGGGTAGATTGACCTGGAAAATCCCCACAAAATGTGATATAACTTCAAAGAATATAAACCATGAACTTACCAGCTCGTGATTGAATATACAATACAAAGAAATCAGCAATGTTATTAACTACGGTTGGATTGTTAATTACATTCTATTATTGGTTTGTATTGTTTACAACCGGCAGAATTTCTTCAAAGTTTTCAAGGCTGTAATTTTTTATTCATCATTTTAAATTAAAAATCACTTAATATTTCACTAAACCCCCACGCCTATGATAATCTTTTTCAAGAATAAACATTGATATCCTACTTGATAACCAGGATGATAATTTTAATGCTGTTAATTAATAAGGGTTGTCATTGATACATTATCACCGTATCCTTTGTATATATAGAAGGAATTGATATTGGAACAAAACTGATAGATTATAGCTGGAAACTTGTATTAAAGAGGCCAGTTATTAAAAAGGTGGTTTCAGAATAGTGGAATAAAGAGATATGATAACAAAAAAGCTGAATAAAGAGATAAAATGGAGGTCAGAGGTTCCAGTAGAAATCCACACAAACCTGCTTTATGTTCTGCCACCTGGTGACAGGATGCCAGTGTTTCCAGATCCACTTTTCCCGCCATGAACTGCTCCAATCGACGAGTAGGAGCATTTAATGCAGATGACATCGCCGAAATACTTGGTTGCGCATCACTGGGCTTTGCAGGGTCAGTATTTGTGGGTTCAGCATGTGGATCAGCGGGGGGTTTAGGGGGGTTAGCGGGGTTCCACATTTTCAATAATTATTACATAACACTAAACAAAATTAACCAAATTGTCATAAACAAATAGTTTCATCGGACCTAGAAATAAAAGTAGAAATATTATATTCGATAGAAGACGCAACAAGTGGAGACAAAAAAATTCATTTCCAAACAATTTTGAAGGAACAAATAAAATCAAACAGATTCAGTTATTTTTTTACATTCTTGATGGGTTTCACACAAAATTTAGGTTTCAGTTCATAATATCAACAACTTTAAATCAAATATTTAACTTTAACCTTTTCTTTTACCTATAATTTTATTTAATTAGCGCATTTTAACAAACACATTATGTGAGATGAAACTTTAACAATTTTCATAAAAATTCAAACAAATCATTCTAAAGCCGGCAAATTCAGAAGTTTCAAGACGGAGGATTTATAGTTATTGATTGCTGTGTTTCGTTCTTCTGTCATTTTCCCAGGTTTGCCTGGCTCGGATTTCAAGTCCGCAACAGCTTCCCGATAAGTATCAACTTGGGGGGATTCCCACGAGATTGAAAGGTTTTTAACATTTTGAAACGAAGGGCTATCTTCCCACCACAAATAACCATCGGAATAACCCGTTTTTCCACCTTTTTCCCAACTTTCCGTTTTCTGCCAAGTTTAAAGGATTTTCACAGTGAAAATATATTTGAAGGAAAATTTTCTTTTTTTTCAATAAAAATGTTTTCAATAATGATAATAGTGAAATACAAATTGTCCAAATATTTCCCATTAAACCAATTTTCACCAAAAAATTAAATAAATTCAGCAAATTTGCAAAACATATCCCCAAACCCCACTTGATTAAATTGTCATTGCACTGCAATAAGAAATTTTAGGTAATCTAGAATATTCTAAAAAAATGTATTTTGAATCAAAAATTTCTAATTTGTTTGGATTTGCTTTGTTCCCGTGCATAAAACCATTATTTAGGTAGCCTAGGCCACTAAATATTACATTTATTTTATAGAAAAACTTGTTTGTTATATGCGCTAGACATTTTATCGTCAAACCTATAGGCAGGTACCATTCAAAAATTTTTAAATGTACTAAATTCAATACCATCTATATTATGTATACTTTTATATTATCATTAATATGTGATTTGAAGTCATATGATTAAAGCAACTACGAAGGTGTTTAGTTGAAATAATAACAAGCGACTTAATGTGCATCTCACCCAGGATTCAAAGTACAGAGCAGTTAGGAGGTAATTTGCAAAGTCATTGTTCTGCTTCCTGACTGGACATCGGTCAACTTTAAGGGTCAATATGTCGGTGTCACGGTTGAATCGTTCCTCCCCGGCAAGTCGGGTCAATTTCAATCGAGCGTGATGATCCAATGGAAGGTTACACAACCGTATCTAGGGGGTGCAATGTAACGGTCTCATTGTGAGTGCAGGGTAAAACACATAATGATCAGATATTCATGTTTATCCCTGTTAATGGGAAAACACAATGGAAAATAACACAGGCATTCGTTAGATAACTTGCGCCCACCGTCAGGTTACCGGACCTATTGCAGTATGCATATAAATAATGTGTTCCTTTAGTTTTGGTAGAACCAATTAAATCCTTTGGGTTCAGTCAACATCCACTCAGTGACTTATCCAAGGACACAACCTACGAGCTAGCAATCAGTTTTGAATAATAAAAATAAAGACAAAGAAAAAAAGCTTTAAAACAACTTTAAAATCTTAATACTTCAATCTCTCTGCAATTATACAAAAGTCCAAGCACTATTTTTTATTTAAAACACTGTTACTTTTTATAAAATGCTTATAAAGAAGGTAGGGTACCCATTTGAACCAAAATAATATTAAAAAGTATGGAATCGTATTATTACACTATTTTTTATTTAAAACACTGTTACTTTTTATAAAATGCTTATAAAGAAGGTAGGGTACCCATTTGAACCAAAATAATATTAAAAAGTATGGAATCGTATTATTGCTAATGTCTCTTGTTTTTTAGGTAATTTGCAAAATCACATACCACTTAATTTTTTCAATCAACTAAGAAAGTGGGTTGTTTACTTGCCCTTAATAATTACATTCGCAGTCAAGAGTCATTTAATTATTATTAAAATAACAATACCGTTTTTGTGACGACTCTCGCGTCTGGGTTTCTTGGAGTTTTTCCAGCAACCACATAATCTACCGTGTGTGACTGCAAGGGAAATTCCCGTTCAAAGTCTTGTTGGCTGCGTAGTTCTTCAGGGAATGGGGTACAGAATTCTATTAGAGGATTGTATGAAAATTTAGTGGGATACTACACAATATGCAACGTAAAGGAATGTGGCTACTTATGATCAAATGCTGACACACAAATATAACAATTTGTTAACAAAATGACGCTGCATACATCCTAAAGTTTTATAAAATTAAAAACATAATCTGATTGTGGTTTAAACATAATGCAGACCAAATAATGTTGAAAGTTTACAGCACTGTAAAATATTAGTTGGTACATCAATGCAATAACAAGTAAATCTAATGAAAAAAATTTTTTTATTCTTGACTTTTAATGATTTGAAAAAAAATCATAATTGAGAAAGCAATGATAAAATTGAACTAACTTTTTAAAGCCGCGCAATGTTTCTTCACAGCAGGAGGGGTGAGGTGAAGGAAGTTTTGAACTTTCATCAATTCCAGGTTCCCGAACTTATCCGGTGGAGCACAGTACTTCTGTGTAACCCCCATGCTATAGGGTTCCATGCAGTCACATGGGGTAATATTATTTGGGTGGGTGTATGTGTAGAGCAGTTGGTAACACAACGTAATGCTTTTAACACAGTTTAAATATGAAACATTATAATTCTATATTAAACATATAACAGATTTAATTAACCTTAACAATATCTACAAATGAATTTGTTTTACAGCCTTTTGAAAACAACAGTCCCACTGTATATCCACCCTTCGCTTACTACCCTCAACAAATTTATTTGGTCAAACATCTTTTATTCAATTTAGTTTTTCTTCTATAAATTAAAATTATGTATTGGTGCTTTTGTTAAGTTTTTTTTAATGCCACATTAGTTTCATGGTGGTAATTACTGGTAAATATAAAAGTGAAACAATTTTTATTAAAAAGGCATTTCCAAGATAATGGTGAAAACAACTTTATTCAAATTACCGCAAAGGTAAAGGAACCAGGTATGGGTTGAACTGTCTGTGCATCGGCCACACATCGCTCCACTCTTGTTCCAACATATCAGCCAGGAAGGATGGATGACGGTTCATCCGTTCTAAGAATTGAATGGAATCGCTGTCCTCAAGGAATGGCTTCGGTAACAACCCAGCTTTTGCAACAGCTGTCAATTAAACCCCGATTATAATTACAAAGCCATCACAATACAAGGATATGTTTTTTCCTGGTTAATAGGAAAACACAATAAGCATTATTACACTGACAATTATCAGATTATCTTGCGACTATTGGCGGGTTACCGGAGCTATTTTATTGTGCTATAATTGATCGAGGCACTCCTTTAAGTTTAGTTTAAACTAAAGTATGATTTGATTTAATTTTGATTAACTAGCGATCACAATTTTGATTAACCAGTCACACAATTGATTAACTAGCATCCAGTTCAGTTTGACAATTTTTCGGCTCTAATGTGAGAGTCTGACCTACAAAGCTATTTAGCTGAAGTATTAAAAAGCCTGTGCTGGACTTATTACAAGCAAGGCAAAAATGAGAAAGAAACTGCACACTTAAAAACGGAGTAAAAACATAATTAAGGTTGTTCTTTAAAATTCAAGTTTATTTTTCAATTTAAACTTACATTAACACTCAATTAATAACAACAATATATACATTATTGTTTAGTAAATAACAAAAGGACGCAGCAAAAGACCAGAATTCACCGAGTCAGCTGCATCCTTTTACAAACCAGGCTCATAAGCTCATTGCATACTTACCGGAGTAGCAAACTTTTTGAATTCGTCCTGTTAAAACCGGTTTAAAACAGATTTTCTGAATAATAGGCATTTTGTTTACTGTGCCTTTTAAATGTTTTAATTTACTTATCAAAAAAACGTATTCTACAATGATAACATAATGTTGTTCGCATGTTAATGATATAATGTAAGACTATTTCGGATACGATATAATTGTTTGTTACAAACCGGTCAAAATAGATTGCTTTGTTCTTTATCAAAATATTTAATATAGTAAAATAATTTGTTAGCAATGTAAGATAAGAAGTTTAACATGTTAAAACATTCTATAATTAAAACTTATAAATAAAGAAATATAGTTTTAATTAGAGTAAATGTTGTTCGTAGTATCTGATCTTGTTTTTGTATTAGTGGAGGGGATTTTTAAACACTTTAACCAAAGTTTAGGGAGAGGATTTTGAAATTTTAATTTTTTCAATTATCTGTTTTTATTTCTCAGCTATATTACGCATCATTTTGTATTTTTTGAAGTTAAACATATTGTTTAAATATTTAAATAGTGAAAATTGTAAAATTTATTATAAAACAAATACGGTTTTTAATTATACATTTCCCAAACCAAACTCCGCACTCTGGTTAAAGCGTGTACCACGGTGAGTTGAAAAGATTGCCGGTGAAGTCAGATATATTTTGACATTTTTCTCGTATATTGCTGCAGTCACCATGTCTTCCACCCCTACAAGTTCATTTGGTAAAAGTCCGTCTGGTCGAACTCCCGGTCGTACGCCCAAACCCGGGGAAGAACCAGTGCCTGGACAACCAAAAGCTATGGTTTATATTTGTGGAGGTATGGTGTTCCATTATATGGTAACTATACTATACAAATGGTTTGATAGTGGTATAAGAAGTCTGGACTCTCTCCAGTAGTATTCAAGCATATTTTTACTAAAACAAACGTTTTGTTCATTTACATGAAAAACTAAATGAAGAGAAACTAAAATAAAGAATAGGGGTTTGGATTAGATTTGCAGATGGGGTTAAAGTTAGCCTTAATTTAGCTTGAGATTAGTGTTTGGAGCAGGGTTGATCAATTTAGTATTGCCCTTATTTTACAGCAAAAATGTTTACGTATCCTTATTTTTACGCCAGCTTGGAGGAGTTAATGATTAAATAAACAAGACTTTTCCAAATGCTCAAGCTCATGATTAATTGGTTTCTGTGGGTTGATTTAACTTATCACTCATTTTTTTCAATCATTTATCCTCATCCCAGAATGCCACCAAGAAAATGAAATCCGATCCAGAGATCCGATTCGATGCAGAGAGTGCGGCTGTAGAATCATGTACAAGAAACGAACAAAGAGAAGTAAGTTTATTCTGTTCTTTAAAATAAGTGGGGGGTCGACACGCATAACATGGACCTGAGATGATGTCACGTCTTCTTGAGTTAGAGCAAACGAAAAAATGGTTGTAGGTTTTCAATCTTGATGCAGAATAGCATGTTCCAACACTCAAATGTGCAAAACACTGAAAACTGGCTACGACTCACATCTTTTAAACTGATCATTTTACATTTGTTGATTAGGATTGAAAAATAAAAACAATCAATGTCCAAATGGGCTGACAAGATGATAAAAAGTTAGGAATCACTTCGTTAAAATATAGGCCAGTGATGGTTTGTAGGCAGACGAAAGGTGGTAAGATCGAAACCAGCCACTAGCTCATCAGTTGTGTCCTTGTCGCTAGGCACTTAGCAGATATCGCATAAACCCAGTAGATTAGTAGTGTGTACCAAAAACAAAACAACATCTCTCTTGTCACCATAGAATAGCTCTGGCAACCCAACGGTAGGCATGAAATAATCTGAGGATTTTCACTGTCATACCCCTTATTTTTCTTGCCTACAGTGATAAATTTATTATTATACACATTGCCTTGATTCAGTAAATCCATGTTGTTCCCTTAAGTATTAAATGAATAAAAGAATTGTATTTCAGCCCCTTTTACTATATTCCAAACCCTGCGGGTAAATGTGTGTATTCTAGGACCAAGTGGTTATACATATCTGCACAATCAATTAATTATATTTATTTGTTAAGATGATTATACAATACGAAAATACAAAAACACAAAAAAACTTTAATTAATCTAAGAGGCACTAAAAAATCAGGTAAGTGTCATAATAAATGCTTTGAAACAGGTGCCATAATAAGTGCAATTAAAAATATAAAATTAAATTAATAAGAATGAACGTGTAAAAACTGCCATAACACTGACACTGTGTGGCTATTCCAAGCTTTAACATGTATTTTATGTTTCAGTGGTCGTATTCGATGCTCGGTAGCTACAACCATACAAGACGTCATTTTAATATATTTGATCAACCGTGATCTGCACGGGGAATCCCCCGGTGTTTAATCCACATTGACTTGTGTGTTAACTGCCGTGTTTTCATGTAAATACACCATTCACTCCAGCTGTGTTAGTACTCTATGCTTGCAGAAACTACTACATACTCGCTTTATAAATTACACCAAATGTGGTTAGGGACCCTGCTTGCATGAACACATAGCATACATTTGTGTTTTAAAAATAGTGGTGGTTAAACACGTGGCTGACACTCTTATTTTAATAACTACAATTGATATATTTAAACAAAGCAGATATATGTCTTGTTTATGCAAGCATGAACTAATTTGTTCCTGAGTTGCCAAACAAACTTGTTTTTCATGTTCAGGTAAAAAATTATACTTATCAGATTCACATTGACATTGTATTAGATTTTAGATACCATTTACGCATTTTTTCAGACCTTTTTGTCGAAGCACGCCTTACATACTCATATATTCATAAGTTATAGTAAGTTATATTCATTTTTTGAATTACGTGAAATCCTTACATTTAGTGAACTTTTAAGGTGTTATCCTAATTGGACAACGATTAAAACCTAAGTTATCTTTTACACCGCGTTTAATAGGTGGCTGTGGCGTATTTTACTTTTTATTTATAAAAATTTAGATTCAGCCAAATATAGATTAACTAAAAAATGGCTAGAATAAAATAAATAAACCTTTACAAAAGGTAACCCAACAGGAAATCATTATTTGGGAAATATCGTTACAATGCGCCTATGTCCACCACATTGATTGGTTAGGGATAGGATAACATAGAATATTCGGGTTTATCTCCGTGAATGGGAAAACCAAGGGGGTTAACACACGGGCAATCGTCATATCACCCCGCGCCTACCGTCGGTTTACCGGATCTATTGCAGTGTGTTGTGTATGCTTCACATGTTCAATCTGGTAGAACCCGTTAATCCGCTGCTGTGTTCTACACCAATTGCTACACCTACGTGGAATATGCACACTATACAATGGGACAAACGTTTAACATGAGTAACATTAGATTTCTGGTCCTTGTTATCATTATCGATTTAAATTAAAACCCCACAGGATAGCTGTACATACCTCCGAAGTTTATATGCACATATGAAAATGTTATAAATAACACTTTAATATTAAAAACAAATTAGCCTTTGAATTTAAAAGGGCGTGGCGTTTTACTGATACCTCGACAGCAGTGCTAATTGGTTCGTGGTCGCAACTATTCTTAAATTGTGTATACCCAGCTGGCTACAAAATATGCCTAGTATTAAGTAAGGCAACACTAGCAAGTTCGCCGTAATGCTACATCGATAGTGCATCTCTTCCTTTTAAATATCAGGAAATTAGTTTAATGATTTCCCCCAGTTCGAAGAGTAGGCATGCATGGTGCGACAAACCATTTTAGCCATAAGCCTGTCATTTTAACTGGAACGGTAGAAAACTGAAAAATGAAGGTATTGTTTTTGCTCTTGCTGCTGGGTCCGAACTTACTTGGAGCAGAAGACGCACAGAGTAAAGAAAGAAATGCATCTGGTGAGTTGGATAACGTCGGTAAACACCTTTTCGCCGGGCTGAGTTTCGAATCCTTGATGTTCTCGCCAGTAAGAAGTTTTTTTTTAGAAATTGAAATATGAATCGATCGCGTTGGCGATTCAGCTTTCCCTGGACGAGGCACTCAAACGAACCTTGCCTGAAACCACTTACGATTATGGGTGTTATAACGCCCACTGCGGTATTTTATCTAAGAGGACAAACATACGAATATCTGAAGCATATTCTCTCAAAGAGTTTACTTAGCGAATTTCAAAATAACTGAGCAATATAATAAATAAACTTTTACTTTTAAATGCCTTGGTCCATGTTTACAATTTAGACTAGAGTTTAGGGTCTAAAGTGCGGTTTAATATAATGAATAAAAATTATTATTTATTAATGGGTAATGTGACCCACTTTATCACCACTATGCTTGTTAATTTTTCTTTAATAAGGCAGCTAGCTAATGGTGGGGGATTTTAAAAGTACCAGCTTTCGATGTTATAGGAATCCGACCAATCTTTGTAGCCTATAGTTTGAGTAAAAACATTAGTATATTTAAAGACTGGCATTTTGCATTTATATTTTAGTTTTGAATTAAAATCAAGTAATCTCATGCATTGTGTGTTCCTATCTATGCAAAATATTTAACAATACTACCAGTGATTAGTTAACATTATGATGTATCATGCAGAAGACAAATTGAAGCAAAAGCTGTACGGCACAATATACGCGAACCGATTTTTCAACCCCCTCCTGCAAGGTTCAGTTGTCCATGAGTTCGCGAGCAAAACTAAAATTCCAGCTCGTTCCGCCCAATGTTATAACCAGCTGTGTGGAAATGGTTCGGATCTGATAGTTGGTTTCCAGGTAAATGTTAGAGAAAACATGATTTCAAGTGTTGTTTATACTACATGATTGTCTCATTTGATATAGTTGTGAAAGAGTTGGTCTTTATGTGTGGAATCTAAGAATATCAATTCACTTTCAGTTCTTACACCAACAATAATTTAACCCGTTCATATTTCCTAACCAAATGGTAATGTGTCGTGTGTTCGATGTTATTTAATGGCTTCAAGTCGTGTGTTCGATGTTATTTAATGCACAAACCAGCTTCTTGTAGATTTTTAATAACTACATATTGTCCATAGATGGCGCAGTCGGGCGGAGTGGCAAATAAGGGCTTGCTGTCAAGTTACGTGAGTCATGCTAATGGCACCAGAATCTACACGACTCCGAAACCTAAATCCGAAGATAACTTTAAAATGGAATGCACCGAACGAGGTATAATCTCGTTTATAAAAATAGTAGATTTATTTTTCTTCTTTTATAGAATAAATGTCTAAATTGCGCTCTAATTCATCAAAATACGACCTACACTTCGTTATTTGTCTTACAAAAAACCCCAAACATACATACAGTGATCACATTCGACTATGTAATCTGATGCGTCTCCAATAAACATGTACATGCCAGTAGCCCTAATATTTTTCTATAACGTACGGTCCCGTGAGATTCTCAAACACTTTGACAACTATATATGGGGAAACAAAAAGAAGGAAAGAGAAGAAGTATAGGGAAATGGTCACCAAAATGAAAATTGAGATTAGAGGGTTAGAAAAAGGGTGATCATTGGGGTTAAAATTCGTGTTTAACGCAGGGTTAGAATTGGTTTTCATAGTTTTTATGTGCAGTTTCCCCCTTTTTCCCTATTAGTGTTGACAAACTTGGATACGCGGTAATGTACCAACTATGTTACAACAGCTGATTGTTTTACTCGCCACACTTAAACGTTAACGTCATATGTTATAATTATTTGTCAGGTTGGTTCGAATTTTGTTTGGACAACTCCGGAGATCGATATTTTGAGAAAACAGCTTCCTTCCACGTGATAGTCATTCACAAACAACTATTCAAACTATTCCACCACACGATGCAAAATAGTAGCAACCCCAACTCTTTCAACGCTGTGTACGCCGTATATGTAAGTGCATGTGAACGAATATTGACCGTCGGTTGGCTGTAATTTCATTAGTTTCCAGTAGGCCTACTAAGTTACGATTTTATTTCATTCCAACATTACTTAAACACAGTCACAAAAATGATTTCTGCAAATGTTACAGCTATAATATCGACCAGAAGTTCATTTTCGATACCAGAAGTCAATTTTTCAATTAATAATATCATTGAACTATTTTCTGTAGGACAAAATGTACCAGATTACACAGAACTGGTTGTTTGTGAAAATCTTTCTGCACAAAAAAGATGGTCATCACCGACAAGACTACAACACCCTTATTTCAAACTCTTACAGGGTTAATACGACCGCCGTCATAACTGTTGTTGTCAGTTTAATCGTCGGATTTGTACAGGTAACATATATATTTTCATTTATAGTAGGAGTTCAACTAATTATTCTCCCTATATCTCCGATGCAAACTGACCTCACGGCTGTCACAGCTTTGATCTGCAGCTCAAACTGAAAACCCTAAAACATTTTACTTAAAAATGTGTAGTAACTGAATATACTGTATGTTATGTATGCATGGTTCGAATCAGAAGAATATATCACGTAGCGCGTCAGACGGACGGTTATTGGATCTAACCCGTCCCATAGGTACTTGGCTGTCATTTTAGCGTGTTCTGAACCCCCAGCCATTTTATGAATTAAACACAAACTTATTTTGTTTCTAAGTCAGAATTTGAATTATTGTAGGTAGTCTTGGTGAGAAGAATGTTCCACGATAACAGGGGGATTTCTCACAAGTCGACTTCCATAGACTTTGATTGGACGAACCATCGCATTGGGCAACTTTTGATGTTAAATTATATGTGCGAACCTTGCACAATTGACAGACCAGCCGTGCGGAATTGAGCACCATCCGCATTCGATTTTTTGTCTAAAAAAATGTCACAAATATACTGCACACAAAAGTATGATCTTAATTTTTAATCAGAGTTTCAATTGTGACGTTGCGAGGACGCAAGTTGCAGTTTTTGGTGTAAACGTGGCGGTATTGTCTTGTCATAGTTACAACTTCGTAAACATGACGTCAGAATAAGAGTTTAAAAGAGTTAGAAGTATATGGCTTTCTAGTACTTGTGCCTGGGAAACATCACCCTTGTTTATCAGTATGCGTCGATCCAGTCACTTTGCCCTAATTCATGATGACGTACATTGAACAGCATTATTGAAACCCTCTTTGAAAACCCATTGGACAGTGTGATTTAGACGAAACGAATAAAAATTCCACACAACCGACTGATAACCCATAAAATGCAATTTTTCTTTTTTAAATAGCTCGGGAACTTTGTTGACGAGCTCTGAATACAAAACACAGAACTAAGTTCCAACTCGGTATTATTTAAGTTCTTATTTTATTTCCTATAATTCTATGTATTAATTAATCGTGATAAACTGGAAAGCATTGTGTATATGACAATAGAGAATCAAATAACTGTATTTAAATCTTTCGTAAATGGCACACACATTACTAGCCAGAGAAAGAATGGTGCAAAATATACTCACAAATGATCACTGAACTAAATGTTATAGCTTTAATTTAAGTTGTGAGGTTTGACGGTGTATCGAAATACCACAAACTTATAAAATAGCAAGGTATACGGAATTAGTATTGCATTAGTAAATATTTTAATTTCTGATAAAAAGCAAAACTAAGGTAATTGTTTTGCTATATCCTTGGTTGTTCTGTAATCTTATAATGCGCAATACTAGTGTGATTAGTGTATTTTTATTTTAGTTTATTTATCCTCCTTCCTTACAATACAGAAGATTATGTTGTTAAAATATGTTTTTTTTTATCAAGAAATTAGAAAAACAGCAAAACTGTAGTAGTTAAAACACGTCGGTAAATTCACAATGTATAACAGGATAAAAGCGACGTGACCGTTAAACCTTACTAATATTTATTAGAAAAGCAAAATTAGTTAAACCAAAATTAACAAATTGGAATCTTGACTAAAAGTATGCAAGCACGACCAAGTACTGGAGGGGGGGGGGGCTTTATAAGTGTAAAGAAGTATAATCACTTTCTCATATTGTTTAACCACTTTCTATTGACCCCATGTATGAATATACGCCATAATAGAAAGTGATTATATAATGCGCCAATGTAGGTGGTGTGATAATAAGTTTTACTGTCAGTCAATGAAAACATTATCTTGTACAGGGAGTCGGTAGGTCATTTTACTATACAGATCCGGTTCAGATTTATTTATATTTTTACGATGTAAAAATATGAGGTTTTGTTCGGACAAAAAACCAACTGGTGCGACCTAGTTTATGAGTTGAGTTGTTTATTTATCTTTAATTATTGTATTTGACAATCAACATGCATCTAGTTAACTTGAAAAATTGTAGTATTTTAGAATAATTTGGCCTTTGAATATATTTATGTCTGGTTAAGGTTTATCCGAACATTTAGCTGTTTAATTCCGTTTCTATTTCCTGTTGTAAAAAATACTACGAGCGAGATTTGAGAATTTCGTTATTGTAACATGACGTAAAAATATTTTTAAATCTATGCAGCATGTTTTAATTTTTGTTCTTAAATTATACACTTATGAATAGGGTAAATGTTGGGTTGTAATTGAGTCTTGGGACGCAACGATAATAGGTTTCGGAAAGCCAAAGGAGCCTATGATAGCTCTGTCTAGCAAGCCAGAACTAGATTCGGGAATACACCCGCTCAAGTTGGGGTATTTTCACCTTGGATACAGGTTGCAATTCGGTGAGTTGTGGACTTAACTCTGTTTCAATAGTTGATCCCGATGTTACATTCATTGCTTCGGAGCTATCCACCACAGGGGCAAAGTTGGGGATTTCGATCGGAAGTTCAGATTTGTCGCAGAGAGTTGAAATCGATGGTAACGTACCGACACGCAGGTGCTGATATTGAAACATGGGTTCGTCTGGCCGATAGTATGCAGGGTTGTAGTCCGATGATATGTGGAAATTCATCTGACTTATTCCAGGTACTGTACTGGTAGAATTGAACGAGTTTTCGAAATATGGAACTGTACCGTCGTTGATGTTATGCGCCGCGTGCTGCGGCGGCGGCACATAGCTGTTAAAAGGCACCTGTATAAGCGGTACATCATCGTCTTTTAAAACTAAATCAACCTTAGTGTAAAACGAATTGGGTCCGACAAACGCGCTGTACGTTGGAACGTTCGACGATGGCTGGTATTCATGCACAGCTCGCCCCACAGCAACCGCGGACGCCATTTTTTGTTTCTGCTGGTCGGAATTGTCCAGTCCTTGAGGATCGGTTAGATCCAATGCCTCGGCCCAAACCTTTTCAGGCCAACCGGTCCTTCCTTTGCGCGGTTTTTCTGAATTGTTTCCGTTATATTGCGAGGATGGTATTCCATTGGCCAAACTGTTGATAAGTTTATCTGGATTTCCATTGATTTTCTCCGAACCGTCGTGGAAGTTCTAAAGATAATTGGTGTTAGAAAATGAATATTTATAAAGTGTACAAAGTATAAGAACTGGCATAATGTCTTAAGAGCAAAGTGTTATATCGTGCGTAGTAACACACGGAAATAACCGCCCTAAGAACAACAAACGTTTTAAAGTGCGGTGTTTTATACTTTGTGTACACAAGGGAAGTTTTAATGAGCGAACCTTTCGTGGGGTTTTGCGGCGTTCGCGGGACTTCAGAGCTTTCAAGTCGGCGCGGAATCCTTTCCCTCCCCTGTGGTCTCCAGCGTCGGAATTCTTCAAAATATCCGACAGATAAGCAATGTAGGAGGAGGCAAGGTGCAGGGTTTTTATCTTTGATAACTTGGTGTCAGAAGGTACGTTCGGTATACATTTCCGTAGGTCAGAGAACGCCTTGTTAATACATTCAGTCCTTTTCTTCTCCTTCTGCCGAACATTTCGATGAAATGCCATAATTTTACAGTTTTATAAAGCAAGTTTACATTTTTCTTCTAACCTTTAAAAACCTGTACAAATCTTACAAAAAAACGTATATTACTAACTACCAAACTCTGAATGTCTGATACCGCTGAAGACTACAGATCTGAAGACCCGGGCCCGAAGCTGTGTTTACGTCATACTCACAAACACAGAGACTGTGATTGTTAGGTCATATAAGATAAACTATCAGCTTGGAATCCATAGCTTGCTTACTCACAAGCGTTAAGGAAAGTTTGGAATAACATGATAGGCATGCGTCTAATAGCAATGCACCTACTATCCCCGATAATACATGTCGTTAATTAAATAATTAAGCTTGCCATATGTCTATATTTATAACGTGGAAGAATATATCCTCAGACTCTCGTATATTAGACCGGATATTTGCAAGCTATATTGTAACTAACAGCTTGCACTACATTAGTAACAAAATCCAGTGTGTTCATTGAGATTTAACGACTTCGTAAGTTGGCTGACTAATCTGATAACCTAACATTACACTTATTTTACAACCTTACATTACAATTATTTTTTTACCCCCTAAAAGCTTTAGTTTTTTCCTTTTAAGATCGTCATCGAAACAGAGACCTTATACTTGCGAGTTTCAAGCCTCCTGCTTTAAAAAGATGTCTTCTATTTTAATTTAACACATTTCGACAATTATCGGCCTCTCTGGTCCACAGCAGCTAATTAAACTTCCTTTACTTGGTCGTTCGCCGGAGCTTCTTGAAATAGCTTCAGTTCATAACTTTATACTTTTACAACAAGAAATCAATTTTAAAAGCGCTTCATTCGCGGTATCCACGTATAAATAACGGCGTGAACAACTTATTTTCCAACTCCCGTTTTGAAGTTTCATTTAAAGAAATCAAAACAAACGAAGAGAAACACGGATTTCAAAGTCCACACCGGAATGCGTGGTTTTCTGTTCAATTATATCCATGAACTGATTTTTTACGGTCATGATTTCGGTTTAAAAAAATAGCACACATGATTGGTTATTACAGCTTCAAGTTGGTTGTACGACGGTTGTGTAATTGCTTGTCTATCAGCCTTCCACGATACTGCAGTATGTTTCGACATCAGTTTGTGAATAATCTTTACATAAAGCGTGGAATATATTTCGCCGACACGAGTTGATCTAAGTGAAGATCGCTGGCTGTTCCGTCCCCATTTAACATACGCAGGACCTGCAAATAATACTTGCTTAATGGTGTTGAATCTTCTTTTAGCATACATGGGCCGAGTATTTTAAATTCTGGCTTTAGCATATATATATATATATATATATTTTATATATGTATTATTATTCTTAAAATAACCAGCGTTTCTATATATCGGTTATTTTTACTATCGTAACAAGTTCATTTTTTAGTGATGCGTCATCAAATCTAACATATAAAAAATTCAATATTTTAATAACTTTTTGTTGCTTGACATTTCCTATAAGTTGGACTCGTTTGAGAGTTTGTCTTGACTTTTGTACTTCAATAGTGTATACAATATCAATGATACAAATTGCGTTTGAATTCGTTAACCCAGCTCTTCTCTGTAAAATGTTCGAATTCTTACATGGGGGATTAATTAATTTCAAGTAACTTGGGGTGAAGTCTATATGAGGTAATAGCTTTATTATTTATCCCAGATCCTTTACACTAATTAACTGTTAGATACTTCTTACATCGATAATTTTGTGTTTTCGAACCCAAGATGAACTCGTACCTTAAAATGTTTTGTATAGAATAAGTATGTGAGTCGGTCGTGTCCACTTTACCTTTATTTGTATAAGAGTCGGTATATGTATCGGTCGCGTTAACCATTCGGCCACACGACCGTACAGTGTCCACATTACCTACATGCTGATACCGAGTTGTGCAACTCTTTCGCCACCTGACGGATATTTGGTGCCTGTACATTTGTCCATTTCAGCAAGGGTTGATTTCGGGTCTCGTATTGAATATCCAATTTGACATTAGGTATTGCCATAGGATAGCATAGGATATTTATGTCTATCCACGTGAATGAGGAAACACAAGGAGTGCCAAAAACACGGGCATTCGTCAGATTACCTTGCGCCCACTATCGGGGTACTGGAGCCAGTGCAGTATATTGTGTATGATTGAGACATTTCTTCAATTTAGCAGAAACTATCATTCCACTAGATTCGGGCATTGTCCGTTAAGTGCTGCTTATAAAGGAAAAAATGTCCCAGAGTTAAACATTTTAAAGAACTTATAGTATGTTTTTTTGTTTTTTTTTGTCGTATTTTTTTAAATACAAACGTGAATACTTTATTCAGTAATATCAAGCTTGGATAGGTTACTCGAAAACCCATTTGGTTTGCTTGCAGAAACAAAGGTTATACACTTTGTATAATACATACCAAGGGTGATTAGGTAACCAGATTACACGATTGTGTCTGCACGCAAGAAATATCGCATATGTATATGTCGGTGGTCAACAAGTTCTAGTTATCACATACTCTTAAACGAAACGTTATAAAATAAAACAAATATTTAAATATAGTGTATTTTTTTAGAAATGTTTTTCCTAGAAACAAATGACGTAGAGAAAGTGACGTAACCAGAAGCAAAAGATTAACTGAAGATGAAAGCGTAACTGAAATTAAGGTTACAAGGTTGTTTTAAAATGGAGAAAAACATTTTTTTAAACAAGTTACCAGACACGGTTATTTATTTATAATTGGTTTCGTTTTGTTTTTTTATGTTAATATATTCCGTTGTTAACGTCACTGCTGGGCAGTTATAACACAAGCGGATCTGACATCGACTGATGACGAGCAATGTTACTTACATTGTGCGAAAATTAAAAACTAATTACTCCGTGACGCATGTCGTTTGTTGTACAAGCGGGTGGTGTATGTGATATTGGTTTAATCAAGTATGAAATTGGGATTAGGTGCCATACGCAATAGTTGCATTAACTGTTGTATTTCGATAGCAATGAACTAAACTAAGCAATTAGGTTGCCAATGCAACCATAGCTATTTTGTATAATGTGGGTAGTTTTTTTACTTCATTCAGTGTTGTTATGGACTACAGTATACGCAGGTAAAAGCACTGGTAGATTAACATTGTATAGACTACAATAATAAATCACTCTTAATCAATAATACTTAATAATATAAAAATAACCGTTTAACTTTTATAATAAAGTTTAATTTATTTTTACATTTTATAGCGCAGCAGCAATTTACTAAATCGACTTTCATGCATAAGAAATAGGCAGTAAATGGTTTCTTATAAGCATTGTACTAAACAAACTCAGATACAACTGGCTGGTGATAACATCCCTAGTTATGTCCAATACAAAGGGACAAACATAAGTATCTATATTTGATTATTTTATTTTTGGTAAAACCAGGCTAAAATAAACCAATAAATCTTAGTCTATAGTGGCTGTTATACAGTGGTGTAATTAGTAGTGTAAACATTTTGTTCATATTCCCACAGTTTCGTTCAAATCACTTGGGTGTTGGAGGGATGAGGGAAATCGAGCCATTCCAACCTTAGAAGGCACAAGCGAACTATTAGATGGCCATTATAGAGTTCGTTCAAATCCAATAGAAAAATGCAGTCAGGTAGCGTACGAAAGGGGATATGGCGTATTCGCAGTTCAGGTAAGATGGTATTTATATCTTGGTTGTTACACTGCCAACTTGGTAAATGGCAATAACAATTTATCTCCCTATCTTTAATATTAATAATAAAAACGATTTAAACATTATGTAAACAGCATGGTGGTTGGTGCGCTAGTTCGTTTAACGCGAGGGAAACCTACAAGAAATACGGGAAAGCAACTAATTGCGCTAGTGATGGGGAAGGGGGTGGTTGGGCAAACGATGTCTACGAGTTTGTACAAGGTAAAATATTAAAGGTGACCATAATTTTAAAATACGTGATTATTTTCATTTTAAACATCATGTTTGCATGGTATTTTTACCGAGCCACGTTCCGTATCTATGTTGGGCTCGTCCCTAAAATCTTTTTTTTATGAGTCGGTTTATGTATTAGTTGGCTTAACCATTTGGCCACACCATCGTACCATATGGTCAACTGTAGCTATAACATTTTCGAAGTTAAACAATATAAGGCGCTAGAAGTGCGTGGTGGGTTATATATTTTGTTTTAAACACCCGTCTTACTTTTACAGAGACAGAAGAAGTACCAGAAACGAGAGAATACATGGGAGAATATGAGAGAGGAATTTACTCGATCCAACCGAAAACAATCCTCCAAGTTGATTTCAGATTCTGTCCCCATGTGCTACCCCATCAAGCCAATATCACAATAATCACCAAAGACAACTCGCTGCCCCACATGTTTAACACCACTGTACTAGAAATCCGACCATACAACGTGCTAACTGAGGTGAAGAGAGTGGACGTGGAGACAGGTTGGAACTGGGTGGAAGTTAGAATTCTATGGCGGGTGGTCGTTTATATTTGATTTCCTTGTGCAGTGTGCCCTGTGGACCCAAAGTATACTTGATTAGAATTGTATAGCGTTTGTAAGTTGGCTTGTTATGAATTACTTTCAGATTTCCGATGGGAACACATTTTGATTGTATATTCTGTTTTTTTTTCTGCGTAATGCTGGTGACATGCATGTCCGGTCTCCAGGTCATTGTTTAGAACGCGTTATCAAATTAGGTTGAAACTTTTAGAAATTCTAACTGACATGCCCATAGTTTGCCTCGAATTTTAATTTTTCAAATAAACCAAAGAACAATCTCGGGGAAAATGTAAAGAAATATAGGCCAATTTCAGAATTTTCGGAGTTATCACCATTATTTCCGGATTAGATAGAAATATTTACCTTGAATTTCTACTGAATTTGGAGAATTACAACACGATTCGGAAAAAACATACTTTGATTTTGGGTCTCGTATTGAATATCCAATTTAACATAAACTATTGTTATAGGATAGCATAGGATATTTATGTTTACCCACGTGAAGGAGAAAACACAAGGGGTTCCAAAACACGGGAAATCATCAGATTACCTTTGGCCCACTATCGGGTTACTGGAGCTATTGCAGTGTATTGTGTATGATTAAGACATTCCTTTAATTTAGTAGGACCTTTCATTCTACTGGATTCGGGCATTGTCCGTTAAGTTCTGCTTATGAAAGAAAAATGTCCCAATCGAAAAATAAACAATTTAAAGAACTTAGTATGTTTTTTTTCATTTTACTGGATTCGGGCATTGTCCGTTAAGTTCTGCTTATAAACGAATAATGTCCCAAATCGAAAAATAAACATTTTAAAGAACTTAGTATGTTTTTTTGTTTTTTTGTCGTGTTTTGTTTAAATACCAACGTAAATACTCTATTCAGTAATATCAAGCTTGGAAAGGTTATTCGGAAACCCATTGGGTTTGCTTGCAGAAACAAAAGTTATACACTTTGTATAATACATACCAAGGGTGATTAGGTAACCAGATTACACGATTGTGTCTGCACGCAAGAAATATCGCATATGTATATGTCGGTGGTCAACAAGTTCTAGTTATCACATACTCTTAAACGAAACGTTATAAAATAAAACAAATCTTTAAATATAGTGTATTTTTTTAGAAATGTTTTTCCTAGAAACAAATTACGTAGAGAAAGTGACGTAACCAGAAGCAAAAGATTAACTGAAGATGAAAGCGTAACTGAAATTAAGGTTACAAGGTTGTTTTAAAATGGAGAAAAACATTTTTTAAACAAGTTACCAGACACGGTTATTTATTTATAATTGGTTTCGTTTTGTTTTTTATATTAATATATTCCGTTGTTAACGTCACTGCTGGGCAGTTATAACACAAGCGGATCTGACATCGACTGATGACGAGCAATGTTACTTACATTGTGCGAAAATTAAAAACTAATTACTCCGTGACGCATGTCGTTTGTTGTACAAGCGGGTGTTGCATGTGATATTGGTTTAATCAAGTATGAAATTGGGATTAGGTGCCATACGCAATAGTTGCATTAACTGTTGTATTTCGATAGCAATGAACTAAACTAAGCAATTAGGTTGCCAATGCAACCATAGCTATTTTGTATAATGTGGGTAGTTTTTTTACTTCATTCAGTGTTGTTATGGACTACAGTATACGCAGGTAAAAGCACTGGTAGATTAACATTGTATAGACTACAATAATAAATCACTCTTAATCAATAATACTTAATAATATAAAAATAACCGTTTAACTTTTATAATAAAGTTTAATTTATTTTTACATTTTATAGCGCAGCAGCAATTTACTAAATCGACTTTCATGCATAAGAAATAGGCAGTAAATGGTTTCTTATAAGCATTGTACTAAATAAACTCAGATACAACTGGCTGGTGATAACATCCCTAGTTATGTCCAATACAAAGGGACAAACATAAGTATCTATATTTGATTATTTTATTTTTGGTAAAACCAGGCTAAAATAAACCAAGAAATCTTAGTCTATAGTGGCTGTTATACAGTGGTGTAATTAGTAGTGTAAACATTTTGTTCATATTCCCACAGTTTCGTTCAAATCACTTGGGTGTTGGAGGGATGAGGGAAATCGAGCCATTCCAACCTTAGAAGGCACAAGCGAACTATTAGATGGCCATTATAGAGTTCGTTTAAATCCAATAGAAAAATGCAGTCAGGTAGCGTACGAAAGGGGATATGGCGTATTCGCAGTTCAGGTAAGATGGTATTTATATCTTGGTTGTTACACTGCCAACTTGGTAAATGGCAATAACAATTTATCTCCCTATCTTTTCGCCGCATAATATTAATAATAAAAACGATTTAAACATTATGTAAACAGCATGGTGGTTGGTGCGCTAGTTCGTTTAACGCGAGGGAAACCTACAAGAAATACGGGAAAGCAACTAATTGCGCTAGTGATGGGGAAGGGGGTGGTTGGGCAAACGATGTCTACGAGTTTGTACAAGGTAAAATATTAAAGGTGACCATAATTTTAAAATACGTGATTATTTTCATTTTAAACAATATGTTTGCATGGTATTTTTACCGAGCCACGTTCCGTATCTATGTTGGGCTCGTCCCTAAAATCTTTTTTTTATGAGTCGGTTTATGTATCGGTTGGGTTAACCATTTGGCCACACCATCGTACCATATGGTTAACTGCAGCTATAGCATTTTTGAAGTTAAACAATATAAGGCATCAGAAGTGCGTGGTGGGTTATATCTTTTGTTTCAAAACACCCGTCTTACTTTTACAGAGACAGAAGAAATATCAGAAACGAGAGAATACATGGGAGAATATGAGAGATCAATTTACTCGATCCAACCAAAAACAATCCTCCAAGTTGATTTCAGGTTCTGTCCCCATGTTCTACCCCATCAAGCTAATATCACAATAATCACCAAAGACAAATCGCTGCCCCACATGTTTAACACCACTGTACTAGAAATCCGACCATACAACGTGCTAACTGAGGTGAAGAGAGTGGACGTGGAGGCAGGTTGGAACTGGGTGGAAGTTAGAATTCTATGGCGGGTGGTCGTTTATATTTGATTCCCTTGTGCATTGTGCCCTGTGGACCCGATGTATATTTGATTAGATTGTATAGCGTTTGTAAGTTGGCTTGTTATGGATTACTTTCAGATTTCCGATGGGAACACATTTTGATTGTATATTCTGTTTTTTTTTCTGCGTAATGCAGGTGACATGCATGTCCGGTCTCCAGGTCATTGGTTAGAACGCGTTATCAAATTAGGTTGAAACTTTTAGAAATTCTAACTGACATGCCCATAGTTTGCCTCGAATTTTAATTTTTCAAATAAACCAAGGAAAATTCTCGGGGAAAATGTAAAGAAATATAGGCCAATTTCAGCATTTTCGGAGTTATCACCATTATTTCCGGATTAGATAGAAATATTTACCTTGAATTTCTACTGAATTTAGAGAATTACAACACGATTCAGAAAAAAACATAACTTGATTTTGGGTCTCGTATTGAATATCCAATTTAACATAAACTATTGTCAAAGGATAGCATAGGATATTTATGTCTATCCACGTGAAGGAGAAAACACAAGGGGTGCCAAAACACGGGAAATCGTCATATTACCTTTGGCGCACTATCGGGTTACTGGAGCTATTGCAGTGTATTGTGTATGATTAAGACATTCCTTTAATTTAGTAGGACCTTTCATTCTACTGGATTCGGGCATTGTCCGTTAAGTTCTGCTTATGAACGAAAAATGTCCCAATCGAAAAATAAACAATTTAAAGAACTTAGTATGTTTTTTTTGTTTTTTTGTCGTATTTTTTTAAATACAAACGTGAATACTTTATTCAGTAATATCAAGCTTGGATAGGTTACTCGGAAACCCATTTGGTTTGCTTGCAGAAACAAAGGTTATACACTTTGTATAATACATACCAAGGGGGATTAGGTAGCCAGATTACACGATCGTTTCTGCACGCAAGAACAAATACCGCATTATATATATGTCGGTGGTCAACAATTTCTAGTTATCACATAATCTTAAACGAAACGTTATGAAAATAAAACAAATCTTTAAATATAGTGTATTTTTTTAGAAATATTTTTCCTAGAAACAAATGACGCAGGAAAAGTGACGTAAGCAGAAGCAAACGATTAACTTAAGATGAAAGCGTAACTGAAATTAAGGTTACAAGGTTGTTAAAATGGAGAAAAACAGTTTTATAAAGAAGTTACCGGACACGGTTATTTATTTATAATTGGTTTCGTTTTGCTTTATGTTAATATATTCCTTTGTTAACGTCACTGATGGGCAGTTATAACACAAGCGGATCTGACATCGACTGATGACGAGAAATGTTACTTACATTGTGCGAAAATTACAAACTAATTACTCCGTGACGCATGTCGTTTATTGTTCAGGCGGGTGGTGTATGTGGTACTGGTTTAATCAAGTATGACAGTGGGATTAGGTGCCAAACGCAACAGTTGCAATAACTCGTATTGTCTTCGTATTTTGATATCTAAACTGAGCAATTAAGTTACCAATGCAACCATATATATTTTGTATAATGTGGGTAGTTTTTGTACTTCATTCGGTGTTGTTATGGACTACAGTATACGCAGGTAAAAGAACTGGTAGATTAACATTGTATAGATCACAATCATATAAAGCACTCTTAATCAATAATACTTAATAATATAAAAATAACCGTTTCACTTTTCTATAAAAGTTTAATTTATTTTTACATTTCATAGCGCAGCAGCAATTTACTAAATCGACTTGAATGCATAAGAAAGAGGTAGTAAATGGCTTCTTATAAACAATGTACTAAACAAACTGCAGATACAACTGGCTGGTGATAGGATAGGGATAGGAAATTCATCTTTATCCCCGTGAATGGGAAAACCTAGGGGGTTATCACACGGGCAATCGTCAGATCACCTCGCGCCCATCGTCGGGTTAACGGAGCTATTGCAGTGTGTTGTATATTATAGGCACGTTCCTTCAATTTGGTAGAACCCATTAATCCGCTGGGTTTAGGCAATGTCCGTAAAGTGCCTTGCCCAAGGACACAACCGTCTAGCTAGCGACCAGTTTCGCACCTGCAACCTTTCGATTGAAATACGACGCACTTAACCGCTAGACCACCGGGGCCGGACAAATAACATTGCTGTCCAATACAAAAGAACAAACATGAGTATCTATATTTGATAGTTGTATTTTTGGGAAAAAATAGGCTAAATAGACCAAGTAATCTTAGTCTATGGTAGCTGTTATACAGTGGTGTAATATTAGCAGTGTATATACATTTTGTTCATATTCCCACAGTTTCGTTCAAATCACTTGGGTGTTGGAGGGATGAGGGAAATCGAGCCATTCCAACCTTAGAAGGCACAAGCGAACTATTAGATGGCCATTATAAAGTTCGTTCAAATCCAATAGAAAAATGCAGTCAGGTAGCGTACGAAAGGGGATATGGCGTATTCGCAGTTCAGGTAAGATGGTATTTATATCTTGGTTGTTACACTGCCAAATTGACAAATGGCAATAACAAATTATCTCCTTATCTTTTCGCCGCATAATATTAATAATAAAAACGATTTAAACATTATGGAACAGGATGGTGGTTGGTGCGCTAGTTCGTTTAACGCGAGGGAAACCTACATGAAATACGGGAAATCGACTAATTGCGCTGGTGATGGGGAAGGGGGTGGTTTGGCAAACGATGTCTACGAGTTTGTACAAGGTAAACTGTTAAATATGACCATAATTTTAAAATACGTGGTTATTTTCATTTTAAACAGCATGTTTGCAAAGTTGGTAAGAAATCATTTGAACCAGATCTACGCAATATTTCAAGCCATATTTGGTTAATGGTATTTTTACCGAGCCACGTTCCGTATCTATGTTGGGCTCGTCACTATGACCGTTTTAATGAGTCGGTTTATGAATCGGTTGTGTTAACCATTCGGCCACACCATCGTACCAAATGGTTAACTGTAGCTATATAGCATTTTCGAAGTTGAACAATATAAGGCGTCAGAAGTGGTGGGTTATATCTTTTGTTTCAAACACTCTTCTTACTTTTATAGAGACAGAAGAAGTGCCAGAAACGAGAGAATACATGGGAGAATATGAGAGAGGAATTTATTCGATCCAATCAAAAACAATCCTCCAAGTTGATTTCAGGTTCTGTCCCCATGTGCTACCCCACCAAGCCAATATCACAATAATCACCAAAGACAAATCGCTGCCCCACATGTTTAACACCACTGTACTAGAAATCCGACCATACAACGTGCTAACTGAGGTGAAGAGAGTGGACGTGGAGGCAGGTTGGAACTGGGTGGAAGTTAGAATTCTATGGCGGGTGGTCGTTTATATTTGATTTCGATGTGCAATGTGCCTCTGTGGACCCGACGTATATTTGATTGGATTGTATAGCGTTTGTAAGTTGGCTTGTTATGGATTACTTTCAGATTTCCGATGGGAACACATTTTGATTTTATATTCTGTTTTTTTTTTTCTGCGTAATGCTGGTGACATGCATGTCCGGTCGCCAGGTCATTGGTTAGAACGCGTTATCAAATTAGGTTGAAACTTTTAGAAATTCTAACTGGCATGCCCATAGTTTGCCTCGAATTTTAATTTTTCAAATAAACCAAGGAAAATTCTCGGGGAAAATGTAAAGAAATATAGGCCAATTTCAGCATTTTCGGAGTTATCACCATTATTTCCGGATTAGATTGAATTTATACTGAATTTAAAGAATTACAACACGAATTAGAAAAACATAGCTTGATTTTGGGTCTCGTATCAAATATCCAATTTAACATAAACTAGTGCCATAGGATAGCACAGGATAATTATATTTATTCACGTGAATGAGAAAACGCAAGAGGTGCCAACACACTGGCAATCGTCAGATTACCTTGCGCCCACTATCGGGGTACTGAAGCTATTGTTTTATATTGTGTATGATTGAGACATTATTTTAATGTAGTAGAACCTATAATTCCACTGGATTTGGGCATTGTCCATTAAGTTCTGCTTATAAACGAAAAAATGTCCCAATCGAGTTAAACATTTTAAAGAACTTAGTATGTTTTTTTGTTTTTTTTGTCGTATTTTTTTAAATACAAACGTGAATACTTTATTCAGTAATATTAAGCTTGGATAGGTTATTCGGAAACCCATTAGGTTTGCTTGCAGAAACAAAAATTATACACTTTGTATAAAACATACCAAGGGTGATTAGGTAACCAGATTACACGATCGTGTATACAGGCAAGAACAAATATAGAATATATATATATATGTTGGTGGTCATCAATTTCTAGTTATCACATATTCCAGTTAACACATAATACACTTAAACGAAACGTCATGAATTTAAAACAAATCTTTAAACAAATAGTGTCCTTTTTAAAAATGTTTTTCCTAGAAACTAATGACGTAGAGAAAGTGACGTAACCAGAAGCAAACGATTAACTGAAGTTGATAGCGTAACTGAAATTAAGGTTACAAGGTTGTTTTAAAATGGAGAAAAAACATCTTTTTAAACAAGTTACCGGACACGGTTATTTATTTATAATTGGTTTCGTTTTGTTTTAATATTAATATATTTATTTATTAACGTCACTGCTGGGCAGTTATAACACAAGCGGATCTGACATCGACTGATGACGAGAAATGTTACTTACATTGTGCGAAAATTACAACTAATTACTCCGTGACGCATGTCTTTTGTTGTACAAGCGGGTGTTGCATGTGATATTGGTTTAATCAAGTATGAAATTGGGATTAGGTGCCATACGCAATAGTTGCATTAACTGTTGTATTTCAATAGAAATGAACTAAACTAAGCAATTAGGTTGCCAATGCAACCATAGATATTTTGTATAATGTGGGTAGTTTTTTTACTTCATTCAGTGTTGTTATGGACTACAGTATACGCAGGTAAAAGAACGGAATATTAACATTGTATAGACTACATTAATATAAATCCCTCTTAATCAATAATACTTAATAATATAAAAAATAACCGTTTAAGTTTTATATCAAAGTTTAATTTATTTTTACATTTTAAGCGCAGCAACAATTTACTAAATCGACTTTCATGCATAAAAAAGAGGTAGTAAATGGTTCCTTATAAGCATTGTACTAAACGAACTCAAATACAACTGACTAGTGATAACATCCCAGTGCTGTCCAATACAAAAGGACAAACATGAGTATCTATATTTGATAATTGTATTTTTGGGAAAAAATAGGCTAACTAGACCAAGTAATCTTAGTCTATGGTAGCTGTTATACAGTGGTGTAATATTAGCAATGTATATACATTTTGTTCGTATTCCCACAGTTTCGTTGAAATCACTTGGGTGTTGGAGGGATAAGCCAAATCGAGCCATTCCAACTTTAGAAGGTACAAGCGAACTATTAGATGGCTATTATAAAGTTCGTTCAAATCCAATAGAAAAATGCAGTCAGGTAGCGTACGAAAGGGGATATGACGTATTCGCAGTTCAGGTAAGATGGTATTTATATCTTGGTTGTTACACTGCCAACTTGGTAAATGTCAATAACAATTTATCTCCCTATCTTTTCGCCGCATAATATTAATAATAAAAACGATTTAAACATTGTGGAACAGGATGGTGGTTGGTGCGCTAGTTCGTTTAACGCGAGGGAAACCTACAAGAAATACGGGAAATCGACTAATTGCGCTGATGATGGGGAAGGGGGTGGTTTGGCAAACGATGTCTACGAGTTTGTACAAGGTAAACTGTTATAGGTGACCATAATTTTAAAATACGTGATTATTTTTATTTTAAACATCATGTTTGCATGGTATGTTTACCGAGCCACGCTTCGTATCTATTATAGCCTCGTCCCTAAAATCTTTTTTTATGAGTCGGTTTATGTATCGGTTGGGTTAACGGATTTGGCCACACCATCCTACCATATGGTTAACTGTAGCTATAGCATTTTTGAAGTTAATATAAGGCGGTAGAATTGCGTGGTGGGTTATATCTTTTGTTTTAAACACTCGTCTTACTTTAACAGAGACAGAAGAAGTACCAGAAACGAGAGAATACATGGGAGAATATGAGAGAGGAATTTATTCGATCCAACCGAAAACAATCCTCCAAGTTGATTTCAGGTTCTGTCCCCATGTGCTACCCCACCAAGCCAATATCACAATAATCACCAAAGACAAATCGCTGCCCCACATGTTTAACACCACTGTACTAGAAATCCGACCATACAACGTGCTAACTGAGGTGAAGATATTGGACGTGGAGGCAGGTTGGAACTGGGTGGAAGTTAGAATTCTATGGCGGGTGGTCGTTTATATTTGATTCCCTTGTGCAATGTGCCTCTGTGGACCTGACGTATATTTGATTAGATTGTATAGCGTTTGTAAGTTGGCTTGTTATGGATTACCATCAGATTTTCGATTGTAACACATTCGCCAGGTCATTGGTTAGAACGCGTTATAAAATCAGATTGAAACTTTTAGAAATTCTAACTGGCATGCCCATAGTTTGCCTTGAATTTTAATTTTTCAAAAATCCCAAGGAGAATTCTCGCTATCGGGGAAAATGTAAAGATATAGGCCAATTTTCGCCATTTTCGGCGTTATCAAAATTATTTTCGCATTAGATAGAAATATTTACCTTGGATTTCTACTGAACTTAGAGCATTACAACACGAATCAGAAAAACATAACTAAAATTCAGATTACATAGGGTACCCCAGAAAAACCCACAAAATAAAATAGGCCTAACCAATAATAAAAACCATCGTATAAATGAGGTAAAAACATAAAACTAAGATAAATAGATATAGAATTTAATAATGAACAAAAAAGATGCGTGTGACACAAACTTATCTTAAATCCTTTTTCGAAATATCCCCATTAATTCCATTGAAACTAGTGATCAGTCACATTTACGCTTTATATAATTGGCAGAATATGGTCGATCTAGTTTAATCTTCTGGGGTTGTTAGCTAATATGGGTTGGATTTACAATGGCAAATTCTCGGTATATTGCGTCAGGGAAAATTTCCTAGAGAGCCATAAATGTAAGCAAGACTGCCTTTTGGATTTGGGAACCCATTAGTTTCTGCTTGCAGTAACAAACGTCGTACCCTATGTAACGGTGAGAAACGAAATTTTTCCAAAGCGAAATGGCAGAAACGAAAGTTTTGTTTCTGAAAAAAATGTATTAGATAATTTTTTTAGCAGTTAGGTGGCACTAGAGGTCAAACAGTAAAATAACCATATAACTTCTTTTAATTCAATAACGGTGTCTGGCCGAATGGTTAGCGCGACTGATTCGTAGTTATGGACCAGCCCATGTTGGGATCGAAAGCGGTTACTTAATTTGTCCTCAAAGTTTTGAAGAACAAATTGTACTTGCCCATGTTTTGACCGATTCACCTCTTACAAAGATTTAAAACTCTTTAAATACGAAGCATGCGATATCACATTTTACTGTAATAAAACTAACATAACAACTTTTCGTTATCGTTTCTGGAAACAAAATTTTCGTTTCTCGGGTAAAATTTTCGTTCTTAGAAACGAAAATTGTGTTTCTTAAATGAGTTTAGGATTATTATTTCCCAAGTTCTATGATTACATAATTCGTTAAGCTGACACAATATCAACATTTCGAGTGAAAATGATTGCATGTGCAGTTTTTTACGGGCGGCAAATAGAAACTTTTTACGGGCGGTAATAGCAACAAACGGGGTTAAAAGAGTGATTTAAGTTCGTGTAACCGACATTAAAAAAACTCGTCATAAATAATGATTTTAATTTAGAATAACATTAGAGAGATTTTCCGGTAGATATACATGGACAAACTGTCGTAAAAATAACAAAAAAGTTATGCAATACATAGTTAAACTAAGTGGCAAGATCATCAACTTCACTCAATGATGGTTAATTCAGAACGGAAAATGAGAACTTGGTTCGCAATAAAGAAGATATTTAATAATATTATAAAAAAATGATGTGTGTTAATTGCAGCATCACACCTAAGTTCATTAATATACTGCGAAAATTTGACGACATTTATATATGAAAGCGGGCTGATATCACGTCAATGACGTATATAAGAAAATGACTTAAGGTGTTTCCGTAATATGTTTGAAAATTGTCCTTTAAAAACGATATTTTTCTTTCTTATAAACGATAATCATATTTTCTAACATATTATATTAAATCTAACAGGTCCACTTTTTAATGATTGTGATTGAATGACAGTTGAACCAATGTCCTAAAATAGTTAATATACATGTCTGTATTGAGAATTGCATGTTAATCTGAACAAGGGATTAATGTTTTCATATATTGTAGTATTATGGAATTAAATAGGATCGATATAGCGAACATTTTGATAATTTGACGTTGTGTGGGTGCGTTTGTGGCGCGCGTTTGAAAACCAAACAAGATATAAGGTTTTTTGGGGGAAACAAATTTAAAGGTATGTTATCTACCCATCTACCAATTTTCATGTACTTACCACAACAAATCGTCGATTTAGGAATATCAAGGCTGTTTCATTTCAACCCAAAGCGAACATATCGATCATTTGACGTAGTGTGGGTGCGTTTGTGGCGCGCGTTTAAAAAACCAAACGAGATATAAGGTATATATTTTGTGAGCAAATTTACGAAATTTATGATTGCAAAGTTAATAAGAAATCATTTGAACCAGATCTACGCAATATTTCAAGCCATATTTAGTTAATGGTATTTTTACCGAGCCACGTTCCGTATCTATGTTGGGCTCGTCACTGTGACCGTTTTTTATGAGTCGGTTTATGAATCGGTTGTGTTACCCATTCGGCCACACCATCGTACGATATGGTCAACTGTAGCTATAGCATTTTCTAAGTTGAACAATATAAGGCGTCCGACATGGTGGGTTATAAATTTTGTTTCAAACACTCTTCTTACTTTTACAGAGACAGAAGAAGTACCAGAAACGAGAGAATACATGGGAGAATATGAGAGAGGAATTTACTCGATCCAACCAAAAACAATCCTCCAAGTTGATTTCAGGTTCTGTCCCCATGTTCTACCCCACCAAGCCAATATCACAATAATCACCAAAGACAAATCGCTGCCCCACATGTTTAACACCACTGTACTAGAAATCCGACCATACAACGTGCTAACTGAGGTAAAGATATTGGACGTGGAGGCAGGTTGGAACTGGGTGGAAGTTAGAATTCTATGGCGGGTGGTCGTTTATATTTGATTTCCTTGTTCAATGTGGCCCTGTGGACCCAACGTATAATTGATTAGATGGTATAGAGTTTGTAAGTTGGCTTGTTATGGATTACTTTCAGATTTCCGATGGGAACACATTTTAATTTTATATTCTGTTTTTTTCTGCGTAATGCAGGTGACATGCATGTCCGGTCTCCAGGTCATTGGTTAGAACGCGTTATCAAATAAGGTTGAAACTTTTAGAAATTCTAACTGGCATGCCCATAGTTTGCCTTGAATTTTAATTTTTCCAAAAAAAACAAGGAGAATTGTCGCTATATGGGGAAAATGTAAAGATATATAGGCCAATTTTAGCATTTTTGGAGAACATAATCCTATTGCCATAAGATATTTATGTTTACCCACGTGAAGGAGAAAACACAAGGGGTGCCAAAATAAGGGAAATCATCAGATTACCTATGGCCCACTATCGGGTTACTGGAGCTATTGCAGTGTATTGTGTATGATTAAGACATTCCTTTAATTTAGTATGACCTTTCATTCTACTGGATTCGGGCATTGTCCGTTAAGTTCTGCTTATGAACGAAAAATGTCCAAATCGAAAAATAAACTATTTAAAGAACTTAGTATGTTTTTTTCATTTTACTGGATTCGGGCATTGTCCGTTAAGTTCTGCTTATAAACGAATAATGTCCCAAATCGAAAAATAAACATTTTAAAGAACTTAGTATGTTTTTTTTTGTTTTTTTGTCGTATTTTTTAAATACAAACGTGAATACTTTATTCAGTAATATCAATCTTGGATAGGTTATTCGGAAACCCATTGGGTTTGCTTGCAGAATCAAAAGTTATACACTTTGTATAATACATACCAAGGATGATTAGATAACCAGATTACACGATCGTGTATGCACGCAAGAACAAATATAGCATGTATATATGTTGGTGGTCAACAATTTCCAGTTATCACATACTCTTAAACGAAACGTTATGATAATAAAACAAATCTTTAAACAAAGTGTCGTATTTTAGAAATGTTTTTCCTAGAAACAAATGACGTAGAGAAAGTGACGTAACCAGAAGCAAACGATTAACTGAAGTTGATAGCGTAACTGAAATTAAAGTTACAAGGTTGTTTTAAAATGAAGAAAAACAGCTTTTTAAACTAGTTACCGGACACGGTTATTTATTTATTAATTGGTTTCGTTTTGTTTTCATATAAATATATTCCTCTGTAAACGTCACTGCGTGGGCAGTTATAACACAACCGGATCTGACATCGACTGATGACGAGCAACGTTACTTACATTGTGCGGAAATTACAACTAATTACTCCGTGACGCATGTCGTTTGTTGTACAAGCAGGTGTTGTATGTGGTATTGGTTTAATCAAGTATGGCATTGGGAGTATGTGCCAAACGCACTAGTTGCATTAACTAACTGTCGTATTTTGATAGCAATGAACTATTAGCAATTGGGGTTTGCCAAATGCAACCCATAGGATATTTTGTATAATGTGGGTAGTTTTTTTACTTCATTCTGTGTTGTTATGGACTACAGTATACACAGGTAAAAGAACTGGTAGATTAACAGTGTATAGACTACAATAATATAAAGCACTCTTAATCAATAATACTTATTATTATAAAAAAAACCGTTACACTTTTCTATAAAAGTTTAATTTATTTTTACATTTCAAAGCGCATCCGCAATTTACTAAATCGACTTTCATGCATAAGAAAGAGGTAGTAGATGGTTTCTTATAAACAATGTACTAAACGAGCGCTGCAGATACAACTGGCTGGTGATAACATTCCTAGTGCTGTCCAATACAAAAGGACAAACATAAGTATATATATTTGATAATTGTATTTTTGGTAAAACCAGGCTAAAATAAACCAAGGAATCTTAGTCTATGGTGGCTGTTATACAGTGGTTTGATACAAGTAGTGTAAACATTTTGTTAATATTCCCACAGTTTCGTTTAAATCACTTGGGTGTTGGAGGGATAAGCCAAATCGAGCCATTCCTACCTTAGAAGGTCAAAGCGAACTATTAGATGGCCATTATAGAGTTCGTTCAAATCCAATAGAAAAATGCAGTCAGGTAGCGTACGAAAGGGGATATGACGTATTCGCAGTTCAGGTAAGATGGTATTTATATCTTGGTTGTTACACTGCCAACTTGGTAAATGGCAATAACAATTTATCTCCCTATCTTTTCGCCGCATAATATTAATAATAAAAACGATTTAAACATTATGGAACAGGATAGTGGTTGGTGTGCTAGTTCGTTTAACGCAAGGGAAACCTACAAGAAATACGGGAAAGCCACTAATTGCGCTGGTGATGGGGAAGGGGGTGCTTGGGCAAACGATGTCTACGAGTTAGTACAAGGTAAACTGTTAAATATGACCGTAATTTTAAAGAATACGTGGTTATTTTCATTTTAAACAGCATGTTTGCAAAGTTGGTAAGAAATCATTTGAACCAGATCTACGCAGTATTTCAAGCCATATTTAGTTAATGGTATTTTTACCGAGCCACGTTCCGTATCTATGTTGGGCTCGTCACTCTGACCGTTTTTTTTATGAGTCGGTTTATGAATCGGTTGGGTTAACCATTCGGCCACACCATCGTACCAAATGGTTAACTGTAGCTATATAGCATTTTCGAAGTTGAACAATATAAGGCGTCAGAACTGCGTGGTGGGTTATATCTTTTGTTTCAAACACTCTTCTTACTTTTACAGAGACAGAAGAAGTACCAGAAACGAGAGAATACATGGGAGAATATGAGAGAGGAATTTACTCGATCCAACCGAAAACAATCCTCCAAGTTGATTTCAGGTTCTGTCCCCATGTGCTACCCCACCAAGCCAGATATCACAATAATCACCAAAGACAAATCACTGCCCCACATGTTTAACACCACTGTACTAGAAATCCGACCATACAACGTGCTAACTGAGGTGAAGAGATTGGACGTGGAGGCAGGTTGGAACTGGGTGGAAGTTAGAATTCTATGGCGGGTGGTCGTTTATATTTGATTTCGATGTGCAATGTGCCTCTGTGGACCTGACGTATATTTGATTAGATTGTATAGCGTTTGTAAGTTGGCTTGTTATGGATTACTTTCAGATTTCCGATGGGAACACATTTTGATTTTAACTTCAATTTTTTTCCGGCGTAATGCTGGTGACATGCATGTCCGGTCTCCAGGTCATTGGTTAGAACGCGTTATTAAATTAGGTTGAAACTTTTAGAAATTCTAACTGGCATGCCCATAGTTTGCCTTGAAATTTAATTTTTTCACAAAAAACAAGGAGAATTGTCGCTATTGGGGAAAATGTAAAGATATATAGGCCAATTTTTAGCATTTTCGGAGTTATCATCATAACTTGATTTTGGGTCTTGTATTGGATATCCAATTTAACATAATCTATTGCCATAGGATAGCATAGGATATTTATGTTTATCCACGTGAATGAGAAAACACAAGGGGTGCCAAAACACGGGAAATCATCAGATTACCTTGCGCCCACTATCGGGGTACTGGAGCTATTACAGTGTATTGTGTATGATTAAGACATTCCTTTAATCTAGTAGAACCTTTCATTCTACTGGGTTCGGACATTGTCCGTTAAGTTGTGCTTATAAACGAAAAATGTCCCAATCGAAAAATAAACATTTTAAAGAACTTAGTATGTTTTTTCATTCTACTGGATTCGGGCATTGTCCGTTAAGTTCTGCTTATAAACGAATAATGTCCCAAATTGAAAAATAAACATTTTAAAGAACTTAGTATGTTTTTTTTGTCGTGTTTTTTTAAATACAAACGTGAATACTTTATTCAGTAATATCAAGCTTGGATAGGTTATTCGGAAACCCATTGGGTTTCCTCTCAGAAACAAAAGTTATACACTTTGTATAACACATACCAAGGATGATTAGATAACCAGATTACACGATCGTGTATGCACGCAAGAACAAATATAGATTATATATGTCGGTGGTCAACAATTCTAGTTATCACATACTCTTAAACGAAACGTTATGATAATAAAACAAATCTTTAAACAAAGTGTCTTTTTTTAGAAATGTTTTTCCTAGAAACAAATGACGTAGAGAAAGTGACGTAACCAGAAGCAAACGACTCACTGAAGATAATAGCATAACTGAAATTAAGGTTACAAGGTTGTTTTAAAATAAAGAAAAACAGCTTTTTAAACAAGTTACCGGACACGGTTATTTATTTATAATTGGTTTCGTTTTGTCTTCATATTAATATTTTCCTTTGGTAACGTCACTGCTGGGCAGTTATAACACAACCGGATCTGACATCGACTGATTACGAGCAACATTACTTTTATTGTGCGAAAATTACAACTAATTACTCCGTGACGCATATCGTTTGTTGTACAAGCGGGTGATGTATGTGGTATTGGTTTAATCAAGTATGGCAGTGGCATGGGGTGCCAAACGCAACAGTTGCAATAACTCGTTTGTCATCGTATTTTGATAGCAATGAACTAAACTGAGCAATTAAGTTACAACGATAGATATTTTGTATAATGTCGGTAGTTTTTTTACTTCATTCAGTGTTGTTATGGACTACAGTATACGCAGGTAAAAGAACTGGTAGATTAACATTGTATAGATTACAATCATATAAAGCACTCTTAATCAATAATACTTAATAATATAAAAATAATCCTTTCACTTTTCTATAAAAGTTTAACTTATTTTTACATTTCATAGCGCAGCAGAAATTTACTAAATCGACTTTCATGCATAAGAAAGAGGTAGTAAATGGTTTCTTATAAACATTGTACTAAACGAACTCAGATACAACTGACTAGTGATAACATCCCAGTGCTGTCCAATACAAAAGAACAAACATGAGTATCTATATTTGATAATTGTATTTTTGGGAAAAAATAGGCTAACTAGACCAAGTAATCTTAGTCTATGGTAGCTGTTATACAGTGGTGTAATATTAGCAATGTATATACATTTTGTTTGTATTCCCACAGTTTCGTTGAAATCACTTGGGTGTTGGAGGGATAAGCCAAATCGAGCCATTCCAACTTTAGAAGGTACAAGCGAACTATTAGATGGCTATTATAAAGTTCGTTCAAATCCAATAGAAAAATGCAGTCAGGTAGCGTACGAAAGGGGATATGACGTATTCGCAGTTCAGGTAAGATGGTATTTATATCTTGGTTGTTACACTGCCAACTTGGTAAATGTCAATAACAATTTATCTCCCTTTTTTTTCGCCGCATAATATTAATAATAAAAACGATTTAAACATTGTGGAACAGGATGGTGGTTGGTGCGCTAGTTCGTTTAACGCGAGGGAAACCTACAAGAAATACGGGAAATCGACTAATTGCGCTGATGATGGGGAAGGGGGGTGGTTTGGCAAACGATGTCTACAAGTTTGTACAAGGTAAACTGTTATAGGTGACCATAATTTTAAAATACGTGATTATTTTTATTTTAAACATCATGTTTGCATGGTATGTTTACCGAGCCACGCTTCGTATCTATTATAGCCTCGTCCCTATAATCTTTTTTTTATGAGTCGGTTTATGTATCGGTTGGGTTAACGGATTTGGCCACTCCATCCTACCATATGGTTAACTGTAGCTATAGCATTTTTGAAGTTAATATAAGGCGGTAGAATTGCGTGGTGGGTTATATCTTTTGTTTTAAACACTCGTCTTACTTTAACAGAGACAGAAGAAGTACCAGAAACGAGAGAATACATGGGAGAATATGAGAGAGGAATTTATTCGATCCAATCAAAAACAATCCTCCAAGTTGATTTCAGGTTCTGTCCCCATGTGCTACCCCATCAAGCTAATATCACAATAATCACCAAAGACAAATCGCTGCCCCACATGTTTAACACCACTGTACTAGAAATCCGACCATACAACGTGCTAACTGAGGTGACGAGAGTGGACGTGGAGACAGGTTAGAACTGGGTGGAAGTTAAAATTCTATGGCGGGTGGTCGTTTATATTTGATTTCGATGTGCAATGTGCCTCTGTGGACCCGATGTATATTTGATTATATTGTATACCGTTTGTAATTCGGCTTGTTAAGGATTACTTTCAGATTTCCGATGGGAACACATTTTGATTTTATATTCTGTTTTTTTTTCCGGCGTAATGCTGGTGACATGCATGTCCGGTCTCCAGGTTATTGGTTAGAACGCGTTATCAAATTAGGTTGAAACTTTTAGAAATTTTAACTGGCATGCCCATAGTTTGCCTTGAATTTTAATTTAAACAAAAAACAATAAAAATTATGGCTATTGGTGAAATATAAAGAAATAGGCCAATTTTCAGCATTTTTGGAGTTATCACCATTATTTCCGGATTATATAGAAATATTTTCCTTGAATTTCTACTGAATTTAGAGTATTACAAAACGAATCAGAAAAACATAACTTGATTTTGGGTCTGGTATTGAATATTCAATTTAACATGAACTATTGCCATAGGATAGCATTGGATATTTATGTTTATCCACGTGAATGAGAAAACACAAGGAGTGCCAAAAACACGAGCAATCGTCAGATTATCTTGCGCCCACTATCGGGGTACTGGAGCTATTGCAGTGTATTGTGTATGACATTTCTTTAATTTAATAGAACATATTATTCCACTGGATTCGGGCATTGTCTGTTACGTTCTGCTTATAAACGAAAAAATGTTCCCAATCAAGTTAGACATTTTAAAGAACTTAGTATGTTTTTTGTTTTTTTTGTAGTATATTTTTAAATACAAACGTGAATACTTTATTCAGTTATATTAAGCTTGGATAGGTTACTCGGAAACCCATTTGGTTTGCTTGCAGAAACAAAGGTTATACACTTTGTATAATACATACCAAGGGGGATTAGGTAGCCAGATTACACGATCGTTTCTGCACGCAAGAACAAATACCGCATTATATATATGTCGGTGGTCAACAATTTCTAGTTATCACATACTCTTAAACGAAACGTTATGAAAATAAAACAAATCTTTAAATATAGTGTATTTTTTAGAAATATTTTTCCTAGAAACAAATGACGCAGGAAAAGTGACGTAAGCAGAAGCAAACAATTAACTTAAGATGAAAGCGTAACTGAAATTAAGGTTACAAGGTTGTTAAAATGGAGAAAAACAGTTTTATAAAGAAGTTACCGGACACGGTTATTTATTTATAATTGGTTTCGTTTTGCTTTATGTTAATATATTCCTTTGATAACGTCACTGCTGGGCAGTTATAACACAAGCGGATCTGACATCGACTGATGACGAGCAATGTTACTTACATTGTGCGAAAATTAAAAACTAATTACTCCGTGACGCATGTCGTTTATTGTTCAAGCGGGTGGTGTATGTGGTACTGGTTTAATTAAGTATAAAATTGGGATTAGGTGCCAAACGTTGCATTAACTCGTATTGTTATCGTATTTTGACAGCAATAAACCTAAACTGAAAAATTAGGTTACCAATGCAATCATAGATACTCTGTATAATGTGGGTAGTTTTTTTACTTCATTTGGTGTTGTTATGGTCTACTTATACAGTATACGCAGGTAAAAGAACTGGTAGATTAATTTATAACATTGTATAGACTACAATAATATAAAGCACTGTCAGTAATATTTAATAATATAAAAATAAACGTTTCACTTTTCTATAAGTTTAATTATTTATTTTTACTTTTCATAGCGCAGCAGCAATTTACTAAATCGACTTTCATGCATAAGAAAGAGGTAGTAAATGGTTTCTTATAAGTATTGTACTAAACGAACGCTGCAGATAGAACTGGCTAGTGATAACATCCCTAGTGCTGTCCAATACAAAAGGACAAACATGAGTATCTATATTTGATAGTTGTATTTTTGGGGGAAAATAGGCTAAATAGACCAAGTAATCTTAGTCTATGGTAGCTGTTATACAGTGGTGTAATATTAGCAGTGTATATACATTTTGTTCATATTCCCACAGTTTCGCTTGGGTGTTGGAGGGATGAGGGAAATCGAGCCATTCCAACCTTAGAAGGCACAAGTGAACTATTAGATGGCCATTATAGAGTTCGTTCAAATCCAATAGAAAAATGCAGCCAGGTAGCGTACGAAAGGGGATATGGCGTATTCGCAGTTCAGGTAAGATGGTATTTATATCTTGGTTGTTACACTGCCAAATTGACAAATGGCAATAACAAATTATCTCTTTATCTTTTCGCCGTATAATATTAAAAATATAAAGATTTAAACATTATGGAACAGCATGGTGGTTGGTGCGCTAGTTCGTTTAACGCGAGGGAAACCTACAAGAAATACGGGAAATCCACTAATTGCGCTGGTGATGGGGAAGGGGCTGGTTTGGCAAACGATGTCTACGAGTTTGTACAAGGTAAAATATTGAAGGTGACCATAATTTTAAAATACGTGGTTATTTTCATTTTTAACATCATGTTTGCAAAGTTGGTAAGAAATCATTTGAACCAGATCTACGCAATATTTCAAGCCATATTTGGTTAATGGTATTTTTACCGAGCCACGTTCCGTATCTATGTTGGGCTCGTCACTATGACCGTTTTTTTATGAGTCGGTTTATGAATCGGTTGTGTTAACCATTCGGCCACACCATCGTACCAAATGGTTAACTGTAGCTATATAGCATTTTCGAAGTTGAACAATATAAGGCATCAGAAGTGGTGGGTTATAACTTTTGTTTCAAACACTCCTCTTACTTTTATAGAGACAGAAGAAGTGCCAGAAACGAGAGAATACATGGGAGAATATGAGAGAGGAATTTACTCGATCCAACCGAAAACAATCCTCCAAGTTGATTTCAGGTTCTGTCCCCATGTGCTACCCCACCAAGCCAATATCACAATAATCACCAAAGACAAATCGCTGCCCCACATGTTTAACACCACTGTACTAGAAATCCGACCATACAACGTGCTAACTGAGGTGAAGAGAGTGGACGTGGAGGCAGGTTGGAACTGGGTGGAAGTTAGAATTCTATGGCGGGTGGTCGTTTATATTTGATTTCGATGTGCAATGTGCCTCTGTGGACCCGACGTATATTTGATTGGATTGTATAGCGTTTGTAAGTTGGCTTGTTATGCTTAACCTTCAGATTTTCGATGGGAACACATTCGCCAGGTCATTGGTTAGAACGCGTGAGGTAGCCAGGATACCCGATCGTTTCTACATGCAAACAATATAGCGTACACTCAACAATGGTTTTAAAAACAGTGGTGGCTCACACGTGGTTGACACTCTATAGTTCAAATTGAAGCTTTAAGCTAAAACCAATTTTAGAGATAGTTTTTCGTTCATTCTCAGTTTATTTCTTTTAAAGTTACATTGTGTTTATTGAAGTTATGATTTATAAATAAATAATGTTTTAAAGATATTATTTTTGAAAGTTCACGATCAACAACGAATATCATGAATAGCTATTCGTAAACCATCAGTCACAACGGAGTACAAGCGAAAGCATTAGTGGAATTTCATTTTAGAATTTTTTCCACTCTGGGCACGCTTTCGGGCCACATCTTCTCCTTAAGGAGGCGTTCAACTAATTATTTTCCCTATCTCTCCAATGCAAACTGACCTCACAAAAACGACTGTCACTCAAAATCCTGACATAGGAAGTCTTAGATTTTTTCACAATTTAAAATTGAAGCTTGGATCTGCAACCTAAACTCAAAACCCTACAAAATTTTGAGCCCATACCCCTTCGTACATCGGCAACTTTTTTCCAACAAAACAGCTAGCAGATGCACATTCAACACCTTTATTTTACAAAGCACTGCTCCACGATTACAAAACTTTACAGCTAAACGAGAACACCGGCGCGCAGCCTAGCACATGCTGCTTTCAACAAAACAAACATTGGGGAATCACCACCATTGTTACTCAGCAAAACACTCGTTTAAAAACAATGCCTCATGGAGGGTAGGCCTACCACTTGTCACATCCTGCCGTTCATAGAGGTCTTAATTGGTTATACGCCATCTTAAGTCAGCTCTCACCTATTAGCCTACTAATTCGCGCTTTACCGCAAACTCTTCTTCAGGGCTCTATATCGTTTGGCTTTAGTTAAATTTTGTTTGCAAATTAGTGTTTTTATTGCTTAGGTTTGGCGGCCGCGTCCGCTATATTTATTTAATTATATCCTGTAGCGTACTGCACTGTGTTCTTTGTGCGGGCGACTTTGTAATGAACTCTCTGCGATAATACAACACACGAAAAGACGGTAACAAGAAAAAGGCATTATTAACGCTTCGCTGAACACGTCGCCACATAACCCCCCTCCAGAAGCGGACATAATGAGCATCAGCACTACTTTAAACCATGCGAGCAACACAGTAAAATCAAATGAGGTTTAAACATAAAAACATCTGGCGAGCAACATAGTTAATCAATAAAAACGAATAGGGGGTTAACTAAACGCCCCGAGCGGGTACACATAGCCGGGGACTCGCGTTGGGGTGTATTTTGCGGTGGCAAATTATCATTGTCTGCTTTGCGTGGTCTTCCTCGTCGTGGCGGTTGTGCCACTGTGACCGGTTCTGTCATGTCCAGGTATGCTGGTTTCACACGATCTATGCTGACCACTTCATGACGGTCTCCTATCTCCAGAGTAAAAGTCTTGTGGTTGCGGCTGATGACACGGTACGGACCGTTGTACGGTGGCGTCAAAGGTGGACGGTGTTTGTCGTTTCGTAAGAAAACGTACAGACATGTGTCCAAAACTGGTGGTACTCTTGTGGGAACTAGACCATGGCGTGACATAGGTGTTGGTAGTAGTCGACCAACCGTCTCTTTTACTGCTGGTAGTATTTGAGAAGGTAGCGGATCAGCTTGGCTTACACCAAAAAAATCCCCGGGAACTACTAAATTCGCTCCGTATACTAATTCCGCTGAAGAAGCTTTCAAGTCTTCTTTAGGGGCGGTGCGGATGCCCAGCAGGACCCAGGGAAGTTCGTCCACCCAGTTTGGTCCTGTAAGCCGTGCCATGAGAGCACTCTTCATGTGACGATGAAATCGTTCAACAAGCCCGTTCCCTTGCGCGTGAAATGAGGTCGTGCGATGGAGTTGAATGCCAAGCAACCTGGTAAAAGTCGACCACAGTGCTGAGGTAAATTGTGGACCTCGGTCCGATGAAATGTTGGACGGTACCCCGAAACGAGAAATCCAGTTAAAGGCGAAAGCCCTGGCACACGTGGTTGTAGAATCGCGTCTGTCATCGGAATAGCTTCCGGCCATCTTGTAAAACGATCGACCATTGTAAGCAAATATATATTGCCTTGTGAAGGTGCCAAGGGGCCAACGATATCAATGTTTACGTGGCTAAAACGTGATTGGCACAGTGGGTATTGCTCAAGCGGAGCGCGCACATGCTGGTGGATTTTGGCTTTCTGGCAGCTAACACATTGTTTTGCCCACAAACCGACCTGTCGATGTAAACCGTGCCAGACAAATTTAGAAGAAATGAGCTTACGTGTTGCCCGGATAGACGGGTGTGACAGATTGTGAACAATATCGAATATTTTCTTCTGCCAGGACTTCGGGATCACAGGACGTGGCGTTCCTGTCGATACATCGCAGAGAATCGTAGTTCCAGACGAATCAAGTTGGATGTCTTTAAGTTTCAGGTTCGTGAGCGCTGTGCGATAGGCTTGGACCTCCGAGTCCAGCTGGGCAGCCGCGAGCGATGCGTAATCCATGTCAAGCTGCAATTGCGTGGCATTAATCGAAATGCGAGCAGAGGGCGTCAGCAGCTTGATTGCGATTAATGACCATCGATGTGCACCAGATACGTCCAGTTGTGTACGTCTGAGTAATGGCAGCTAATTGCACGTTGTTGTCTCAGCTGACCATGGACTTTATGATCTTGAAAAAGGCAACATGTAAGTGGTTTGTGGTCGGTGTGAGCCGTGAAACTGCGACCTTCAAGAAAATAGCGAAAGTGTCGTATCGCTAGGTGCAAGGCGAGTAATTCCCTGTCAAACGCACTGTATTTAAGTTCCGGGGGACGTAAGCGTTTGCTAAAAAACGCCAGGGGTCGCCATGCGCCGTCCATAAATTGTTGCAGAACAGCGCCGATGGCGTGCTGCGAGGCATCGGTGGTTAGACCAGTGGGTGCCTGATGCAATGGATGGTGCAGGAGCGTGGCTTTCGCTAAAGCGGTTTTCGCCTCTTCGAAAGCTGAAACCAATGCCTCGTTCCAAACCAGTTTTTTAGGTTTTCCAGACAATGACTCGTAAATAGGAGACATAATACGTGCTGCACAAGGTATAAAGCGGTGGTAGAAATTAATCATACCTGCGAATTGTTGAAGCTCTTTGATCGTCGTTGGGCGGGGAAATAACTGAACGGCTGCCACTTTCTCTGGCAGCGGTCGAGCACCTTGCTGGTTCACTCGGTGTCCCAGAAAATCAATTTGTGAGACTCCGAATTGACACTTGCCTACATTAACAACCAGATCGTGGTCTGCAAGCTGCTGAAAAAGTTGTCGTAAATGGTCTAGGTGTTCGGAGGTTGACTTGCTTGCTACCAGAATATCGTCAAGGTAAACATATACAAAATCTAACGATTGGCAGACGGTGTCCATCAGGCGCTGAAATGTCTGTGCCGCGTTTTTTAATCCGAAAGGCATTCGTACAAATTCATAACACCCGAAGGGCGTAATCACACTGGTCTTCGGAATATCCTCTGGCGAAATGGGAACCTGGTGGTATCCCCGAATCAAATCAATTTTAGAGAAAATGCAAGACCCAGCCAAACGGGCCGAAAAATCTTGAATATGGGGGATGGCGTAGCGATCCGGTTGCGTGGCTGCATTAAGCCGCCTGTAGTCTCCGCATGGTCTCCACTCACCGGAAGATTTAGGAACCATGTGCAGTGGCGATGCCCATGGACTGGACGACCTTCGAATGATTCCCATATTTAACATGTTACGAAACTCGTCCTTGGCCACGGCGAGCTTCTCGGGGTGCAAGCAAACGTTTCTGTATTGATTAGGCGTCGGCGCTTGATATCCACTAATAAGGCATTTGCCCTTAAGAAATCGGCACCAAGTAGCGGTCGAGATACGTCAGCTAAAACAAATTTCCAATTGAATTTACCGGGGGGTAGATCCAATGATTCCAATCGTGAACCGTATGTACGAATATTGCTGCCATTAGCCGCGAGAAGGTTTTTTCCGGGTTTGTTGGTGCGACGTTCAAGTCCTGTAGGGGGAAGAACGCTGATTTCGGCTCCCGTATCAACCAGCAAATTGCGACCTGACAATCTATCCCAAACGTAGAAAAGGCTGCGTTCTGTGCCGGCCGTCGCAGCAGCTATGGACGGTCGGCTCTGCAGTTTCCCTGAAACGCACAAGGAGGGCGACATTGACGCGCTTTGTTTCGGAAACTACGGTGAAAGAAGCAGATGGCGTCAGTGTCGATTTCTCTGGCTGGTTGTGGGCGAAACCTACGGCTTTGTACTTTCGAAATGAAGATGTCCACGTCCTCTCGGCCTGCCAATAATAATTCGTCAGCCTGCCTTGCTAAATTGCGATTATCGACAAAATCCTGAGAAGCTAGGACCGTTCTTATGTTGGCAGGCATACGTTCTAAGAATAACTCCCGGAAAAGGAAGCATTCCTTCTGCTTACCCAGCAGGGCCAGCATTTCATCCATGAGTGAGGATGGCATTCGGTCACCCAAAGGCGGCATGTGGAGCAGTCGCTTTGCTCTCTGTGACTGCGTCAGGCAGAAAACACTGATCAATGGCTCTTTGATTGCCTGATACTTTTCTTTTTCGGGCGGATTTTCAAGTAAATCAAGCAGGCGGCATGCCGTACTTTGGTCCAACGCCGCTACGACATGAAAATATTTTGTCTGATCTGCCGAGATGTTCTTTAGAGCAAATTGCGCCTCCGTTTGTTGAAACCATACTCGTGGCTGGCCTGTCCAGAACGTGGGCAGTTTAAGGGCTACGGCGTTTTCCTGTTCTAGGCTCATAATATAATTCATTCAGAAAATAATCGTTTCTGAAACGTCGAGGGTCACCAATGTAGCGTACTGCACTGTGTTCTTTGTGCGGGCGACTTTGTAATGAACTCTCTGCGATAATACAACACACGAAAAGACGGTAACAAGAAAAAGGCATTATTAACGCTTCGCTGAACACGTCGCCACAATCCTTTTTAAAATGGTGTGATTTACAATTAGTTTTGCCGTCCTTTTCTGTTTCTGTACCTTAATTTGATTCGTTTGCCATTTGGTAATATCAGGGCAAAATGAATAAACTAAAACTAAACTAAAGAAGAATTAAAGTAACGCAACATGTATTTTTATAACGAACCGAAAGGATGCCCGTGATTAGTATCTAAATAGTTCCAGGAAATATCAATACTATCTGTAAATCTACAAACTTAACAAGCTGTAACACAACAGATTAGGCTTAACTAATCAACTTTATTTCTAAATGCTAACCCACATAGCGTTGTCCCGTGTAAGGAACGTAACCTCACGGATGTAAACATAAATTTCCTATCCTATCCTAGACCTATACTAACATTATAGGTATGTTTGTTCCGATTAGTCACTACCAAATTGTTCATAACCCGGCTTTTTTAAAACTTAGATATAAAATTAATATTGTCTATAAAAGTATTAATTAGATCACAGACTCTCTAAATATGTATAGACAGTGGTTCTCAAACTTTTTAGAGTTGGGATCCACTATTAATTACCACAGTTTATGGCGACCCACTTAACTTTATACCTTTATAGTTGTTATTGGTTTCTAGGTTACGCTATCGTTGCATAGGAACACACATCTGGAATTATGTATCCCAGGCAAATATTTTACGCTCACGCGGACACGGTGAAATAAACCAAAAATTTGCTTATACTTTTATGGGAAAAATAGCATAGGATCCGCCGTCATTATCGGCCGTAATTGTCATTTTTGACGAGACGAGTGTACTAGTTCTATTAATAAAAACATTGATAAGGGAAACAAATTTATTTAACTTTTCACGACCCACCGGTGGGTCGCGATCCACAGTTTGAGAAACGCTGGATAGATTATAGAGTGTCTATGATTAGATTGTTCTTTTGCCTAGGTTTGGCGGCCGCGTCCGCTATATTTATTACATTATATCCTTTTTTAATGACGTGTTTTAACGACTGTTCGTTTTGCCGTCTTTTCCCGTTCCTGTGTCGAGATTATATTCGTTTGCCATTTTTAAAAAACTGGGGTAAAAAATGAATAAAAAAAAAGATGAAGGCGCCAGAAACCATGGAGACAAAAAAGCTTCTTGAGGTTGTTGTTTAGTGAAACTTTAACCAGGGGTGTGAAGGAAAGGTCGAAAATTTGTGACGTTAATATGATTATCTTAAATTAAAAAAAAAGAATCTTCTCTTATTTCCTCTGTTAAATATATCGTAAACCCTACCAGTGATTTACTGAGAAAAAGTTCGACATCATAGATTTATCGGGTGTAAATAATATCTCTGATACTCGTGTTAAAGTGAAAATTATTTTCAATTTTATCAGCATGAAAACAAATTAAATAATTTTTCTAAAAATTAGACAAGAGCTAGCTGTTTTGTTCAATTAAACACGCCTTTTCTTTAAAATGGTTGGACTTAGCTCACCAGCTAAAGACGGTGCGAATAGACCAAGCATAAAAGCTTCAAGCAGAAATTTCAATCGCCCTAAAAGTCCAAATCACCTTGCGGGTGTCTTAGGTAAGTTTTTTTGTAATTGATTTCAACTAAAGAAATATAAAACTATTAATTTAGTTTCTCTGGATTATATAAATAAGTTTAGCGTTAAAACTAAATGCTGCAAATTGCCTCTAAATTAGCCAGACTGCAAAGGTTAGATAGCATTGATAGAAATTTCAACGAGTTTCTCAGTCAAAACTAAATGTAACGAAACACATTGATCATGATGTAACTAAGAGAAGGCCTTTACACTAAAGGTGTAACACAATGTTATAATTTTTTGATGTCTTTGCCTCTCATTTAACACTTTTATTGTGAAGGTATATATGTCTTTTTTAAGTCTTGCAATAAGATTTAAAAATTTTAAAAAATATCATAAAAAATCAATTTATTAAACCGTTTAAAGAGTAAATAGAGCTTAATAAAACATATAACCTACAAGACCACGGTTAATGGTTTTGTTTTAGTACGGAAAATTTACTAAATTGAGTAATCAATAAACAATTTTTGAGATATCTATTTCACAGTGATACTGCATTAGTTCAGTTATCTAAGACAAAGTCAGATAAATGTTTAAAAAACAAAAAACATCATTTTTCCATTATCTTGAGTTTAAGTCGGTTCACTTAATGTGCCAAAATGAATATTTACCTCACTAGTATATCACAAATAACTTTTTTATCGACAAAAGTTTCGGAGCAAGTTGGCAGAAAAAAGGATCAGAAAATCTGATATGTTACGTTACAGTTGAAAAGTAATTTAACAAGATCTGTGTTTTCATTACATTGACTCCTGTGCCATAATGTGTTCCATCATAACTGTGAACTTTCGTTGTGATTCCTCGGAAATCTAAACATGGAATCTTATGACGTATTAGGTAGGCTTCCATTTCCGTGATAAACTTTGCAATAGCGACAGTGCCTTGGCTCTTCATGTATTTTGGTGGTTTTAAAAGCCCAATGCTGAGTGGGTGCACCCATACAAGCTTTGGCCATTCATGTCCCAAACCACGGAGCATTGTTAAAACTGGATCCAAATACGTGTCAATGATTTTTTGCGAGTTCAAATGAAAATGCAGACCTGGGATTAGAAATGAGAAAATTATGTTGAAACTTTAATTCAGGTGATTTATTTATAAACTTTTATATCCAACTCTAATGTCACCTCAATCTTAAGCATATATTAACTGAGTTTCATACAAAATGTTATACATTGTAATTGCAATATACCCGCATTCAAGTGAGGATGTTTACTCTGGCATTCTCACACCCCAAGATGTTGAATGTAAATGACCAATTAGGTACAAACCTATTCCTAGCACGACATATGTGTTCGGTTTTCCAGCCAAACTTTGAACAAACTTGACAAATTCCACTGCTTGAGAAGGCATACCATATGCCATATATTCAGCAGTGAAATAGCGATGGCCTCCACATAGAACTCCGTTGTTATAACCCAGATCCTTCAATGACTGTGCAATCACCAAGTCATGGCAGCGTCTCAAAACAAACTGGTTCTCCCCTAAGCACGTGTTCTGTTGTATGGTGTATAGATTAATGAATTTAATTAAAGAAATGTTCTGAAATAAAGGTTTTAGGTAAGGTGCTAATGTGCTATACATATAGTATACATTCATATATATCAGGGGTAGCCAAACTGCGGCTCTTTAATGAATTAGCATTGATAAATTAGACATGTGTTTACCTGGCCTTGACAAGTTGTGTGATCAGATTATAAAAGAATGCGTTTTATCACATAATAACAATGGACTGATTGTTAGTAATAATATACTATGTGCACTTTGAAAACTGTAGTTAAGTGGTAAACTGTCAGATTGAAGCTGTATGTCAGGACTGACCTAATTTCCTGTCTTGGTTACGTTTATTAGAAATAATAAAGTTTAGAATACAGCTTACTTCCAGTTCGGTTTGTATTACATATTGATATGACAGTGTGTTGACAATATAAACAGTAGTTTCTACATAGTAGATTGGGGTCATAGTTATCATCATCGTGGTAAAGTGCATTGCATTTAATATTTTAACCTCAAATTACCTGGAGTTCTTTTGTGACACAAGTTTTCCAAATTCCTTTTCGTCGGTCCCCAGTCAGTAGAATCACCATGCCCATATACATGTTTCGTATTAGGGAATCCCCCACAAAATAAATTCCAGCCTTACTGTCAGCACTTGATAGTTTATTCATGACGGCACATGCTTCGAGTTGGGTGTAGTTTACCCATTTGCAGCTGGAGATTTAACTTTATCTTGGTAAATTTAAATAGACACATTGAATACATTGAATAAATATTTACATCTAGTAAAAAGTAAGTTTATGATACACATAGTTTTTTGTAAACTGTTTTTCTTACATACAAAATGTGGATGTAGAGATGATTTTACTCAATACACATATTAGTACTATAACAATTGAGTTGAAGTAATCACGACTGATATCAATCATCTATGATACACCTACCTTTTATCTTTAGTTTCCCAATTCAATTCCAATGCGTCTTTGTAATCCAAAGCATTAATGCAGGTAGGGCAACTACATTGTTGCTGTGCGATTGTAGGAACACATATCCCATCATTCACATCCGTGCAACATGACTTCTTGCTACTCGGGTCGCAGAAACTCGCCACTTGTGGCCAGTCCTTTCCACCAGATGCCGCCATAACATTATATCCACACCTACCCTCACTGCGCCATGGCTTGCGAGGAATTCCAACCTCAGTTCTGAAGTTTTCATGTTTTCTCTTCAGTTCTTCTCTCAACCTCGCATCGATTGGTTTCTTTAACACCCACTGTCCAGTGACGATGTTTTGAAGCAAATTTTCGCACTTTGGTCGCTTGAAATACGACTCCAGTTTAGTCCGGGAGCTTTCCAACCCAACCAGCCTGGTATTCCGATCAGTCCTTGTTCCACACTCCTGGTTCATAGCTTTTATATGGTGTTGCAATATCCTGAATGTTTCGTTCGGCTCAAACACAACTTGGTAGTCCTTGTATAAAAGAACAAGTAGAAATATAGACAGTGATATAATAATATACCAACGCAAATGTCTGTAGCGCATTTTTAACGATTCCATCTGGAAAATAATTTTAATTATAAAGGTCGACAAGTATGATTTAGTATGCTCATCAACAAAACAGATAATCCTGCAGGAATATGCAGGGTTTTTTAAGAAATCAACAATTTTTAAGTCTGTCACCTGTAAGTTGACATTATTGTTATGATATGTTAGTGTTAACAAAATCTGTTTCTAATTTTTTTCTTGGTATTTGCTTTTAATTTGATTTCTTCTTTTAGGACTGTTTCTGCTCTACTTTCTGTTGAACATTGCCATGCATTTGTACCCTGGCTGTTCGCCATTAAATCACCTCTCTACCCATAGAAATCATTTGAAACAAGATAAAACCCATCATGTTTTGAACAAAAATGACCTCTATGTCTTGAAAAGTTCGGTTTTACCAAACAACCCTCGTTTCTACCCAACTGTAGCAAACGGGGTGGTGGGGCTTGTTTTATTCGGGGACACAATGCACATGGCTGGGTTATATAACGGACGCAAAGGTGAAAGTCACCGAGCACGAATACAAAGTTATCTGCAGTACATCACAACACCTTACTCAACATTGTGGCCGCGAAAAAAGTTCATCCAACAAATGGATGTCGGTTTGTTTCAAATCAAACTTTCCGGTATCAAAATGTTCATTTCTCAGAAAATTTATGCTCACAAACTACTCACAAACTTGCTCGTATCTGAAATAACAGTCACTTGCAAACAACCAGGTCTTTGTAGAGTGAAGCTGAATGATTTGTCAGGCCCTGCATCTGATGATCTAAATTTGGACTATGCAGAGATATTATCATACAACTCGTCATTTTGTAATTGTTCAAGTGATATTAACAAGCTTGAAAATGAATGTTCAAGATGTAAATACCTGAGATCGGTAATTTACAGGAAATTCACCACCAAAGTATCCGAAGAGACATCATCACCGCTTCTAAACCTGCATGTTTATTATTCCAACTTTCCTGATGAGATTTCAATTATAAACCGAAGTACATCGCGTATCACGAGGACCTATGTCTTCCTACTCTCAGTCGGCACGACTCGATTAATTGCTCAAGAGTACTATGAGAGAGGCATGAAAGCAGTGAGCATTGACTCATTATTCCGGATGCATTCAACTGAGTGGCTTCATACTTGGGACTCCACTGGTCTTCGAGTGATAACCAACTTGCAAACCACCCAGTACATTCTGTCATCATTTTACTACCTCTTAAGCAATTTCCCGACCATTCGAGCACAGGTTCACCCACCAAAGTTTTACGGGGTGAGTCCAGGTGGGCTAACGAACGGGGGCAGAGGGGAGGATTATTGGGGTCATGTTTTCTGGGACCAAGATTTTTGGATGGCACCCGCTTTACTGCCATTATACCCAGGTAAGCATGTAATGTTATATTGAAATCTTAAAAAGGTATACTGCAGAATTAACCTGTGCTTTATGTGGTTGAATAAAGAATATGGACACTTAAAAACCAATTTATACTTGACATATTTTTAAATTTTGTCACACAAATTTGTTTAGGATGAATCCAATATCCAAAACTTATGGTTGACAGACTTTCTATCTAAACCATATTTCTCTCCAGATTTAGTGAAGAAGATATTAAAGTATCGTGTTGGACACCTTCCAGGAGCCCGGGTGAAAGCGGCGACTTTCGGTTACCGCGGTGCAGACTACCCTTGGGAAACTGCTTATACTGGTCTCGACGTCTGTCCCGGAATAGATTATGTGGAATACGAAATCCACGTCACCGCCGATATTATACACCTGCTAAAGCAGTATATCTATGCAACGGGAGATTGGGATTTCTTAGTGGAATGTCAGGACGTTTTACACCCGAGCTCGGTTAAATATGATGGTAGGTCGCTCACACCGTGCACCACACGACCATATGATATGCTGCGAGATACTGCCGAATTCTGGAGATCTCGGGTCGTCTGGAATTCCACGAAGTCTCGTCATGTGTTAAACAAAGTCATGGGTCCTGATGAATGGAACTTCCCTGTGAACAACTCTGCCTTCACCAATGCAGCTGCCGCACAGAACCTCATGTTTGCCGCAGATGTGGCACAGAAGCTCGGCTTTGACAAGGAGTTAGCTAAGCAATGGCGAGATATTGCTCAAACTATGTTTATACCTTTTGATTCCCACCTTCAATACCATCCAGAGTTCGATGAATTTGTACCATTAAATGGTTCGGTCAAACAGGCTGATACTATAATGCTGGGTTTTCCTTTGGCGATAGACATACCGGAAACTGTAAGACGCAACGATTTATCAACATACGCGTATTGTACATCGGCCCACGGTCCTGCAATGACATGGGGGATGTTTTCAATCAATTTGCTCGATGTAGACGAGTATAAAGAAGCCAGTGTGATGTACAGGCGACAATTAAAGAACATTCACCCACCGTTTGATATATGGTCGGAGAATGCGGATGGTAGCGGTGCAGTGAACTTCTTAACAGGAATCGGCGGATATTTGCAGAGTATATTGTACGGCTACCTCGGTCTGCGATATTTAAACAATTCAGTTTCATTCAACCCGACGCTTATTCCTGGCTTTGTATCCGATACGTCACATGGAATAATAATCCAAGGTTTTAAATATATAAGCTTATCGTTGGATGTCTCTTATAATACGACATCAATCAACATAACACTGCAATCTAACAACGATAACTGTGCCCTGGTTCGCACCACAACGCAAACATACGAACTGTGCTATCCCCAACACAGCGTTGTAATTCGACGACAACGGTTTCAAATTTACGAACGTAAACCGCCAACAAATTCCTGACGGTAGTTTGTTTGTAGCAAACACAACATATTTTTTGAAAGTTTCACCAGAAATATCTTTAACTTAAGGAAGCGATTAAAGTTTGAACAATCTGCATGTGTAACATAATGCGGACAACAAAGCTTCTAATATATCGATGCCCTATTTATGGAATCCTGTATTAGCAGACGCAATGTAACTGCATTTACTGACTATTTGCGATCCATTGTGCTTGTAGCGACCCAGTTAAAGTAAATGTGTTGCGTTGTAAAATCATTTCCCTTTCTCCACTACAGTTCATTATTTGTTCTTTATCTAGCCATACACCGCCATCTGATTAATTTACGTCTAGTTGAAAAGTTTCTTTATCTACCACAGCTGTCACAGAGAAACTGCTGTGTACCACGATATCTTTATTTATTGCTCTTCCCCTGCCCATTCTGTATGTCTCGCCATTCTATATAGCCACCTTCTGGTATAACTGCTTCCTCGTACGAACTGAATATAAACAAAACTGGTACGACCGGGCACAATGCGTGAGTAATTTGATGCTTCTATTGTTTTACACAAAAGACGCGTCGGCAGTGGTTACACATGGATTGAAAACATGCTTTTTGAAAGCTGAACTCATCACTCGCAGTTGAAGACGTTTCACGCAGAAACTTAGTTTTGAGGTTATAAGAAGCATAATTTAATCGAAGTTGTAGTCGTGCCGAAGATTACCCCCAATTGAACGGTCTTCTCCATTTAGTGTCGAAAATATAAATTAGTTTCTGTTTAAAATATTAAGTCAAACGGGCCAAGCATTTCAGTAAGTTTATTATTCAGTGTTTCCCAGCTTGCAACTTTATTTAAATCATCAGACTTGATGAAAATACACAGAAGAAAATATTTAGATCAAAATATGGTTTTTACTGTAGGAAAGGGTTGATGCGAATCATGAAATGACCGGTGTTTTAATATACAGTATATCAGTTAAAAAACGGTAGAGCGGTAAAAACACTAAGAAATTCTTTTGATATGTGTGCTACTTTTAACTAATATAACCAACGAAAAGGCGATATTATAAGGCTTTAATATAGGGCAATGGTATAGGTTTGTAAATCGTTACCACTTCCGCAACGCAAACCTGGAAAACACAAACCAACAAACTTCAGGGAATCTCACATTCGTAGCGACCTCCGCTCATATTCGTAGAAATCAGACAGAATGTGGAACATCGCGAAGGCCGCGACATTGTCCGGTCGCAACTCGGAGCGGAAGTTGACAACGGGCGACGCCAGCCACCCACATACCACCGCGTCGACCATAGATGGAGATGACGGTAAACCGCATGTCTCGCGCTTACTGGAGCGTTTAACCGCTAACTACCATGGCGACATATTAATACTAGATACTTCTTACTCATATACTTATAACTGTTTGATACTGACGTTTTTTAGGAATGCTTCCTAACAATCGAATTGGGGTTAATATGAGTGAAACTAACATTGCGTACTACTTACCAGCATATACTACTGTGGGCTCGCGCTGTTGGTTTTGTGCTTGATGCTGTTTACCGGGGTGTTGGCTAAGTTTGCTGCAAAAGGCTGCCTCACGGTCTCTCGCGAGCTGCGCAGCGGAAAGTCTATAGGTTTACTCTATTATAGTAGCCACGATTTGTAATGCCTAACATTCAAGTTCAAAGTCTAATTCTTGATCCAGTTTAATTGCCATCTGCGTCTTCAAATATAACAGTTTTGTTCGCGAAACAAGTTACTTTAGTTTGGTGCAATTTAAATAGTCTGATGCACGTTATACTTTACCGTTCAAATTTTCCAAAATATATAAGGCTTTTTACGAGGTCCTAAAAGTTTGGTGCGAAGCGTTTCACACCTGTACATTTTTAACTGCGTGAAATTAGGTGGGAAAACTATGTTGACGATTTAAACAGAGGAAATACAAAGGCCCGTATACAAGGTGGTAATTACGAAACAAGTAATAACACGTGAGAGTCGGTAAACCTCAAATGCAAAAAAACGACGTTAAAAACACAAAATATTTTAGACATAAATTAAAACAAATATTTGTACGAGATGCTACACTGCTTTGGTCCTTGTACTAAAACGAAACCCGTACTGATTGAACCTTACAACTAGCGACGTCTTTTTCCGAATCAGTTTGGGTTGGAGAATTTTTCTAGAATCAGTATTTTCAAATCTGGAATTTCGAACTGATCTGAAACAGTCTTGAAGATCAAGCAAAAAATCATTTTCGCCCTATTTTAATGAAAAAATATATAATTGCATGTATGTTTGATAAAATAGTTGTAGTTTTTAATTATGACCGACCGTCATCACTGTTAATTAAAATGCCAAATTCTTTTAATTTTTAATCAAAATAATGTTAAAAAAAACTTTGTTCTACAATGAACATTTAATTTTGAATTGCTAGAATCAAAATATAATTCTGAATAATTTCCATTTGAACCAAATTCGAATCTTGATTTTGAATACTTTGGTGAGCATTATTTACGCTTATTTGCCAACTGATGTTACAAATTATTTTTACTCTTAAACCTGCGATACAACGTCAAGTTTTAACCCAATGCCAATCGTTTACACACTGACTGAAACTGACATATTTAGTTCAATGGCCGAACTCTTGAAGTTGAAAACTAAATCCGAACTTCTTTGTCTTATAATAAGGCGTTTGGAGTTACCAATCAAAATTAATCAAGTTTAGTACTTGGTAAGAGAGGCGAATTCTGTTCTATTTCATCTACCGATTCTTAGCACTAAACCACCGGACCCACTCAGCTGTTTTTTTTTAAATCCAATATTAACTGCTTCCATCAAATATGTTCTCCGATAAAATACGTTACAATACGAGGTAACGGCCTGCGCGGTGAAATTGTGGTTGTTTTGTTACGTGTGAATTGCCATGAATGGATGGACAAACACTCTTAATAGTCATAGTGGCCATTGTGCTTTGGTAGTTTAATACGCGCGTGAAATGAAATAACACCGCAGTATGTAAACGGCATATTAGCTCAAGGACGACCGAGCAAACAAACCACAGCGCGTTGCTGTGGTACTTACGTTTATATGCTGGTTACCATAGGGTGAATATTTTGCTTGAAAATGTCGGTGGTATCGAAACAAGTGGGCAGAAGTAAGTAACAAAGTCTAATTATCTATGAAGATTAAAACGTTTGATGAGTTGGACTAGGTATGTCTGGGGTGAAGACGCGTTTCCCAAATACGAGAATTAACTTAACTATAGTTGTAACGGGGCTTTATAACCATTATATTTTATTGCAATTTGCAATTGTTTAACTGTTAATTTGGCATCGAAAATGCGAGAACGTTATAACAATTGGAAGATTAAAAGCAGTAACCTGTGTTTCGCAATATTCGTGTTAATGCGACCACCGTTAGTGCATTAGGTTAGAAGGTGGCTTTTTCGTAGTTTAATTAAGACATACGTAACATATGTGAAAGGCACTATTGAAGAAGTTTTAGGTAAGTTAATTTAGTGTATTTTTTGTTTCCACGATGCAAAACCTTTGATAAACGTTTGAAAGACAGGAAAAAAACGGCAAAACGACAGTCTTTAAAACACGTCCAAAAATCATAGTTTAACTTGTTAATAGGCTTGTTAATAGTTCAACTATTGTACGTTCATGTGGAATTTAACGTAGTTGGTATTTTAAACTAATGATTTCCAGCGGAATTCTATAACATGTGATTTCAAGCACAACACCAATTTTTACTATCCATGATTCATAATAACAAAAGGTTTCATTAAATTGGGGTGTTCAGTTTTGTTGCTTTTGCTTTTTCTGTCATGTTTATAACTAATATTCATATTAACCATTTTTTATTTGATTGACAGTCACGGAATAAAATCATCACGAAACGACAATATCCAAGTGATTAGTCTGGTGGATTAGTGAGTCGCCTTTCAGCCGAAGAGTTGCAGTTTTCAAACGGATCAATAGCTAGTTGATTGTGTTCTTGGGCAAGGCACTTAAAGGACATTACCAAAACCCAGTCGATTTATTTGGATATACCAAATTAAAGGAACGTGTGAAAAGCTCCGTTATTCCGACAGTGGGAGCGAGTTAATCTGAAGATTTCCTGTGTGTTAACCCCTTTGGTTTTTACATTCACAGTGATAAACAAACACGAATATCATATCAACCCTTCTGCCTTCACAGATCGATCGAAGAAGAAAGTTACATCGGGAACTCCCGACAAACCAGGGTCCCCGGCTTTTGACCCCAACAAACCAGTTGTCATCAACAACGAGGACATACAGCGGCTCGCTATACGTGATGAAGACTTGGCAAAGGTGAGTGTTCACATGTTGTGCGTCTTAAATCTGGAAACTTGGCTGAGTAAAAAATAAAATGTAATAGTTGAGGCGTTCTGTCACCAGAATTTTAATTTCTACCAGGACAACATTAGAATAGGATAGTCTGATTTATGTTTATTCCTGTGAATGGAAAAACGCAATGGGTGATCTCACACGAGTAATCTTTAGATTACCTCACACCCACCATTGAATTACCGGATCTATTGTGCAATGTGAGGTGTATGATTTAGATGTTCCTTTAATTTGGTAGACCCCATAAACCGACTGGGTTGAGGCAATGTCTGCGAACAACCCTTCGGTTAAAAGGCGGTTAACTAACCTGCAAGTTAAACGGTCGGTGGAGTTATGCACCTGATTGTATATCGTTTGACATATTTCCTCATGTTCACTGTGGAGTTGCTTAAATTTTTGCTTAAACTCATCCTCATTTTGCATATCAGCTGCGAAAGTCGTTTGAAAAAGCGTCGTCAAAGGAGGCTGAGAAACGGTTGTATGTTGTGCGCAAGTCCAAGCCGGGGGTGGGGGTGGAGAGAAGTGAGAAACCCACCAAACAAGTTGTGGTTGCCCGACCCGCTCCACCCAATGCAAAGCTGAAACCGATTGATTACTCTGGACCTGCTGGACCCAGGTGGGTGGAGATAGCAGGGGGGAGGTGGGAGAGTGGGTGGTAATATATAGTAAACTAACAAAATGTCTATTAAACTAGATTGGAATATTATAAATAAAAAAGAAAGTGTATGGAGTAGAAAAGTTCATTTTTATTTCTGTAAATGGTGAAATGCAAGGGGCTACAGAAGCTATTGCAGTGTGTTGAACATGGTTAAGTTATTAGTGATCGGGTGGATGTAGAATTACATACATTACACCACAACCAGCATTAGCAATTTTCTCATATCACAGTTATTACTCGCAGGCGGTTAGCGTAATGACATGTACACACTTTGACAAGCTGTATTCAGTGCATGATCCCTTCTTATGCAGGTACAACACAGATGGAAGCATCGTACCACACAGTCTGCTCGGGACTGTGCGTGATTTTGTTGAAGTTGCGATCCAGCGTCAGGACATGAGGGTTAGTCTGTTATATCGAATGTGTGTGGGGTCTTACATATTATTAGTGAGGTCTTGTATCACTAGCATGAGGTAGTAGTCTTGTATAATACTACCCAGCCCCTTGTAATCACCCCACAACCCCCCTATTCAGCCGGACTCCCCAGCAGCCGCCAAGTTACCCACCTACCACCCCAACATGGAGATAGAAGTCGAGAAGTACCACCGTCCTCCGACATCGTATCGAGCCCCCATCCCCACCGCCACCAACCAGGAGAACGCACTGCATAATTGGAGGAGAAGAATGGCAGATCGGAAGAGACAACAAGGATACATTTCAAGTGAGGATACTTGGAGCAATATTTGGCAAATTTTGGCAGCAACCCATATATGCTAGATGATTAGTTCGGCCGAATAAATTGTTGGCTTTTTGCATCACCTAGAGTAATAAACATGAATATCATATCCTAATATTCTTGTTTTGAACATATGTGAGCAGCCACATACCCAATGTGACCATATGTTAGCAGCCACATACCCAATGTGACCATATGTTAGCAGCCACATACCCAATGTGACCATATGTTAGCAGCCACATACCCAATGTGACCATATGTTAGCAGCCACATACGCAATGTGAGCACTCTTATCCGCAGGATTGCTGCAGAAACCTCCAGATCGGCTGGTGATGAACCAGGACGACGCTTATCGATCGATGCAGGAGAGAAGAAAGCTGGTGGATCGAGCGATTCCCGCCGTCGATTATGGCAAAGGATGTAAGTGTGTTCCAAACATAAATTATGTTCAAGAACTGTTAGCAAGAGGTGGTAAATGTAAACTTTTGTTTTATTTCAACAGAAAGGCTGTCGATTCATGATGTTTATTTGCATTATTGTAATGAAATATGGTGTTCTAAGGGTCTTGTGTTTTCATGAAATATGGGGTTCTAAGGGTCTTATATTTTCAACCATATTACTACACAAAACGATCATTACGTAATTGGAGTTCTGGGTTCGATTCCTGCTACAACTGGTTCTCCATCTTTTCACAGATCGTGTCGGCAGTGAATTCTGGGATCAACATGAAAGTTTCGGAGACGACCTCACTGGGATTAAGATGGCGCTGACTCAGACTGAGAGGGGAATCCCCATGCAATTTGGTATCCCCATGTTGCTTGTTTTACCCTGGTTACCATGTTCACGTTTAATTAAGTTTGAAACAAAGAGATGAAAATCGGAGTTACAATTTAACTAATGTAGTTTTATCCTGTATCCTTGACTTAATTAATTATGCCATTCTTCTTTAATGTAAAAAAGAAGCGAAAAAAAACTTAACTGAACTAAAACTAATTGTGCTACCAACCACTCTTACTTTTGTGGTTTGTATTTACTGGCTTTTTATTTAAACCATTAAATTACATGTGGACTCGCAAATCCCAAGCTTTTTTAGTTTAAGTTTAAAATGAATGAAAATGTTGACGCTCCTTCCCACATACACAGAACACATCGGAAAGCCACTAACGGTGCGGCACGAAATAGGAGCCACACGTAGCGGCGAGCAGATTAGTTTGGACCCTCGCCGGACGTGGCATTCAAGTCGGTATCTCAAACAAAGGACTCGGCAATTGGAGCCGATAATGAAGGAACTGGATCCTCTTTCTCCTGTGAGTATCATGTGGTGGGCAAGTTGGTGTTGGGGTGGGCAAGTTGGTGGTGGGGTGAACAGAAGGGTTCAGGGTTTGAACCCCACAATATGAACCTGACTGTGGGGCTTTAGTTGAATAACCAGTTGTTCTCAAAAAGAATTCAATGTTTTCCTTTCAACAAAAATCGTTCACCCACCCGCCACAACCAGTCACTCCTTGAGTTGGGGCATTTGTCACCCACAACCCCCCACACTACAATAACCTTACATCCTTCCACACCACAATAACTGTACAACCCTCAGGATCTAATGAACCTTGAAGTGATCGGTAACGACGATCGACTCAACTTCACGGACGTGGATTACACGGACGAGGTCGATTACGACAAACCACCGGATGGCTACGTGAGTCACACACCAGTCTTGTTACATAACCAAGTTTAAATGGTTAATGCGGGCAAATAAAAGGTCAACTATAAAAACAGCCTTAATTATAAGCCCATCATGGGTTCGAAACTTGGCACGGTAAAAGAAAATACTTAGACAGAATGACAATTATTTCAGAGCTTTTAGAGGAAGTAATATTACTCCATATTGTTTGGTTTAACAAGTGAATGTGGTTTGTATTCATTCCATGCAATCTATGGTTCGAACTACCAAAGTTTCATTTGAATGTTTAAAATTTAGTTTAAAGTTTTTTTAAATAATATTTGATTATTCTAAGCGAACACTGATGCACCTAATATAATTCGTGTTTAGTATTATAATAATTACTTGTCCCAGCATGCTATGAATGGAGCGGACCCGGTAAATAGGGGGGACCCGTTGTACCGATACCCCGATGTGATCCCGGAGCCAGTATTCGGACCCTCCATCATCTTCGATAGGGTGCTTGCTCAGTGGACTGGAGACAGCATCGAAAACAAGGTTCGTGAGGTTTAGTGAAAAATGGAGTTTTTGTGGAACTTTCTGATGAAAAACGACCACTTACTCTCTCAACATTGTTCAATATTATTAATTTTGTTCCCAATTTATTAAAGTTTTTTGTAAATTTGGCAACAGCATCCGCTATATTTTAACCCTTTAACTGCCGCTGTCGACTCAAGTCGACAGCGCCGAAAATTGCATAAGTGGAAAAGTATACGGCCGATTTTGATCAGTGAGATGGCGTTGGAGAGCTGAATAATTTCTGCGTTTACCAATATAAGATGATATATAGGTTTGCATTTAAATTTTTTTAGTTATTTAAGTTTTAAAAAACGTATAAATATATGTGTGGTTTTGGTTGTTTTAATTAGTTTTAATTGCGGTTTTAGATTTGATTTTTTTAATTGCGGTTTTAGAATGATTTGCGTATTACGACGTCATCAGTCAAGTTGTGAGGTCATCACAAAAAGAGTAGTACAAAAATGGTCCAAATATAATCATAAATAACTTTGCTACATACTGTTTTGGTTGTAAATGAGAAAAAAAGATAGTTTTTGTTGATCTAAATAGAAACACATGACGTCATTGCACAATGCATGACGTCATCAAAATTTTACTAATGTAAAACAAAAGAAAATTTATTACTGAACAACTTTTCTGTTGATCATATTATGCTTACTTCAATAGTTTTTTGTACAGAAGCTTCTAACCTAAGGCAACTTAGCCGAAAAATGACCAAAAAAACAGCCGGCAGTTAAAGGGTTAATAAGTATATCCTTTTTTATGTTGACGCATTTTAACTTTTCGTTTGCCATTTTTTATTGCTATGGTATGTGTTTTACTTGCTATTTGATAAAACATGAATAAACTATGTGATTATTTGTTTCCACCCAGGGTAAGATTGGTTAATTGTTCCCCTTCCCCCCAGGGTAAGATTGGGGCGATTGGTCGTGTTCACTTCGAGTCGAGATCCGGGGAGCGAACGTCGTCCCACCTAGTGGTGGAAAACAACGGGACAACTGCGGTGTACTTCGAGTGGAGGAAAGTGCCGAAGGAGGTTGCGTTCGAATCACTCAAACCCGATACTTTGCAACGTTTCTACTTCAACACTGGGGAAGGTGAGGAGGGTTCTGTGTTTCCCATTTCACACAACTACTTTTTTATACAGGATGTCAATTTTCTAAAACATTTAGATAAAATTTCATATTTATCCCCGTAGATAGGAAAACTCGAGGTAATTATTACCACAAGGGTATTTGTAATATTACCACATGCCCACCCTCGGCAAAAGCTATTAAAATGTTTATGATTGAGCGCTAAATTATCCATTGGGTTTAACAATGTCGTTAAGTGCCTTGCCACACAACTGACAAGCTTTTCATGTTTTTCGTTCTAAATAAAAATTGTCAGCCACAAAATAGCTGCAGAAGTTGTTTCATTGAAGTATTAAGGGGTTCAACGAGAATATCATTCCAGGGGTGATCTTGCCGGGTGACACGACAAACTTCCCATTCGTGTTCAAATCACCGAACCCAGGAATATTCACGGAAACCTGGGAGTTGATGACGAACCCTGCTGTGATGGGTGGAGCTGCTTTGCAGGTGGAGTCATATTGATTTATTGTATTCCTGCATAGGTTTAGCGGCCGTGTTTGTTATATTTAGTATTTTTATATGTTTATTAATTACAAGTTGCAACGACTGTTCATTTTGCCATCTTTCCCTCTTCCTGTGTCATGACATGTTGTACTTGTTGCCATTTTATAAAAGAGCATGATTAAACAAAGAGTGTCGGGGGATGCCATGATAGTAAGGTGTGGTTGGTTTCTACACCACTTCACTATTTGACTAGGGTATTCCCCAGATCTTAGTAATCCCAAGCCCTGGTACCCTCCAATTATTAATCAACCTCCATCCACATTATTATTCCATGCTCCTGTTATCTAGCTGGTTCCCTATGTGCCCCAATTACGTCACATCAAGCGACAAAAAAAGGATTGAACCTGAGTCCTATATTATCCCCCCAAGTGGTATGGAAGTGGGGTATTTCCCATTCCCCCACTAACCCACAATCACCCTCCCAGGTGGTATTGAAGGGGGTATTTTTCATCCCCCCACCCACTAACCCCCCTCCAGGGGGTATTGAAGGGGTAATTTCCCATTCCACTCACCCACAACCCCCCCCTCCCAGGTGGTATTGAAGGGGGTAGCGGTCCAGGACGACCAAATGGAAGACCACCGACGAAGAATCGAGGAGGAATTGGAATCCAGGGAAGCTGGAGTCGTTGTAGCAAAGATCATTGATGACATCATCAGGGGCATACAGACCCCTGATCGGTGAGTCAGCAAATTTGACGACATAATTCAGCAGATTTCTCAGATTGTTAAAATAAATAAAAAATTATTTTACACTAAGCAGCGCTAGTGGATTATTTAGATCAAATAATCTTGCTTTTGTTATAATTTTTGTAAATATCTTGGGTATAATTTGAAACTCCTGATGATTATGCAGCGACAGAATTAAGATGTTTTTTCCCAGCTGCCCCTCCCCCATCGACGCCTACATCACGGAGGAGGAAATATTCAAACGGAAAAACAATGGGAGACATTATGACCATGAAACCATCATGGAACTCAAGAATATTTATCTCCAGGTGAGTTTGTGTGGAATGTTCATACATATTGTCTACAATCGGGTTACCAGATATAGGATAGGATATTCATGTTTATCCCCGTGAATGGGAAAACCAAGGGGGTTAACACACAGATAATCGTAAGATTACCTCGCGCCCATCGTCGGGTTACCGGAGCTACTGCAGTGTGTTGTGTATCATGTGTTGGTTCAATTTGGTAGAACCCATTAATCCAGTGGTTTCAGGCAATATCCGCCAATTGCATTGGACACAATCGACTATACATCAACTAGATTTGAACCTGCAACCTTTCGGTTAAAAGGCAGCACATTAACACTAGTTCTGTGCATCAAATTAACTCATCACTCGATTCCAGCTGTTTGCCGAGGAAGACAGGGAGGGGAGGGAGTGGAATCTCTCGCTCGATGAGCTGCAATCATTTGTCTCCGTGCTTCCAGATGAGGGAGCTAAAGAGGAGCTACTAAGCGGGTTGAACACTGTGATTGGTCGACTCTCGATGCCCCCATTGACCCCAATTCAGCAGGACATGTATTCTGCTGGGTGAGTTTGTTACCCCCCTGTTGGAACCCTGGGTTTAAATGACTTCTGCTCGTTGCTTTACCCAACATGGCAGGTTTCGACCCCACAACGTTCCAGCTGAAATCATAATGATGCAAAATATGTTGATTGTTCTGCAACATCTCTTCGCGGGATTAAACTTGGATATCCTATTCTAACATTTGAACGGCCGGTTAGTCTGTTGGTTAAGTGCAACGCCCTTCAATCAAAAGGTTGCTGATGCGAAACTGGTCAGTAGCTAGTCGGTTGTGTCCTTGGGCAAGGCACTTTACGGACATTGCCTGAGCCCAGCGGATTAATGGGTTCTACCAAATTGAATGCTAACCCCCTAGGTTTTTCCAATGTCCTATCTTATCCTAACATGTAGCACTTGTATCGCAGATACAAACTCTGGCAGGAAGCCATCGACAATATGGTTGGTTGTTCCATGATGGTACGTGGGGTCATGGGGTTACCTGAGGTCATTATGACGGAAGTGATTGGTGACCAGGAACCAAGTAAGTATTCCAACTCAGAAACTTGGCAAAATCTTGGTCTTGAATCTCTGTTAACTTATTCTTAAATTGCTGTATAACAAAATATATACTAATGCAAAAATAAATAAAAAATATGTTTATATATTGGACCTATTGAATACGAAAAACATGAAATGTTCGTTATGAATTTTATTAGGTCTCAATATGAACATAACGATTGTAATGTTTGTTATTTAGCAGCCGTGCCTGCAGCAGCACCTAGTGGTGGTAAACCTGATCCGAAAGGCAAGCTGCTTTGATTACTGCGTAGTTGCTTGCTTGTTGTGTTTTGTGGATTGAAGTAGAAAACCTGACTTGGGGCATGCGTTGTCCACCGAATAACCCAGTGCTCATATCACCCAATAGACAGGCCATTCAGCCCAAGTTTAGAAATTATGTGTTTATGCAAATTAGATGTTGAGATTGAGCCAACCACAAGTCAGTTTTGCAGATTATGCAGGTGGAATTTAATATTTAAATTGTGGTGATTAACCTCAAAGTTGATTGATGTTTTATCAAATAGCAGCCGCACATTATTCTACAGCAATAGAAACAGATGAAAAAATAAACAGTTGTTAAAACAGGTCAACATAAAAAAGGGATATAAATATTAAAATACAGCGAACACTGAGGTCAATTTATACTGTGGTAATCAATCATAGAGTTATTAAAGATAGATGGTAAACCATAGGATAGTTGTACAAAGTTTGTTTATTTCAGTTTGGTCAGCTGAATCACGAGTTTCAAGTGCAGAGAAATCAGAAAAGTTGAAAAGTGGTTTGTCTAACATTTGCTGTTGTTGCTTGTTGTGTTTAATTAATCATCGGCTGAACATTTGTCATTGAATTGTCATTGGTGGTAGAGATGTCTCCATAATTGCATCATCCAAACCACTTCATCTTGCTATAACATCCGCAGAGCGCATTGCTCCAATCTAATCACTCGAATAAGTCGGACATGTTAGTAAAAATATTCAAAAGAATGTTGTGTATCAAAGGAATAGGAAAATGCTATGAATGTTATTATAACATGGGCAATCGTCAAATCATCTAGCGCACACAGTTGGGTTTTTTAAGACAAATTGTAGTGTGTTCTACTGGAATCAGGCAAAATGCTTTGTTTAATGACACAACCGACTAGTATGCCGCATGCTTCGATCCTACACCCTTACGACTACCTGCTGACCGTAAATGGTCTTACCGATTATGCTATACGCCATCAGGTTGATCAATTAGCAACTAGACTAGAAAGGTGATGTAAAAAAAAGTAAATTTAAGTCAATTACATGCCATTGGTGTATAACGCGTGACAGGCGAACTTGGAATTTCAATATTGATCTATGAAAGCAATTACCGGTGTTCTGACATTAAAGGGATTAATGGACGTGGGGCGACCATCTGCAGCAGTTGTGCATGTGTGGGTGGAATACATGGTTCAACTAAGTTTGATCGCCATCGAGTGCTTGAGTGTGATGAATGGAGGCATTATTACAAATATCGTGTGTTGGATAATGTTATGACATCACACAGACAAGGATGACAAGAAGAAGGGAAAGAAGAGCACCACGAAGGATGATGGGAAAGGGAAAAAAGGGAAGAAGGATGCCAAAGAGAAAGATGTAAGAGCGACCTTGTGTGATGAATGTTAATTGCCTAATTTCATTATAATTAAAATTTTCGGACAAAAAAGACTGATTAAAGCTTTTTACCATGAACCAGTGTTGTTGGCTGCTTCACATGTTTCACCCCAAGCATATTTACCCTAGAGACCCAAAAGCAAGGACCCCAAAGGAAAGGGGAAAGCTCCAAGCCCCAGCAAGGAAGTCTTGGAACGTGATATTGCTTCCAAGACCCCGTCAAGCATCAAAACGATTCCCATTGACCCCCTGGACCCAGGGACAAGGAAGAAATACACAGAAAAGATGTACAGCCAGGTGAGTTCTATATGGGGGGTAGGGCATTGCTGTTTGGCAGGTTTGACTGGAAACGTCTTTATCACTGAAGATGGGAAAACACAGAAGGGTTATAACAGAATTGGTGTACTTAGATATTTCTTGTATCAACCCATAAATCTACAAACTTCTGCTTAGTCCCTTGTCCAAGGATAGAATGAGCTGGCAGCTGGTTTCGAGCCCACTGCATTACACACAAGAAAACTGGCAAACCTGATTTTCAATGTCCGCCTTCTATTTAAACAGCTTCTGTTTTGTCATAAATCCTGTATTTCTCCAACAATGCTTAGGTGTTAAGCAAGTAAATAAATTAACGAGTTACCAACTCGATTTCACATTTAATCTCCTTATTTAGACATTGGGATAGGATGTTTATGTTTATCCCTGTGAAAGCACAACGGCAGTCAGGTTAATGAGCCCACCGTCGGATTATTGGAGCTTTTGCAATGTGTTGTGTATGTGATTGAGCTGCTGTGTCACATTTATTTCAACTCATTAGTTAACTAGACTCATGCGATGTCTGCTAAATATCTTGCCCAAGGAAACAGCCGACTAGGTGGCAAACAGTTTCGATCCAGCAACCTTTTGGCTAATAACAAACCAACCAAATAAGCGATTTGGCTGGCCAAATGCTTTTTTTCAAAAGCAATAGAATGTAACAAATTTGGTAAAACCAGTTAACTCGAGCAAATATATAATTTGGTTAAACCAGTTAACTCAAGCAAAAATACGTCTATGTGATATGCCCGAGTCATGGTGTGCTGATTCATCAGCTGGAATGCTTCTGTTAGAATAATTTGCAAATTCCGTTCAAGAGCTATAACAGTCCATCCTCTGAACTTAAAATGTCCAACCCAGGTTTATGAATTGCTACTGGAAATGGTCGACAAGATGTCCTTGGCCTTTGAAGACTTGAACGACCAAACTTCCTAACTTTGTTCAATTCAACTTTGTGATTTTAATTTTTTTATACATTTAGTATGAAGCAATATTTTTGTACGAATACATATAAGTTTAGTTGCTTTTAAATACAAACTGTGCTTTTTATAACTTGCTGTTTATGTTTATCCAAGTGAAAAAATGTAGGCACAATAAGTAAGATGAAACTGTTTTTCCAACAGAACGTGTCAGATGATTGTAATTACCCTGGTTGGGGAATTACAAATTAGAAATCAATTTTGACAGAAATATTGACTCTCTGTTGAAACAGTTAATTATCAAAACACCACATGCCTACTAAATAGTAGCTGTTGAACACTTTAGCTCTTGGGTATAACTTGAAGGTAGGGGTATCCTTATCCCAATTACTTTGGTTTCGAGAATTAGTTTTATCAAGAATTTCGAACTGCTCCGAAATCCCCCAAATAAGCAAATGATTGTAATATTTTAATATAATTATCATTCAAAAGTTCTATATATAAAACTCATTTTGTTTCACAATGATCATTTAATTTCAAATAACTGGAATCCAAAAATATTGAAGAATGGATATGGCTGGATTTGCATAATTATGACAATGAAATAGTTATGCACAATACAGCATAAAAGTGGTATATAACACAATCCTAAAATTACAAAATCGTTCAACAAGATTAAGTTTATTAAAAACATGATTAAAATTCATTTTAAAATTAACCTAAAATTCAAATTGTACAATTGAGTACATATCTGTGCCCTCGGGTAATTGTTTAACACCATTCAGACCAGTAAGTTCTATAACACATTGGCATTGAATCACATTTACATTCATGTTTTGAGCTAGTAAACATGCTGTACTCATTGTCCCCCCAGTGGCCATTAAATCATCGACGATGATGACATTTTGGCCCTTTTGAAGTGCGTGTTCCTGTATCTCTATCTCTGCCTCGCCGTATTCCAGTGAATACGAACAAGAAGCTACAACTCCAGGAAGTTTTCCGCTTTTTCTAACAGGAACGAAGTTAGCTTTGAATTTCTCAGCCAAAGGCGGTGCAAACAGAAACCCCCTGGCATCAAGGCCCAGCACAGCATCAATTTTGGTCGAAGGATATTTCGATATAAAATGTTCGTAAAATAGGTCCACAACATCACTGCACAAACTAGGCTGTTGGAATAAAGAAAAGATGTCGTAGAATTGTATCCCGGGCTTTGGAAAATCCGGAAATACCGGGATTCTTGACTTAACTGCAGCAATCCTTGGGTCCGACATAGTTTTCTAGTTTTCAATAGATTAAACTTTTACAAGATTTACAAAACCTGGAAATGAAACGTGACACTTCCTTTAAACTTGGGGAAAGTCCCCGTAATAACAAGTTAAATGTTTAGTGATGCATGCAATATTAGCATAGACAGAGCATAACTTATATTAGCATTATTTACTTTATAAACAGGTAGTTAATGATTTTAAAGAAATTAAAAAAAAATCATGGTCAGAATTAATTGTTGACATTGGGCATCATTTTTTCATCTGCAACCGGCTATAATCCCCAAAACAGCACTTCTTTTATAATCCTCCCCACTTTGCGACATAACGTGGCAAGCTGACGTTTTGGTGTTTAAACTCATTGTAATATTGTTATTATTATTATCAGAAACGCGTTCTGAGTTGCGGAACTTAGCACTGCCTGCTTGGAGCCGACATCTCCACCCAGATAGCAATTGTCGGACGGCAGTACGTTGGCCCAATCACGTTTTAAAATCGGCCGACAAGTCGCGTTACCGTCGGGCCAGTGCCTTTTTGGCCGTCGGCCCGACCTCGGATTATAGTTGGGCGCGACGGTAGATTCGTTGGCCAGCATGCCACATTGCACTAACATCTCCAACAAGGATTCGTCATATTGAATTAAAACTTTAAGAATTGTTGGATAACATGACCAACATATGTAATAACAGAAACTTATGTACTAAGCCCATGGGGAATTCCCCGAAGCCATCAAAAAACTAAATCGGGCTGTTTTAGGAATTTAACTTCATTTCAATACAGCACTTGAAAAAAGCTTTAATTTAAAACATTTGTGGTGAAACCTCCTTAAATCTAACACGATTGTTATTTTTTACCTACACATGGAGAAGGAAGTTTGGTTTGATAACTATGGGACCCATGCGTTTTTGCTTGCAGAAACAAAAACTACATACTCTGTGTATAAAGTACAAAATGTGGTTAGGGACCCTGTAGCATGAATATATGGCATACAACATGTGTTTTACGAATAGTGGTGGTTAAACTCGTGGTTGACACTCTCTAGTTAATGAAACTGTGATAACGTTATAAAGATGTCGAAGTTATATAGGCCTACTTTTCCCCATCACAAATACTTCCTTACCAACAAAGATAAACCAACTTAATTCTTACGTAGGAGTTAGAATTTCAAGACGACAAACAATCCCTCCAACCAATGTTTTATTGGTAAATCTTATCCTATAAAGAACGTTTGCAACTCCTCAGACGAGAAGTGCTTAATAAGTTCTAGCGCCTTGGAAATAACTTCCTCTTTTGGATTATGCTGCCTCATAAGTTGTGATTAGGACTAGATACCGAGTAACTATCAGCATAATATATCAAACGGCTTGTAGCAGCATATTTTTGTAAATATTTGATGTTTATATGCTCAAACAATTTCTAATAGATCGATCATAATTTTATAAAATAAACACCTTAAATCACATGATCAGTTCCTTTGACTTTAGTCGTTAAGAATTGGTGATAATTATAGTTTTATAGAATTGCGTATCTAAAAAAATTGGGTAAAAATGACGAAAACAAACTTGTCCCTTCATCCTAAAAATAAGCGAAAATTAACAACATAACATGGAAAAGTTATGTTACTACTGATGGTAGGGGAATTGTTTTTTTTTATATTCGCGTAAACACTTGTAGAGCTGTTAAGTCATTTTTGATCAATGTGCCATTAATAGTTTCGGTCGGTGACAGTCGTTTGGTTAAATGTTTAGCCCAACCGATTCATTTACCGCATGTGTGGCAGAATGGTTAACACGACCGATTAAACAATCCCTCCAACCGATGTGTTATTGGTAAGTCATATCCTAAGATGAACGTTTGCAACTCCCCATCAGACGAGAAGTGCTTAATGAGTTCTAGCGCCTTGGAAATAACTTCCTCTTTTGGATTATGCTGCCTCATAAGTTGTGATTGGGACTAGACTACGAGTTATTATAAGGAAAACAATGCGAAATAGTGAAAAGACATCAGTATCCGACTTATACAGGTGATTATGGGGTCTTTGGTTGAGTTTTATCCTGCCTCTCTACTGCAATTATTGAAATATTTCTGTAATAATTTAAAAACTGGTGGTGCTATTAAGACTTTTTATATCAATGTACATTAATAGACGGTCAAGTGCGGCCGTGTACTCAAATGTTTAATGCGACTGATTCATATACAGCATGTACTGTGACCGGAGATATATAAAGGAGTTTCTTGTTTATGTTTAGCGTGGCCGAATGGTGAGCGTGGCCGATCGTATTGGTGAGCTTTTTAATATCTTCAGGTTATCATACCTCGGTATCTAGTCCCAATCACAACTTATGAGGCAGCATAATCCAAAACAGGAAGTTATTTCCAAGGCGCTAGAACTCATTAAGCACTTCTCGTCTGAGGAGTTGCAAACGTTCTTTATAGGATAAGATTTACCAATAAAACATTGGTTGGAGGGATTGTTTGTCGTCTTGAAATTCTAACTCCTACGGAAGAATTAAGTTGGTTTATCTTTGTTGGTAAGGAAGTATTTGTGATTGGGAAAAAGTATATAACTTCGACACCTTTCTACGTTATCACAGTTTCATTATTACCAAGATGGATCGAAAACTTCTACTCGTTTTTGCTGTTCTCATGCTTTTCGCCGGTAAAGGGCAGGGGTATTACAGTGGACATTACTACGACAAAGAAGGGTAAGTCGATTTAGTTTCTCTTTTGTCGCACATTGTTAAGATCTAATTGCTATTAATGACAGAGACAGAGCTCCGACGAAATACGAAAATTTGGGTGAGTGAAACTTATTAATTCTGAAGGACCACACACACCAGTGTAAAATAGTTAGGTTGTTATATTTCATAATAACTTAATTATATAATAGGTATTGTTGTATTCTTGTTTTGGATTTACTTTGTTGTGAATCGTAGTGAATAATATTAAAGCAAAACACGTCAGGTTATATAGCACGAAATGCACGCAAAGAATGTTACATATACCACAGTAAATGAATATTACATACACGCCGGCATGATTACGGTTTAATGACAGGGCACGCATGATTACAGGGCACAAAATAACTGTCCGGAAACCTTTACGTATTACTACAGGGATAGAAATTAACGCATTTCCACAACATTTAATGAATACGGTCAGTGCAATAATCGAAAATCTTATTGATATACACTGGGATTAATTCTGATATACATATACCATACTTTTACTCAACGGTTCTCAAAGTATCTCAATACAATAAACCGCAGTGTCGTTGCCTGTCTGTGATAATGTATAATAACTAAGAGTGCTGTCATTTATAAGATAAGTATGCGAAATCCGCCATGCATTTTATTTAATCACTCATGCAGCAGTGATAAAATAAAATGTTTTATACTGGTTAGGCACGTAAGATGTTTTACAAACTTGGTATTTTGGTCACGCTAAAGAAGGCGTATGGATACTTCCTACCCCTTTCCTATAAGTACCACGCTATAACCTTTTTTAATATGTCAAACTATCCAACAAAATATTTATTTTTATTTAGATCAATTTGACTTTAATGAATTCATGAAGATGGCAAAGGACCACTACTATTACTCACATTAGTGGACATTCTGCCAACGAAAGTTTGGAAAAACAGAATAATTGCAACAGAATAAAAAATCCCGAAATGCATAACTTTTGTGGTGTTTAGTTTTTTTTCTTTTCCTCTACACTCTATACTCTACAATATTAAATAAAATTTGCAAATACTTTAAAGAAGCAGGAAAGCGAGGCATTAAAATAAACGGCAAAAATGTCGCTTATAAACCTAATATTTAAAAAAATATACTTATCGAATTATTTAGGTCAATTTTAGGGAGTTTAAATAGAAGGGATAAAACAAAACATAGAGAGGTGCTTGTTTTCAGGTTAAATTGAAAAAAAACTAGAGAGCGTCAACCATGCACCAACCACCACCATTTGTAATACATTTTGACTGTGCTATAGGTATATATATATATACAAATACATGCAAGCAGGTTTCCTTACCACGGGAACACATATTAGCTAACACGTATATTAAGGATAGGATAGAATAGGATATTCATGTTTATCCGCGGCGAATGGGAAAACCAAGGGGGTTAACACACGGGCAATCGTCATATCACCTCGCGCCCATCGTCGGGTTACCGGAGCTATTGCAGTGTGTTGTATATGATAGACACGTTCGTTCAATTTGGTAGAACCCATCAATCCGCTGGGTTCGTGCAATGTCTGTAAAATGCCTTGCCTAAGGACACAACCGAATCTCTAGCGACCACTTTCGCACCTGCAACCGTTCGATTGAAAGGCGACGCACTTAACCGCTAGACCAACGGGCCGGACAAAAGTCATTAGTTTCTTTAAGTGCAGCCCAGTAGTGGGCATGACGCTGTTTTCAGTGGGCCACAGAGCTTGTTTCTATACGTCGAGGATTCCTAAACGTCTGTACCCACCGAAGAAGTCATCCGACTTATGTAACAACTATGTATAGATGGCGTATAAGCAATTAAGACCTCTATGAACGGCAGGATGTGACGAGTGGTACCCTTCATGAGTCAGTGTTTGTAAACGAGTGTTTTACATAGAGTGTTTTATATTTTACATTTAACTATACATGGAAAAGAAGTTTGGTTTGATAACTATGGGACCCATGCGTGTATGCTTGCAGAAACAAACTACATATTCAGTGTATAAAAGACAAGTTGTGGTTAGGGACCCTGTAGCATGAGTATATGGCATACAACATGTGGTTTACAAATAGTGGTGGTTAAACACATGGTTGACACTCTCTAGTTTTTCTTATTTTAGATTTTAAAAAATCCATCAATTCCCTTGGATGTTAAAATATCTTGTAATTATTTAATGGTCATTATGGGTCCCATTTGGAAAAATGGGACACAAATTGTTTTTGTCCGTTTTTTTCGTTTTTTTTTCTTTTTTTTCGTCAAAGGTTTGACTGGCATGGCATGGCGCCCCGACATCTACCAGAAAAAATAATCGAATCGTAATGAAACTTAGTCATTCATTAGACAACTTGATCTAGATATGCAGAAACCAAAATTTTGGGTAATAAATCAAGGGGAATTCCCCTGGGAGGTTAAAAACCAAAACGGTATTTTTTATGAAAAATTTAGCTTTTTGTGGCATAGCGCTTGAACGGCTGCTCTAATTTGAATCATATTTGGTTAACATTAAGTGTGTTAGTGACTGATTTTACTCTTAAAAGAAATAAAAAATTACCTAGGGAAATACCCTAAAAAATCGATTTTGTACTAAAATCATGAGTGTGACAGGCATGTCATGTCGCCCCAACATCTACCAGAAGGAGTAATGGAATCGCAATGAAAATTGGACATTTTTTAGACAACATTGTTTAGATATGCAGAAACCAAAATTTTGGGTAATAAATCAAGGGGAGTTCCCCTGGGATGTTAAAAACCAAAACGCTATTTTTTTAAAAAATTAGACTTTTGGGGCATAGCGCTTGAACGACTGATACAATTTGAATCAGATTTGGTGGAATGTAAGTGCATTAGTCACTAATTTAACACTTAAAAGAAATAATAAAATTATCCAGGGAAATACCCTAAAAATCGGATTTTGCTCTCTAATTATGATTGTGACAAGCATGCTATGTTGCCCCGAAATCTAGCAAAAGGAATAATGAAATCGCAATGAAAATTTGACATTTGTAAGAGAACATGGTCTAGATAAGCAGAAACCAAAATTTTGGGTAATGATTCTAGGGAAATTCCGCTGAGACGTTAAAAACCAAAATGTTTTTTTTTTCTAATAAATTAGCTTTTTGTGGCATAGCGCTTGAACGGCTGCTCTAATTTTGATCAGACTTGGTTAAATGTTAGACCATTAGACACTTTGTGCCAATTAAAAGAAAGATAACATTTGCTTAGGGTAATTCCCCTAAAAACGAAGATATATTCCTGAATTATGATTGTGACAGGCATGCCATATCGCAATGACATCTCCAACAAGGAGTCGACAAATCACATTAAAACTTTAAGAATTGTTACATAACATGGCCAACATATGTAAAAACAGAAACTCATCTACTAAACCTAGAGGAATTCCCCGAAACCATGAAAAACTAAATCGGGCTGTTTTGGCAATTTAGCTTTATTTCATTTCAGCGCTTAAAAAGGTTTAATTTAAAACATTTCTGGTAAAACCTTCGTAAATCTAACACGATTGTTCTTTTTTTTACCTATACATGGAGAAGAAGTTTGGTTTGATAACTATGTGACCCATGCGTTTATGCTTGCGGAAACAAAAACTACATACTCAGTGTATAAAATACGAAATGTGGTTAGGGACCCTGTATCATGAATATATGGCATACAACATGTGTTTTACAAATAGTGGTGGTTAAACACGTGGTTGACACTCTTTAGTTATGGGTCCCATTTGGAAAAATGGGACACATATTGTTTTTGTCCGATTTTTTTTTTCTTTTTTTTTCTTTTTTTTTTCGTCAAACGCTTGACAGGCATGGCATGGCGCCCCGACATCTACCAGAAGGAAAAATGGGATTGCAATGAAACTTTGTCATTTGTTAGACAACATGGTCTTGATATGCAGAAACCAAAATTTTAGGTGATAAATTAAGGGGAATTCCCCTGGGAGGTTAAAAACCAAAACGGTATTTTTTATGAAAAATTGCGCTTTTTGTGGCATAGCGCTTGAACGGCTGCTCCAATTTAAATCAAATTTGGTGGAATGTTAGTGCACTAGTCACTGATTTAACACTTAAAAGAAATAAAAAAATTATCTGGGGAAATACCCTAAAAATTAAACTTTTGCTGTTAAATGATAATTGTGACAGGCATGCTATGGCGCCCTGACATCTACCAGAAGGAATAATGGAATCGCAATGAAACTTGGTGATTTTTTAGACAGCATGGCCTAGATATGCAGAAACCAAAATTTTGGGTAGTAAATTTAGGGAAATTCTCCTTGGACGTTAACAACCAAAGCGGTATTTTTTTCTAAAAAATTAGCTTTTTAGGCCATAGCGCTTAAACGGCTGCTCCAATTTAAATCAAATTTGGTGAAATGTTAGTGCACTAGTCACAGATTTAACACTTAAAAGAAATAAAAAAATTACCTAGGGAAATACCCTAAAAATTAAACTTTTGCTGTTAAATGATAATTGTGACAGGCATGCTATGTCGCCCCGACATCTACCAGACGAGTTAATGGAATTGCAATGAAACTCGGTGATTTGTTGGACAACATGGTCTAGATATGCAGAAATTAAAATTTTGGGTGATAAATCTAGGGGAATTCCCCTGGGACGTTAAAACCAAAACGGTATTTTTTTTCTAAAAATATTGCCTTTTTTGGGCATAGCGCTTGAACGACCGATACAATTTGAATCAGATTTGGTGGAATGTAAGTGCATTAGTCACAGATTTAACACTTAAAACAAATAAAAAAATTACCAAGGGAAATACCCTAAAAATCGGATTTTGTTCTCTAATTATGATTGTGACAAGCATGCCATGTTGCCCCGAAATCTAGCAAAAGGAGTAATGAAATCGCAATAAAAATTTGACATTTGTAACAGAACATGGTCTAGATAAGCAGAAACCAAAATTTTGGGTAATGAATCTAGAGAAATTCCCCTGAGACGTTAAAAACCAAAACATTTTTTTCTAAAAATTTAGATTGTTTGAGCATAGCGCTTGAACGGCTGCTCTAATTTTGATCAGATTTGGTTAAATGTTAGACCATTATAGACACTTTAGGCCAATTAAAAGAAAGAAAACATTTACTTAGAGTAATTTTCCTAAAAACGAAGATATGTTCCTGAATTATGATTGTAACAGGCATGCCATATCGTACTGACATCTCCAACAAGGAGTCGACAAATCACATTAAAACTTTAAGAATTGTTACATAACATGGCCAACATATGTAAAAACAGAAACTCATCTACTAAACCTAGGGGAATTTCCTTTATTTTATTACAGCGCATAAAAAGGTTTAATTTAAAAGAAGTTTGGTTTGATAACTCTGGGACCCATGCGTTTATGCTTGCAGAAACAAACTACATACTCAGTGTATAAAATACAAATTGTGGTTAGGGACCCTGTAGCATGAATATATGGCATACAAAATGTGTTTTACAATGGTGGTGGTTAAACACGTGGTTGACACTCTCTAGTTTAAATCTAAGTTTTTGGCATGAACTATAACGTAACTTTTATTATTTATACCCGACATTTCAAAACAAAATATGGTGTTTTGTATAGTTACTCGTAAAATTCAAAACATAAAGTACATATTGTAATTACTATTGTACGTTTTTTTCATTTTGAAATAATGCTGCGCATTCATCATGGGCCCAACGTAACCACGATGTTGGCATGCGACATCTTTAACACAGTATAAAAGAGGCTTCCTAATATATCTAACGGGCTGGGGAGTTGGTAAAATAAAAAGTTTTATTATAACATGAACTAAAACAGATTGACACGAAAAACGTTGTATTTTAACATCAACGGGCCAACATTGGGCTTCCGCGGATTGCCAACCGTTGGCCTTGCGATGAAGAGCCAACGTAAGCTCAAATTTTGTTTTTTTAATTCAGGAAAAATAATAAAAAAATAAAAACTACGTTTATACTACATATATTACTACAGAACTGTTCACGATTTTTAACTTTTTATGTACATGTTTCACTTCCGATAACGGTGGGCTAACGTTATAATCGTCACGTTTAGCCAACGCCGACGAGGCCAACGGTTAGCCAACCGACGCTTGCTATCTGGGCAAGCATGTATACCGAACCAGTTTAACTGTACGCATTGCTGTACTGTATCAGCTTGCAATAAACAAATAAAGAAACCTTTTGTAAGGAGTCATAACAGCATTAACAGCATTGTAATGTGAGCATTATATGAGGAAGATGTATTAGAGATATGGCCGGATATAGCAAATTAATATAGAGAATAGATCATTATACTTACAGCGTTAATTAGTCTTGCAAACAGGAAATTCAGTTAAAACAAAATAAATATTACACCAATGTAACATAAAAAAGGAAAGAACCTGTTACTAATATAAAAATATTACGGATGATTGGTGTGTATATATAAATATAAAATATAGCAGTAGTTCAGCTTTCTATGAATGCCTCTTCGCACCAAACTGGAAACTTCTCCAACTATAATCACCGCCATTGTCTTCTTAAATATACGTGTCCAAGGGTGATCATGAACCCGTTCTGTTTCCATCACCAACAAACTATGTTTCAAGTTCCTCCACCGTACAGCATTTCGAAACAATATCATTGAAGTTTTGGATTCTATAATGGATGGCTGAGTATCTACTTTTCAAAATTAAACGCAAACAACATTCCAAAAGTACTGAAATTCGAGGTAAATGGATAACAGTCACAAAACCTGGAGAATCGCACATGCCCTTATTATGTCGCTTTTGTAAGGAACGAGGGTATGTGCAAACAATAAAGTCCAAAAAAGAGGTACTGTATCTACTGCAAAAGCAATGGCCACATTTTAAGATTCGGTTAAAACCTGTTTACCTACCGCAACAAAACTAACCAGCACAGAACAACAATAGTTTCATCTTTAAGGAAATCTACAAGAAACACACCAAAATCATGCAGCCAAGTTTTACCATCACAACATGAAAATGAGAATTCAGATTCGAGTGTCCCACCTGATCTCAGAAGAACTGTCTCATCTCTAAAGACAATGTTCGTGAATCATTCACCTGCAAAGAAAACTTGTATAACAAGAATTTTTTTCGGACCATAATAACTTTTCGATAATTAGTATAATATTAATATCGAATAAAAAATGGGGCCCATGTTTGTACATGATAAAATAACTGCAATACCAATCGCAAATTTTTAGAAAAGCATCGATACATAAATTTAGTGGAGAAATTAGAACTAATGGGAAAAAATAAACGTGCAGTAACTCAAAATCGAACTTATATTCTAATTCAAAGATATATAACCGAAATAAAACAAACAAATAGAACGAGAATTAAACCCCACTGCGGATTTTTTTTGCAAAGAATGATGATAATTTAGCTCAACAGAAACTGTTAAGCGCCCCAAAAAGCCGAAGCTATTACAGTGTGAAAATGAAATTGTGGTAAATCCTAGTGAACGTGCAAAATCATCTCCCGTTTGCGTGATATCACTGACATCTACGGACCTCTGACTTGCGCGATATCACTGACATCTACGGATATAAATATCTGTAGAAACACGCAACCCGCAGATGATTTTGCTAATTCACTAAGATTCATCACAATTTGAGATACACACTATAATAGCTTCGGCTTTTTGGGTCGCTTAACAGTTTCTGTTAAGCTAAATTATCATTATACTTTAAATTGCTAATTACTACAAACTAGTCGAACAAACATTGCCCGATTAATTAACACCTTCTGTCTAGTTAACTACGCAAAAGATTTTTATCTATCGCTTCCACAACGTACATCCTTGAAATGCTAAAAATAAGGATACACTATACAAATTAAATCAAAATTTTTCATTACAGCGGGTTTAAGCAATGCGTTGTGTTTTCAACCTGGTCTATCAAGCCTAGAAACCATTAAAATGGAGTTTTATTTGAAAGGGGCATAAAGAGGATACCCCGAAATTTAGCTACATTTGCTTAAAGGGTAATCTGACCAAACTTATGATGATGATTTAGCTTAACAGAAAGTGTTAAACGACCCAAAAAGCCGAAGCTATTACAGTGTGTAAAAGAAATGGTGGTAAATCCTAGTGAACGTGCAAATTAGCACTGACATCTACCGTCATCTGATGTTTATAAACATCTGTAGAAACACGCAAACCGCAGATGATTTTGCTCATTTACTACGATTTATCTCAACTTGAGATTCACACTGTAATAGCTTCGGCTTTTTGGGTCGCTTAACAGTTTCTGTTGAGCTAAACTATCATCAGTTTTTGCATTGCTAAATACTCCAATCAAGTCGAACAAACTTTGCATTGCCTGAGTAATATACCCATTTTTTCCAAATGGGACCCATAAATACCATGACTAAGAGAAAACGAATGTCATATCCGTCCGCTCATAGACGTCCATTAATTGGTCATACGCCGTTTTTGGTGTTTGACCTTTATTAATTTTTTTTCACATTATTGTTGTTTTTGCTTACAGGTTTGGCGGCCGTGTCCGCTATACTCATTTGATTGCTTTTTTATTTTTAAATGACCTGTTTAACTCTGTTTATTTTGCCGTCTTTTCCCATTCATTTTTCGTAATTTAAATCGTTTCCCATTTTTTGATACTTGGGCAAAAATGAATAAACTAAACTAGTGTGTAGTTACCGTTTTTCCCTTTATGAATTTTAGTTTCCACTTTATCACCAGCGTGCCGCAAAAAACGGGTACACATATCATGCTTCCGTTCCTATTCATACATTCCATACACAACGCAATAAGATTTGAATAGATTTCTTTTATATGGTTGCCATAAATTGAAACAAGATTTTGTGCATCATGTCAATCTGGAGGAAATAGATTAGATTAGGATAAGTTATTCATGTTTATCCCTGTGAATGAAAAAAGGGGCGTTAACACACGGGCAATCGTCAGATTACTTTGCGCTCCCTGTCGGGTTATAGGAGCTATTGCAGGGTATTGTATATGATTAAACGGTTCGTCATTTTAAATAGAAACCATTAACCCACTGGAGTCATAGTACGACCGATTATTGCTTTGCCTAAGGAAATAACCGACCAGATAGTGACTAGTTTCCATCCTTTAACCCCTCGGCTGAAATACGTCGACCTTACCAGCTAATTAAGCTAATTGGCCGAAAATGTAGTGATTGTTTAAACAACGTATAGTTGAAATAAAAACTAATTTTACTTTGTTGGTCAGCATTGAGTGCTTACTGTTTGTAATCATCGGCATCTGCCTCATCGGCTTCCATTTCTAAAATTAATCTCAGTTAGGCCTATGCCTCCTCTTACCAATGGTTATAAGAAGCTAAGGCACAATCAGAGCTTTCGTGTGTATGACTCTCCGTCTAACACTCTAAACAGCCACCAAGAATGTTTTAGCCATTTAAGATGACGATAAGCAAAAGCAAAAGTAAAGTGGTCTTTCTATAACCAAATGAGTTGCGACGTGCGAAATATTTCCTTCGTGACTTTTCACTCGTGGGATCACGATAATGTTATTACTTCCTCCAATTTCCTTTGGCTTGGCACGTTCTCTAGCATTGCGGAAAGCGTATATCATGAATTGAGCGTATGTTTGTTGGTGCTAAAATCTTTAAGGGGGTAAGTAACCGTTATTAATGCCTTAACCAAAACATGTCTTAATATGCCTTGGTTAAGGCAACGCGAACATTTTGTATTAACATTACATTCTATGGTACATACAAGAAATAATCAATTACAAAGTGAGATTTCTGGTGTTCCAAATAACAAGATTCGGTACTTTTCAAATCGATCATTTCAAAAGTCTTTCAGGCAATATTCGTGTAGTCTACATAAACACCTTAAAGTGAAGATATGTAAACGGTTTATACAAACAGGATATGCTGCACTCAGCTTTTTTTGTTATTGTTGTATACACCAATACATTTTATTGTTTATTAACTAAATGGGCATGTAATATTCTTAGAGTTAATTGCTCTTGTAAAGTTTAGTCAATACCAAAAATGTATTGGTCTGTATATAGGTGTTCAAAAAAATATTTTTTCTTTCTTTTTAATGCAAACTGACTTCACAAAAGGGCGGTCACTCAAAATGCTGCCATAGAAACTCGATGCAACAACCTTTCTTTATGTCATTTGTCAGTAAGCTTAACTAACTGTATATTTAAATTTATTACACAGGAAACCTAGTAATTCTCGATTAGTGTTTCTCTATGTTTAGCTTTAATACTCATGTAACATCACATAGTAGCTACGAGGAACTCAAGGGTGCAATTTCTGCAAAGTCCCTTGTTACCCGAGGCGCTTCTGCGGCAAAGAAATGTCGATTACATTCTTGATTCAAATATTCGTTCTTCAATGTCGTCCAATGACCGTGTTTTAACCTATATTTTGACATGTATTTGCTTATAAGGAACGACATAAGGAAGGCTATTGTCTCTAAGGAGATGGCGTCATCCGGCCCGTTGGTCTAACGGTTAAGTGCGTCGCCTTTCAATCGAAAGGTTGCAGGTGCGAAACTGGTTGCTAGCTAGTCGGTTGTGTCCTTGGGCAAGGCACTTTACGGACATTGCCTGATCCCTGCGGATTAATGGGTTCTACCAAATTGAAGGAACGTTTCTATCATATACAACACACTGCAATAACTCCGGTAATCCGACGATCTGACGATTGCCCGTGTATTAACCCCCTTGGTTTTCCCATTCACGGGGATAAAGATGAATATCCTATCCTATCAACTATCCAAGATTATTACACGTATTACGGGTTTCGTTCGATTTCAATGGAACCACATTTTGATTTTACTCCGTTTCATTTTGGTAAATCTTTTACAGAATGTATTGCGATATTTTCAGTATAATTGGGACGTTCCTACAATTTGGTAGAACTGTGGCAATTTGCGGTTTGTCATTGGTCATTATGTTCTGCATGTTGTCGTTACCACTGGTTCCGTATGACACCCCCTTACATGGTTGTAAATCCGGTTTAAGATGACCGCAGGCTTTAACGTTCCCAGAACTTCTTTTTTCTCACGATACTACCATGCTGTCTTTTGTTTTCGAGCATCAATTAAAGATACAGTTAGAATCGCGACTCTTGCAGTGATAAGCTAATACAACCAGTTGACTAAAATAAAATATACTAACCCACCAAGCTTATCAGTCGGAAATAGTCTTAAGGGTGGCTAATGATGAGATCCCCAAGGCAACCACTTCCCTTATTTCGTTAAAGCAAAAAAGTTATCACAGGGAAAAGTTTATTTGCTAATATACACAGAGATAGGACGAGAAGGAAGAACATCTTTTTCTTTTATTTATTTTTTGCACTGTACTAAGTTTCGAACCAATATGGGCTCGTGCCCATGACCGTGTATAAATTCGGTATATGTATCGGTCGCGTTGACCATTCGGGCACACGACTGTATTGAATTTAAGAATACAATCGACATTTCTTTTCTGGAATTACTAGATTAACTGTGTAATAAATTGAGATATACAGTTCGTTACGCATACTGACAAATGACGCAAGGAAAGGCTGTTCCTTCGAGCTCCTTTCGCAGATTTTTATGTGAAAGTCATTTTTTAGAGGTCAGTTTGCATCAGAGTGATAGTAGTAATATTTGGCTGAACACTCCTTTATAGTAAGTCCAATGTATTTCTGCTTGTGACTAAACTATACCCTAACACCTAACTCTGAAAGTCTTTTATTATTAAATTATCCCATTTCATTTATAAATGCTAAAATGTCTTTTAGTGCAAACAATGTTTGCGGGAAATAATGAGTGCATACGCATCATATCCTGTTTATATTAACACAATCAGACACTATAAGATTACTTGTGAAAAAGCTGATATATACAATGTGTTAAATTTTATTTTGAATGTGCAATGCTAAGTTGTCATATTGAAACCAATGGCCACAGTTGTGATGTCACTTGGAAGGATGGTCACGTGAGTAGGTGAGGTTATGATTGGATTGTAATTGATTGTAATTGATTAAATGTTTGTTTTGGGTACCCTTACAGTGTTTTGTTGGTCAGGATATTTATGTTGTTTAACCGATGGCGCATTCAGTAATAGCATTGGAGGTTTGCAGACAGCCGAAAGGTTTTTGAAATCTAAATGTCCAGACAGTTATGTCCTTAAACAAGGCATTAGACGCAGATGAATAAAACTCAATGGATTTAATCGACTATCAAGCGGGTGATTTTAATCCAACAATCTTTCGATTGAAATTAACTTTCTAATCTATTGAACTGTAGGGCTGTTTCTCCAATCAAATCCAAATTCCGACCACCTTTAGACTAACGATTTTAAATTTACCTATGTAATGCCGAGAAATTTTACGGATTGCGTAAGAACCCTAAGAATTTGTCCCAAAATATCCAAATTTTTAAACTGCACACAAAACACACCTTCTCGTTAAGCCGACTTCATCTTAGTAGGCCTATACTGTTGTTGCTTTACCGCAAAATTTTCTTTAGAGATTATATCGTGTTTTTAATTTTTCGTTTAACAGTATTGTTTTTGCCAAGGTTTAGCGCAGCGTTCGCTATATTTTTTAATTTATATCCATTTTCCTTTGAATAACATTTTAACGGCTATTCGCTTTGTCGTCTATTCCGATTTCGTGATTCGCTTAATTTTTCATTATGTAACGCTGAAAGTGTAAATAAAGTATCAGAATAAACTATAAAGTACATAATATATTTTAAAACGCTCGCCCTTATTTCGCCCATGGGTTAACCCAACTCTGTTGCCGCATTTAGATTAGGAAGTTCGGTATGGTCAACGATAAAATGTTTTTTTAGATTCGATGCCACTTGGCTGCGTCATAACTGCCGATGCCCCCTCTGTTTCAATGAATTTTCAGTTTCCCGCATAATAGACGTTCTTTCGCTTCCCGAAGTTTTATTGGTCGAGAAAGTGGAGGTGGATTCGAAAGGTAACATCATTTACTATCTTGCTTTTTGCAACTGATTGATTATGATCATCCAGATGAAATGCTTAAAACATGGTTTAAGGGGGAAACTAATCATGTGACCAAACACCCCACTGATTGGCTGCGTTCATATTGCTACTGCGACGCTTGTCTGAATCATGACATCACTAGTCGTGACGTCATCAGTGTACATAACCAAGAAGTGGAACTCCACGTTGTTGATTATAACGCAATTGAAGGAAATGAAAACGCGGTTCAGTTCAAGTAAGTAAAAGTAATAGCGCCATGGACAAATGTTGACGCCATTGTTTGCAGGATACTAAAGCACCTGATTGAATCTGGGATTTGCATGATTAAGAATGTGCCGACAGTTCCTGAACAAATATTAAAGGTGTGATCAAATGTATTAGTATGACAGGAGTATAGGGTTGTGCAAATAAATTTTCATTGTCACATTAGTGGGTAGAATAAAAAACAAAATACAACCAATCTTTATGATTTACTTTAATAACAATGTGCCAATAAACTGCGTTGTCCAATTTCCTTGCATTTTCTCTTTCTTGCCATTTTGTTATAAACGTTCACAATGACCTAGTTTTATTTACCTTAGCATTAGTAAAAAAACATTATCATCAGAAGGAAGGCAGAGCACAATAAGTGACCCGCAAAACTTTGGTGCCAATGCAATTTTCTTGGGAACACTTGTAATAACATAAAGTGACGCAGATGGCATAGCATATCGAGTTTACAAGTTTTTACACTTAATTTCCTATGCCGGTAATTATATTGGTTGACCATCTTCGACTTTATAGTTATGCGATTGTGACAACACAAGGAAACAATAAAATATTATTAAGTACTTAAATCATGCTAACGGAAACTTGTTTTTTTTATGCAATATTTCAGTGACAAAGTTCTGAACAAATGTTTCCACAGGTTGCCAGCATGTTCGGCCCAGTTCGCAGTACTTTATACGGCAAGGTAAATACCACCACCGCTACCTACTTCTTTAGACCACCGCTACCAACTTGAAACGCTGATGCTTAAATGTGTGTCGCAGGGATATGATTTGGGCGGAGACCAAGGAGAAAACAGAGCCTTTACGACATCGGAGTTGCCTTTTCATCAGGATTCTCCATATTATGAAACAAAACCGGGTGCACAATTGCTACACGCTCTCAGGTGCTCTTATATAAGAATACTGTAGGATATTTATGTTTATCCCCGTATAGAGAAAACGCAAGGGGTTAACAAAAGAGCAATGCTCAAAATACCTCCCACCCACCGCCGGGTTACCAGAGCTATTTTAGTTTGTTGTGTATAATTCAAAAATTGTTATTTGGTGGAACCCATCAATTTACTAGGTCCGTTTACTGCCTCCACCAAAGACACAACCGACTAGATAGAAACCAGTTTCGAAATTGTTATAATGTTAGTTTAAAAGGTCCCAGTTATTAGAAGTCAATTGTCAGATATACGTCTGCTGGAGTCGTAATTAAACGATTATAATAGCTGTAGATGTATTCGGTGTACAGTGCCTCAGTTGAAACAGTTAGATTAATTGTGATGTCACCAGGTTCGATTCATGCGTCACAGGAGGTGAATCCCTGATCATCGATATGTTCCGCTCGGCGGAAACACTGCGCCGGGAAAGTCCCGAACACTTCCGTACTTTATGTGAAGTTCCCGCAACGTTTGAAACGATCGATTTGAAAAGGAACGAACCTTGTTATTTGGAACATCAGAAAACTCACTTTGCCGTTGATTATTTCGACAAGGTGATTTTGTATGTTTTTTGTATCATATAATGTAATGTTAATAAAAAATGTTCGCATTGCCTTAACCAAGGCATTTTGAGACATGTCTTGATTAAGCCATTACGAACTGTTACTTTTTCCTGGGGAGGTGTTCGACGACAATTGATACAAACCCATTTTGACAACCCGTGTGCTTACATTCGTGTTGAGGGTGGTTAATTTATAATTACATTTTGAAATTTGAATCATTATTGTTTAGTTGGTCGGAGTTAATTGGAGCCCTGACCATGTATTAGTTCCACGGATAAGATCAGAAGACGTGAACCGGTATTACGCGGCTTGCAGGGCGTTTGCGAAGGTTTTGGAACGTAAGGAAGGAATGGTAAGAGCTTGAATTCGAATTTGTTTCTTTCTTGTAATTAATATCTTGTGTGTTTTCTTTCAGCTAAAATTTCGCTTAACAACTGGCGATTTAATCATTTTTAACAACTGTCGAGTTGCACACGGAAGAACGGCTATTCAAAGCTGCGGTGGAAAGCGCCACTTACAGGTAAGATATAGTTTAGCATTACCAATAATACAATGATGTGTTCACAGGGTACTTACGTAAATATGAATGATGTCAAAAGCAAGTACATGGTCCTGGCAAACAAGTTGGGACTAAACGTCACTCCTCCGAAAGTTGGAAACAATTCTTCGTTTTAAAATTATATTATAAGTGTTTAACGGAAATACAAGTATCCATAAGACACCGATGGTACAGTGCATATCAGCATAAGCTACTAGCAAGTCAGCATTAGGTACACTTTTACCTGCAAGTTGGTTGCTGGTTCCTATGCTTTGTTCTTAAAAGCTGTAATCGATTTATATCATAACTAAGAAGACAAAGGCTATAAAAAAAATTGTCAACCACGTGTTTTACCACCACTATTTGTAAAACACATTTTGTACACTATTTCTCAATGCGAGCAAGGTCCCTAACCACAATTTGTATTTTATAATCCGAGTATGTATAAGTTTGTTTCTACAAGAATAAACACATGGGTCCCTGAGGTAACAATATTATGTTGTTATCCATGTTCATTACATAATATATGTTATTGTCACATAGGCCTATGTGCACGCCAGGTCCGTGTTATCCAACATTTCAAAAAATGTTAACCGGATATTAGTGGAATGTAAGTGCATTACCCACTGATTTAACACTTTAAAGAAAGAAAAAATAGCCTCGTAAAATACCCTAAAAATAAGATTTTGTTCTTAAATCATGATTGTAACAGGAATGCAATGTCGCCCTGACATTCACTAATAGAACTAATGGAATCGCATAAGTTTGTCATTTGTTGGCCAACATATGATCTAGATACGCAGAAACCAAAATTTTGGTAATAAATTCTAGGGAATTATCCTAATATGCTAGCATGCATTACATATATTTGCAATACAAATTGTGGAAAAATTACGCAGTGGAAACTTAGACCAGGACCGAGACAACAACTTGCACAACAAAATCAAACACTTTGTATGAGACGGAGGGAAGGGGCTAGAACTATCTCCTAGTACCTTGACCAAGCACACAACGGTTAAATACCAACCATTTTTGTTCCGGTACCTCTAAATACTACAGGACCGCTTGGAGCGCATGAAGCGCTTAAATCGCTTGGAGCGCTTGGATCGCTTATTATACTTCGTAATTACAAAAGCCATGATTATAATGTTAGGGTTGGGGTTAAAGTTAGTTCTGGGGTTGAGATTAGTGTTTGGGACATGGTTAGAATTACTTTCCATAGCAATCTAAGTGATCCAAGCGATCCAAGCGATCCAAGCGGTCCAAGCGGTCCTGTAGTATTTAGAGGCACCCTTTTTGTTCGGCTATCCGCTCTTGGCGATTGCGCAATCTAACCGGACAAAAATCGCTAAGTTAAATGACCGTGCCTGTATTTATTAACCTAGAAATACGGCAATTCAACAATTAGTCACACAGTTTAAAATTTTTGTTAAAATCAGCGAGTAGAATATGTAAAAATATTTTTTTTATTAACGAATATTGACAGCGCATTTCCATTTATCCTTTAAATTGTTAAAAATGAACTTAAATCATGTGATACGGATGAGATATTTCGGTAGGAAGATTTCTTATTAGGCAAAATACCTCACAGCCTACCATTTCGGTACAGATATATTGTACAAAAAAACATAACTCGTATATTTTTTGGGAAAATTAAAATCATAACCGTAGTAAAGAAACAAACCAATGTGGTTCTACAGATTAGTAATGTCAGGTTTATCTCCGATAAAAGGAGAAACATAACGCAGCAATCACTGCAAAGACAAGTAAGGTGTAAGAAAGTTGAACGAAACCTTGTTTCGCAATCGGGTTTTCAGCCATCATTTCATCATACAAACTTGCGCTCTTGTTCTTGTGCGGAAAAGGTTTATTCGGTATCGGTTTACCGAGGAACTTGCATATAGGCTCCCAGCCTTCCTTTACGTTGTACACCAACAGCTTGTCTTTCGGCGCAGCCTGTCACACACAGATTTATTACAATGTTTAAGGTTATCCCCATGCATGGAAAACGTCATATAACTTTGTGTCTATCGGTGGGTTTTATATGAGCGATTGCAGTCTTTATGTACAATTAGAAATGTTCTATTTTTCAGTTTAATCTAATGCTCAATCCACTGGTTTCACGCGATGATCGTTAAGTGCCATTGTAGATACCAGACATAATTAAAGCCTTTATATATTCCTTTTAAAAAATAAACACAATTTGTTTACCACGTTGCCGTTTCTAGATTAGCGGGACGTCTGGTTAATATTAACTAATCCATTTAAAGAGTAACGGAGTGCTCGACCTTAAAACCAGCCACACGAAGAGTCAACCATGTAGGTAAATATTTGATCGATAAAAAAATACCTTCAGAACATAAGCATTGTGCTTCTTGTATATCTGCCGCAGTAACATTTCATTCGAAACGCTCAAATTCATGCGTGGTCGTGAAGAATTGTGGCCGTAAACAACACGATCTGAACAAAAAACAACAAACATAAACTTTGATTGTAGAGCAAGAAAATAAATAAGACTTGTAATAAAGACCTATATCCCACTGATAGGGTATCTTAGCTCAGTTGGCGGGAGTCAAGGGAGTGTGTAACGTAATGTAGTCTGTGTTCTTACTGGTTGAAGGCACTCACTGGTTGTTACCAAATCCAAGTATATTAATAAGCTCAACTGCTACAGAAGATACGTCTTAATCAGATCTTAGTTTCGATGGTGGGTGTAAAAGTTAACGAATGTAAAAGTACATCAAACAATTATTCGTGTTCTATTACTTTCTATTTTCCAGTCCTTGATAATAACATTACATACTTAGATTTTTGAAAAAGGAATACATTCGAAATCCTATTGGAGTAAGAGAGAAGAGTATCTTTAACATTATGTTCCGATCCAAATTTTCCATTTGCTTCTTCAAACTTAAGTACCAACTGTCTTCATCGCGAATTGTTAGAATTATCTAAAATGGAACACATGTGTAGGAAATTAGAATTATAATGGTATATTATCTGTTTAAGGTGCATGGTCAATTATATAGCATAGGATATATTATATATATATATATATGTTTGAATGGGAAAACGTAAGAGGCGTTAACACACTGGCAATCGTAAGAACACGCCGTGCCAACCGTCTGAGCTATTGCAGTGTTGGGTATAATTGATACGTTTATCAACTTTATTAGTGCTTATTTATCTTGGGTTAGACAATGTCCTAAATTCTTTCTTATTTATCTTGGGTTAGACAATGTCCTAAATTCTTTGTTTAAGGGCACATCCCACCAGGTAGCGACCAGTTTCAAAACTGCACTCCTTTGGCTAAAAGGCGACTCACAATAACCCCCAGCAAAGCTATCTAGATAGATGATAAAATAAGTTGGCATTATTTCACAGTTATTTCCCAAATAAAAACCCAAACACGTAAGATTTACTGTTTTTTTTTCATATGCATAGAGCTGCAGAGTCAATACAATGAACACCTTTGTGTATACAAATGGATACAAATTAAACCAACAGGCCTATAGAATATTATAAATGTTGCATTACAAAACAACATTGTGAACATGATATAATGGACGACGTACATGACAATGTGTGATAATGGGTTGTTGTAAGGACTGCCATAGTCCAATACACGGTAATAATTCCATACCTCCTCCCTTACTTACCTTTGCATCGGGAAAAGCTTGATGGATTTCTTCCCAGAAATGAAAGCTCGGAGCGTCGACTGTCGCATCGACATCTTTGTACATTCGTTTAAAATCTTCAACTGTTCCACCGCTTGACATTAATCTGTTCCAATCTTTGCCCAAATAATAGAAGTTCTCAATGAAGTCGTACGTCTTGTAGCCGAGTTCGTTACAAACGGCGACCATTGATTTGGTTCCCGTCTTGGAGAACCCGGCGACAATTACCTTCATTTTTACGCCTGTCTGCTTTCGGTAACACAGTTATATTCTCTTTAAGATAGATACAACTTCTAATATAAATCTGCATAAATAAATCGGATTTAGTGGTATGTAAACAGCGGAAATTCTAAATGTAACTTTGATTTCGTGTTGTTACTGATTTCGTGTTACTTTTCAGGTTACACGACAACAACAAAATAGAATAAACATAAATATCGCCTATATCCCATATTTAATTATTTTAGCTAAAGTGAAAAAAAATTATGTGACTCCAATTTTCTCAGCTCGAGAATTAAAAGATACTATGCTAATCATACAGAGACTGCTTTTAATAAATTAAATGATGTTGGGCAACTGCGTTAAATACGTTGTTAAGGCATGGTGAACGAGTAAGTACTGACGGTTCCATGACAACTGAACCCCTTACAACTGAACCCCTTACAACTGAACCCTTACAACTAAACCCTTTACAACTGAACCCCTACAATTAAGCCCCTTACAACTGAACTCCTTTTAACTGTACCCCTTTAAACTGAACCCCTTTACAACTGAACCCATTTCAATTGAACCTCTTTACAACTGAACCCCCTTTTCAATTAAAAGCGTTCGGTTAAAAGGGGTTCAGTTGTAAAGGGGTTCAGTTGTAGGGGCTCAGTTGTAAGGGGTTCAGTTGTAAGGGGTTCAGTTGACTGGTCACCGTACTGACAAATATCTAATACGAAAAGCATAAAATTATATTACGATTTTGTAGCTACGAACACAACGAAATAAAAGTCCAACTTCTACAGGATATAAATATGTGCTATCTACCCAAACAAATAATTAATAATATACCTATCTTCTTCAGCTGTCATTATTTTTTTCAATTGTCCAACTGGTCAATTGCCTAAAAATACATTTATTCCTTTAATCGGTAAAATTCTACATTGCATAATTGCAGCAGACCTTTAGACTCGCGTATTTGAACGCTTGAACTACGCGTCCTTGAGCGTTGGTTTTAGGATAAGTTGAGCAGCGAGAAACCAGCAGACAGTAAACAAGCAGGTCTAACAATAAAGGGTTATATACCGCACGCACATAGTATGTACCATTGTCCCATTATATATGGATACGATTTCGTTATAGTAGAGTTATTTAGCTAAAACCGGACTTTTGCACAAATTAAATACACATATACAATAACTGGAATTGTCGGTATAAAAATGCTAAATTTAACAGGGTTATGAGCATTGTAAATACACGGACATTGGGCAAACAATAGGATGGTGAGGGCGAGAGGGCAAGTAATCCCGAACCGCACAAGTAAATTTTAATTGTAACCAGTATGGTAAAATACCGCGGAAAAATATTTTGGCAAATGGATATTATGAATATAGGATTCAAATTATGTTACATAGCGCTGTGATAAACAAGATTGTACCATTGTTGCAAGAGAATATGCGGGCTTAGTTTACTTATGTAAAGTGACCGGTTGAAGGTAATTACGCAATCTCTATTCTATACCATGATTGTGCAAGACGTGTGTGCACTGATATGCAACAGTCGCCACGGTAACAAATAACGGCAAAGCATAATTTAATCAAGAGATAAGTTTTCTATGTCCATTTTGTTTTTCTACACAAAAGACGCAAAACTTGAAAATTGCACCCAGATACACAAAGATACAGGGTGAGGTAAGCTTAGATTAAATGACTTAATTTCTTCGCCAAAGAATTAGGCTGTATCACGCATCGCTTAATCTTATTGTAGAAATAAATTTAAAACATACAGACAACGAAATGGGACTGTTTTATATTCTAATCATTCACCAAAACCTCATTCATGTTCTCAATAGAACGTCGCCAACCAGAAAAAAACTACTAAGTGATGTTGCTGATGCAGGTAAACACTCTCTTAACCAATCCACTGTCTGTTACTTTAGCGAGTGGAGCGGCCCTGCGGCAGTACGCACTTCTAAAATAACGTCTAATAATCCAACGCGCAAAAGTCAACAGCTATTTATTTCGGTGGTAAGGTAGGAAGTTTCCAAGATGATACAATACGATGGACTAATACCGGTAATTTATGATGAAATAAACTACTCTACAGTAATTAGCCACAAACAAACACCATAATTAACATACACTCACCAAACTTTAAACATTTGTGGTAGTAAAAATGCGAAAAGTTAGTTGAATCAGGCAAATATTCTGCACAACTCTTTAAAAACAGTATAGTCCACAAAGACAAAAAAATCAGTTCCATTATCATTTCAATTATGACGTGCTCTACATTTCGTAATATACACATCGGTTGGCCAAGAAAACAAACTTTAAAAAGGGGAGCGTACGAGTTGATAAATCATGGACACTTTATTTGTAAAGACTGTAGAAAGTCTTTGGTTAAATGAAACATAACGTTTATACTCGAGAAATGAAAGATGTATCCGAGGTTTCTCTAGGTTATTTGCGGCCCACTGCAGGAATCCAGTGTAATTTTTGAGTTCTACTAAATGAAATGTCCCAAATTACACAACACAGTGCAATAGCTCCGGTAGGGTTATCTGATGAATTGTCCATGTGATAGCATACCTTGCTTTCTCCCTTCACGATGACTTAAAATATTAATATACAATTCTATCCTGGTAAGCACATGCGTTTTGTTGTAGTGTAAATAAGTGTTGCTTAGTAGGATAGGTTAAAGAGTATATGATATATACAATATAGTTTTCTTAATATCATTGTTATTGATCCCAAAAGTTTTTTTGATGAATTTTTGACATACGTTTTCAACGAAAACGACCATTTTCTATTGTTTATGAGAAGATTGCCCTACCACATAAGAAAACAGATCTCTATGTTATATACTAGAGAATGTCAAATGACGTGAAGCAATCATTGTTTTTAAAACCAGTGTTGAGTGTATACGCTCTATTTTTCTGCATGCAGGAACGACCGGGTTCCCTGGCTACCTGATTATCTTACACACATTAGATTTTTGCAAGCAGGAGCTAATGGGTTCCCGAGTTACCATTCCAAACTTGATATCCATGTTTTCTGAATAGAGTATTCAAGCTATGAATTTGACATTTTAATTGATTTTCGGTGGTAGCGTGCGGTTTGTAGGGTCCGTTTGTCCTCATTTTCAGTTTAATTTTACTTACCTATACCATTTCTTTAGGTCAAGGCATACTCTGAAAATGACATTTAGGATTTCTATCAGTTTCAACCTGATTCGATAACGCGTTATACCCATTGGGGACCGGACATGCCTGTTAAAAAACAGAGTAAAATCAAAATGTGTTCCCATGTTCCGGAAATCCGAAGGAAACCCATAATAATAGGTAGATTGCTGCAGTTTATATACTATACTAATATCACTTGTTCAATATATAAATCCGTAGGTTTATATTTGTCAGATTTAAGTACATGTACATTCTTAACGCAGGTCGCCTTTTTCCAAATACCATTTTTTTGGGGGGTCACTTGGAATTTTGGCGTGATTGCTTAATGCTATTTCTTGTGGACTATTAACCATATTTAAAATGTACATAATAAGTTTGGTTTATTACCTCAAGGACCAATCCGCTTTCAGAAACAAGCTAAATGCTCGGCGTATAAAATATAGGTATAACAAAATAGTCTGGCAACATCCGACTATTTATCAAAACGCACAAATATTCGTCATTTCCTTACAAATTATTCATCAAACGCACAAATAATTTTCATTTCCTGAATATCGACATTTATTCAACATGTCATACTACGTCAATGCTTTGCAAAACAGTGGATTCGTTGTTAGTTTAAACACACACAATCGTGAAGTTCTCCAGTTCTCTGTGCAGAATAACGGTTAAAAACAGCCAGGCCCGGTGCTAGGAACCGCGGGGCCCAATTAGAAATGTGATGGCGGGGCCCCTACTCTTCATAGCAAAATTTATGGATGTTTATATATATCATAAAATACATACCAGTACATACAAACTACAAAAATATACATTTAATTCTTGCTATAAAACGTATTAAAGGTAATGTGGATGCTTATTTATGATATATTGTTTTACTTCCAAACACATATAGTTGCCAAACATTATATATTGTTTAGCAACCATATTCATTATGACGTAACAGGCAGACACAGAAATATAAATTTGACTTAGTTACGATGCATAACAAATTGATATTATGAGAAAGAATATTATTTTACGTTTCAGTAGTATTTTAAACCTCGTAATACAGAAAGACCCCCGCTAGCGCGGGGCCCCTTCAAGGTGCGGGGCCCAATTTGATCTAATCGGTCAAATCGGCCTAAAACCGGCCCTGAAAACAGCAACCTGAATACGGAACATTGAATTGTATCTGCAGTTTAGTTATAGTTTTATGTGTAGAATTAAACTTAGCATGCTATTTTATTTCAGATTAGTTTTTGTTTAGCGAATATCTGCAAGAAAATTTCCAAAACACCCAAAATGCGGTTTGATTTAGAAATCGTATGATATTAAATTAATCTTAATGTAATATTATGTATAAATTTTGTTGAAAGTTAGTATTTAAGATAACCTCTTTTACTCCAAGAGAAAATAATTCCTAGATTTATATTTATTTAACACGCATAAATTTTGGTACAAAACAACAAGGAATTATTTCAGTAAAATAATAATTACAACCCTTACGTGTGAGGTATAAGTAACATAATTCGTATGCAGTTAGCGTGTAATGTTCTGAATTGCATAATTTGTGTAATAAAGCATCTTACATGTAAACATAAATAGAGTAAGCAGTCTGGTAAAAAGAGATTGGCTTTAAAATCGGTTAGACTGCGTTTAATATCACCTTTAATATTGATTAGAAATTTTACCTACATGTGTACGATAGATTGAATGAGATTTTTTACATGCTTTTCCCTGACTTCTATCGTGTTAAAGCAGTCCAAAATTTAATAAAAGGAAACATATTTTCGCAAGCAATAGCAATTTCGATAGAAATAAACAAGAAATATATATGCAAAGTGGAAAAGTATTTCGTCGACTTTATTACAGCAGAATATTTTAATTTAAACATTGACGTAACCGCATCACGTAATTGTACTAGTTTAACGAATGTGTTTTGACCACGTATATCCAGTAAATAGGGTTGCAAAAAGCACCATATTACGATTTAATTTGACCATCGTAATTTCATCTCTTCGAATAACATTTCAACGATGACAGATACCAGTTTAGAAGGTATAATCTATTTAATTGTACTAAGTATGCCAAAACGAATTAATAAAATGGAGGAAGTGTCGTCATCTCCGTCCCTTTATTACACAAATTGAGTTACATGCAGATTGGTGGTATTGTTTTGAGTGAATGTGTTATTTCTAGTTCAGTTGTATAGATGCTATTGCTTTAACGTTTTAAATGCATTTGCGGCTACTGTAAAAATAAATACAATTACCCATCCGTATATCAATTAAACATAATATTTCGGAAGTAATAATAAACTGCTGACAAAAGCGTTATATTTTTTGTTAAAAAAAGAGGACGACACACGTAATGTAGATTGTATCCAACAACCATTCGGCTAAAAGTCCAATGTAGTACGTGTAATCAAACAAATATTTTTATTTGTATGAAAATGATTTCAGAACAATACTCGCAAGTTGTACACGATATACAAATAAAGGGCCTCCCGTGGACGGAAGAGAGGAAACGGGTCGTTCAATTAGCTCAAGAACACAAGGAAAAACAACTTGCTTTAACCGGACTGGGTAAGAACATGTGTTATACGACCACCTAGGATTTCTTTTAAAGTTTGTTCTGCTGTCTAATGATAACGCGTCAGCCAACACAAAATCTTGTGGAATTAAAACTATTTTTTATTGTAAATTTAAGCAAGGCATTTAGCGGGCGTTGTTTGGACCCATAGCAATGCAATAAGTAACCCGACGGCGTGCACAAGTTATTCCGACAAATACATGTGTGAGAACCCCTTAATTTATCCACCCTGGGCACATAAGGAGCATAATTTATTTGACATCGTCTTGGGCAGTGGACGGGTTGCTGCCTAGCCATAGAGAGCTGTTCCAAGGAGAGGTTTTGCAGCGACACAATGAGCTCAGAAATCATTCAAACACCTCCCCGTAAGTTACCTCGGCAGATAAACTATGTTTGTATTGTTTATTAGCTTTTTACAATACATACATAATGCATACAAGGCTTAATGTAATTGTACATGCATGTACAATTACATGTATGGCTAACCCTTAATTTCTTTATGTTATAAACATAATTAGTTAGATTACGCTTTTTGTGTTTTTTACATTTCGAGGAACAACAACGAAAGTTTTAGCATTTTTTCTGCAGAGTTATATTTTATTTTAATATTTTACTGGGTTTAAGCAACGTATGTACTGTAGAGAATTCGCAAAAGACAATGTGTACTGAATACAATATGACGTCATTTTTATTATTCCCACACGATAGAGCCCACACCCGAAACCTTAAGTCCGAATATTTTCCCATTTTACAACATTGTTGCCGCACAGCACTCCGTTAACATATTATATAAACTTGTAAATACAATGTAGAGGGTTGCCGGATATTAAAACTACTTTACACTTCCAGTGTGACAATGAATCTTCAACTACAAGCGGGTGCACAGGAATGGGCAAATCAACTCTTGGATAAGGGTCGTTTGGAACACAAAGGTGGAGGGGTATACGGAAAAAATTTGTACTTCTGTAACAGCCCCATGATGTTCGCACCGACGGGTAATGAATTTGAAACTAGTTTTCGGTGTAAATGTGTCGTATTCCTTATTTATTAAGTTTTAATTGACTATTAAGCAGCGCCAAAGCTAAAACTAAAGGAAATACAGTATATTTGCAATATAACACAGAATAATCAACTAATACTTTTAAACTGTAAAGCAAATGTGTTACACTTTTAGGCGTGGTTCTCGATAAGCTGTAGCCAGCAGCTCTCAACGTTATGTATAAAATTCTTGTATTAAGCAGCAAAAAACATACCACAGCAGGTCATAAAAACAAATGGGCGGGTAAAGTCTAATGGTTTGTAGCTGAAAGATAAAAATGACAGGTAACTATTGTCAAGCATTGGGTTATCAACGCACAGATACAAACGCACGAGGATAAGACATTGTTACAAATGTACCACAAATAAATAGCAGCAACTTAGGTTAAATTATAGGAGCAGCGAATAAACAATTTTTCTAACACGATCGTGCGCTTAAGTGTTTATCTGAAATTACAACCCAATGCATGAACAAAAACTATTCCAATTGCTTATCGTATTCTGTACGTAACTTTGATAACCCGGCATCGGGCATAAAGCAATCTCACGATTGCCCATATTAAATTGCCTCATGCGTTACCCATTTCGAAGATACAGATGATTACATGCAGCAAGACACATGAAAATTAAATCGGGCCACACTGTTGTTACAGGCGCTAAAGTGTCCGATTGTTGGTACAAAGAAAAGAAAAGTTACAACTTTGTAACCGGTGAATCGAACGACAGTAATCCAATAGGTACATCATTTTAAATAATATAGTTTCTTAGTTTTTGAAAAATACTAAAAATAGAAAAGTAACCTCCAATTAATGCAATCATAAAAAAACAACCTGTGGATTGTGGACCAATGTTTCTAAATGACGTGCTTTGCTTCAATAACTGATTACATTGGCTTCAGGGTGTGAGGATTTCCCAAATGGTGACGTAATATAACGTCAATCGCACGGTTAAAGATGCACATCACATTTAACTTTTATTTTCTCCGTTGGACTCAATGAAGTATCCGTGATAAGCTTATTACTAGATAAGTTTTAAATTATATACTCTATATGAACCAGTCACACAAACCACTTTATAAAATTTCATGATGGGTAAACTCAACCATTCTTTTAATAAGTAAGCCATTACACTTCAACTTTTTTATTTTTCTCTTTTTTCGAGTCAGGTCACTTTACTCAGTTGGTGTGGAGGGAAACTAAGGAAATTGGCGTTGGAATTTCGTCGGATGGAAAGGGAACATATTATGTTTGTGTAAGATACGAACCAAGAGGCAACATGACTGGCCAGTATTTGCAAAATGTCGGAGAAATGAAACCTGGCGCAACAATGTAACTTTCAGTACACATTAAGGAGAGCTGTACTGTACTTGTATATGTCGGATATTATTAATCAAAATGTATTATGCTTATATAGGTATTATATCGTGCAGCTTAACGTGAGATAAACACACAAACACTATATCCCTATGCAAACGCTTTATATTCAATATACAGAGGTACAATTTAGTTGGAATACTTCTTACATTATAGTTTTATAAAATTAGCTGCTTATTTGAAAAATGGTATGCAAAAAGATAAAAAATACATATATATATATGTACATATTATTGGTGACTCTGTGATCTCGTACTTGAGATGAGCATTGATGGAGGTTACTGCAGTTGGTAGTTTAATGGTGAGAAGAGAATACGACCATGTATATCTCCGTGAATAGATAAACCCAATTCGTAAGTGTGTGTAGGGAGTCCTTGCAGGCCACTTGCCTATCGTGCTAAATTGTTCCTTGTAGGCCCCAGTTGCGATCTGCAATTTTCCACGTGCTGTTTCGACTCTCGGAGGTGCGCTGATTAATTGAGATTTTCTGCGTAAACGTCCTCGACTTGACTTTTGTCTTTTTTGGTTTTGTAAATCAAAGCTTTAGTAGTTTGATAACATCAATTGTATTGATCAATTGAGGCGATTAACCTAGTACCAGTTACGAGTTAAATCGTTGGATATTTCAACGACATAGAATCGAGTTAAATTCTCAGTATCTCACATAAAAGATCTTTCTTAATGCGATTGACCTCCATTAAGGGCTCTCTGTTAGGAGCCTCTCGTCTTGAGCCAAAGTAGAATAAACTTATATAGATAAAAATATTAGACAGCTGCGGTAATAATAGTTCAGTGATGACGCAAATGTCGGCTGCGACGATCATAAATCTTATGTAAACATATGAGGTCGCTACATGTGCATCGGCCTTTAACCATTCGGCCACAAAAAAATTCCTTTTTTTAACTGTGCTCAGATTTAAAACGGAGATTGGCACATTACTAATGCCGTTTTTAAAAAGAAATTGATATATGAATTGGTAGCGTTAACCATTCGTCACACAACTCCCTGCGGTGATTTATCATTTAATCATATGTATTTGTTTCAAGCGGTTTATCATTTTAAAACGCTTGGTTAGTCATGCGCAAAGAGTTTGGTCATGCATACTCAAGTGTGACTGGAATTTGGACTTCGTGTTCACTTTATTTGAGTTTCTATTTATTTTTTGCGTTTACACCGTTTCATGCGATGTTAGTTAAACTGTTATAGTTTTATTCCGTATTACGATTAATGCTCCGAGTAAAAATCATTTACTTCTACAAATTATACGCTATATTGTTCTGTTAAAGTCTCAGAATCCTAATAATAACAATCAATTTGTGATCAGCAAAGTATAGGGTTAAAGAGGCTGTATAAATTATATAAAAGGTGAAAATATGGAAGTTTGAAAAGTAATACCAATCACAGACTTACTCTGACTGCATTTATGTAGATTCAATTTACATCATTATACTAAATTGACAATAATTTGATTATATTGAAATTGAACTCATTTTTGAAAAGTTTTCCTTTAAAACCATTTTAAATAATTGCTTTGGTTTGGTTAGACTTTAGAGTTGGGCCTTTGTAAATTTAAATATTCAAAATGGCAGCATTCCAGAGCAATGATGGGTTTTATCAGTCAAATTATAATTCAAATCAAGACCCAGGATATAATCAACAACAAGGAGGGGGGTAAGTTGTTTCCCTTTCTGTACTTGCACATTTTCCCCCAAATGTTGTAAAAACTTGGACCGGTTTATTAATTTCTAGAATCAGAATTTTTTTATTATTTTAGGACACACTGCTTAGTGCAATCGTATAACTTATAAGTGTTTCAACTAGATAGGATAACATCTTATTAATAATTGTGAGTTGAATTAGTCTGATCTCTGGTTTTAGTATTGTTCACCAGCAATATGCAGAAACATATCACCAAAGTAGTATGTGCATTGTTTTAATCACAAACTATGTTGTCCAAATCTTTTAAACACTTCTAGGTCCCAGCCCAGTTAACACATTGCTTCAAACCAATGTGCTTCAAACTCAATGATATACAACCCAACAGTTTCTATCATACCTTGTTTAAATCATTTGAAAAGGTTAGGATACCAACAGCCTAGCCACTATTAAAATAATAAAACCAAAAACAAATCTGATAACACAAAACTAAAATATCCATTTCTATTAACACAATTGCATTTTTGATCTTTTTGATATCAGCATTTAGCGATTAATTATATTTAATGAGTATTTTTAAAATATCTGCACCAGTAATGTGGTACTTAAAGTTATTTGTACACCACATGCCATGTTTGTAGTTTTCAAAACTTTAATTTATAAATTTTCCCCAGTTATGCTCAAGGTTTCTATGACAACCAAGGTGGATATGACCAGTCGGGGTCTTATGGGGGGTACCCCCAACAGCAACCCACAATGATGAATCCCATGTACAACACACAATATTCTGGTGACATCATGCAACCGCAGGAGCAAATGGGGTCACTCCCAAATGATGGGTATTCTGGGGGGTTTGAAGATGAACCCCCACTTCTAGAAGAACTGGGGATTAACTTTGATCATATTTTCCGCAAGACCAAAGCTGTTTTGAACCCATTCACAATTACGGATGCAGGGATTATACAGGAAACAGATCTAGCTGGACCGCTTTGTTTCTGTCTTGCTCTTGGAGCAACTTTGTTACTTGTAAGTTCTGATCATTGGTTGCATTTGAACCAGGGCTGCTATTTTAGCTTTTTTCAATAATTTAGTTTCTTGTCTGCACTATTTACATATCGATAAAAGACTAACCTTAATTCTGTTGTGTTATAGCTTAGTGTAAGTTCTGTTGTGTTGGGCGTAATAGGTGAAAAAACTACAATTTGTAAATTAGTTAGATAATTAAGCTTGGTGCACTAGTAAAAACACCAAATTAAACACATTGTAATGACTAAATAGCTAATATTTTTTCCAGTGTTTGGTGTGTAAATCCTTAATAACCACCTAATCCATGATGAGCCTGTGCCTTGATGATGTATTTTTAGGCAAATATGTCAAATGAAAAATAAAAGCTTACTATAACCATTTTTATAACTATCAAAAACGAAACTGAACACACAGTTTAATAGAATAGAGTAAAAAATTAAGTAACCCCAAATTTTCTTTCAGGGTGGTAAAGTTACATTCGGATACATCTACGGCATTGGAGGGTTGGGAGTTATTGCCATATATGGCTTGCTGAGTATTATGTCTATGAGTGGCGTTACGATAGGCGCTGTTGCATCAGTTATTGGATATTGTATTTTACCGATGGTCTTCTTATCAGCAAGTTCCATTGTTTTATCACTCAAGTGAGTTTCCATCACTAGATGTTGTACTTAGCAACAGATCGTCAATATTTCCACCATTGGATGTTAAACTAGGCAACATATCCTCAATATTTTCACCACTAGATTTTGTACCAGTGGGCAACAGATCCTTAATATACCCACACTAGGTGTTTTACTAAGAACCAGGTCTCATAATTTCCATCACTTGAGGATGTATTGAGCACCAGGCTCTCAATATTGTCACCACTTAGTGTTGTATTGAGCACCAGGTTTTCAATATTTTTACCACTAGGTGTTGTACTGAGCTTTTAATATTTTATGTATACACCACTCAATATAAACAAAATCTTCGTAATCCTAATTTCTTAATTAATTTGTATTTCTTCACAGAGGTGTGGTCGGAATTATTCTCACACTTCTGACGGTCACGTGGTGTAGCCTTTCTGCATCCAAACTATTCGTTTGCGGTTACGACATGGAATCGCAGCAACTGCTCATCGCTTACCCCTGTGCTCTCTTATACGGTGTATTTGCTCTCTTAACCGTTTTCTAATTATACTAGACTGAAACATCATGCGAATGTGTAATCCCGCCGATGGGATAAATGTGTACCTACGACATTTTTGAACAATGATATGGGAACTTAATAACAAACCTTGGGACTCCGTTTTTTCCGCTTATTCTGCACCATAGAGCTATACTTGATATCTTATTGATTGATTATAGTGCAATGTTAGAGTAATATTGCGCTTCGAGTAAATCTATTTTTTGCCGGTGTTTATTCCTTCTGTACAAAGACAAACGTTTTACTGCTTGCCCGTAAGAATAGAAGTCAATGTTTCAAAATCCCTCGTTCTGGTGGTTTAGTGGGTTCGGTGTCGTGTTTCACTGTGTCCGGCGGCTGTAGAGGACCAAAAAATATACATTTTTAGCCGGTGGCAACGATTTTACAATGCGCTGAAATAAATACTAAAAAGGCATTTTTACTTCAGCAGAAAACTCTCGATTTAATTTGGTCCTCCAACCTGGTCAGTTGAGCCTTTTCGGTAAAGCATTTATAAAAGTTGCATAAAAAAGTAGATAGTTGGTTAAGATATAAAAGGTAAAATAAAGCAAATGCAATAGTTTTGATGACCCAACCGTTATAGGATAGCCTTTTTTATTTTATCTCCGTTTGTGGGAAAACCAAAATGTATTAAGTTAACACATGGGCAATTGTCAGGTCACCTCGTGCCCACCGGCAGGTTACCTGAGCTCTTGCAGGGTTTTTACATGTTCCTTCAATTTATTAGAACCCATTAATCCGCTGGGTTCAGGGAATGTCCGTTAAGTGCCTTGCCCAAGGACACAAGCGACCAGTTTTGTATTTGTAACTGAAAGGCAACGTCCTAAACCAACAAACTAACCGCGGCAGGTCATCTGACTATTGCCTTTTACCCATGCATTTTTCCATCCACATAGATTACCCTGTCCTTATTAGATACACATGTACCTTGTCTTGGTCGAAGATCACGGTTTCATGGAACTCGTTGCTGGCTATACTGACTCTGCGTTCCCTGACACTAGGTAGGGCTAACTGGTTGCCCAGAGGTTCCCTGAAACATCGAAGTTTTTATGTATGAGCTGAAAAATAACTTCGGCTAGTTGTCCCGTATATACTGAAGAGTGTTTAATACGGTGTCCACATCAAATAGGATATTGCCAGTGCTTAAACTATTAAATGTAAAATTTTAAAATGGTTTATCACACAGGCAATCGTTAGGCCCACTGCCGGGATAGCGTGAATAGCCTGCTGTCGCCATAACCAGGGGCAATAATTTAAACCAAGAAATCATTTTACCTACTAATATAAGTGTCTTGTTCAACATTCGAATTCCAGCTATCAATACTTGCTCTTCGCTGTTTACCTGGTATTCATATTATTTGTTAGACTGCAATCTTTGATCTGTTTTTTAAAGACCTGCTACATCGGACTTAACGGAGTATGCAGGGATCCCATATGGTTTAGAAACTTCGGGATAAACGGATTAAAATTTATGGAGTTGAATGTTTATCCTCGTAGCTATTGTTGCAGCATTGAATACGATCGAGGCGTTGTTACATTTTTAGTTCAACGTGTATGGAATCATTGGTCACCGATAATGTGCTAAAACATTACATATATAAGTTGGGTGTGATTCCTCCACCTTTCGATTTAACCCCGATAAGTTAACCGACCGGGAAATCTATGTCGATAAACAACTAACGTATGTTTTCTGGAGGAGGGTCTTGTTTGAATACCAATGCGCTCGTTCGTCTTACATAGTCCACTTCAGCATGAGCAACCCCCCGTCCGCGCCTCGCTTTAACAGCTATATCGCCATGTGTAGAACAGAATTGTCTGCAGCATTCTACCGTTAATATTAAAGGCAATAAGCCGCCCTGTTAAGTAGAAAAAGTGTCGCAATACAGGCTGCTAGCATACAAAAACTCGCCCCAAGTTTTCCACTGTGGTCTATGCAAATGATACCACTTTTCACAACATATTATTTGTCCATTATTATTAACGAAAATACAAAAACACAATTTGCTTCACACATAACCCAATATCATATTCTTTTTGCCAGTTCACCAAAAAAGCACTTTTCCGATTTAATTGGACATGACAGATACTTAAAATATAGTAAACAATAGACAGAAAAAAAACGTCAAAACGATACCTTGGGTACTGGCAGAGCAACCCATTTCGCTTCTTCTAATTTACATACTTTGCCATTAATTACAAACAAAACCAGACCAATAATTAACAATAATTTGCTAATATGACGTAATACTACACACTGTTACTACTGAAATAAGCTCAAATGTACCATTTATATTAAAAACGTGCTACAAAATGTTTTCAGAAGCAAAAGAACGAAACACAATTTTAAAAGAAAAACTCGCGCGCTTGAGATTAGAAACATCCAGTGGTTGTGACGCAAGTGAGTGTTATATGACGCATATGGATTCAAGTTTCGGCAACCCAAGGGCATCTTCTAGCTTGTGAGTTATAATTTGGCAGGCTACGTAATTGATTGTATTGTTTAGGTATATTGAACATTAGTCATTCCAGGTTTATAATAACTTGCCGAATTAGCATATGCCTGATTTTAAACCCGTCTTTTTATTTGTGGCATAAAAGCGTTGATATTAGGTTTAACAAAAAAATACAACAGAATAACAGGGCAGTCGGTATATTTTTTAATTTTCCTGAGCAAGGTATCGAAACCATGGTTGACTCTTCACAAAGACCGTTTTTATATAGAATTGGTATGTATCGACCGCGTACCCATTCGGCCATACGACCTGCTAAACAGCCACTAACGTTGCTCCAACACAGCGGTATAACATTATGGTCAGGACGACCACGGCTTATTTCACCAACCTTGGTGTATAAGTTTGTTCTCTGGTACCAGCTATGCGATATCGATGTTAAATATTGGAGAATAAAAAATACCACTAAGAGATTTAGTAGACAATTTTGTAGAAGTCGCAGTTATGAACATTCTCTGCCGAGAAAATCAATGCTTTCGGATCGTGCAAAACTTATCCGGAGCGAGGCTTCTAGAAAGATCGACGCCTTACTGGCCGACTGGCGCGATTATAAAGAGCGTGCCGAAGAGGAAATACGGTAAAATCACTGCTTTTGTTGGTGTTATATTACGAAGGGTTGGAAAGTAACAATGTTTAATCTGATAAATCGTGCCCGCAGTTGAATTTCCTGAGTTATTGTATCGGACGGTGGAATATGTAATATTTTCGTCAATTCGACACATTTTAAGAGACCTGTGAATAATTAAACCAGTCTTTTATTTACGAGAATATAAGTGAAAAAATAAACTTAAGAAAAAGAAATATTACGAAACTTCCATATACATGTGTTTTTTTTTCTGATTTAGCTTACAATTCCCGCTTTATATAGTCGTCGTTCGAGAATGGAACAATATCTTCGGGAAATGATGACGCGCAAAGAACGTGAAGCCGAAGAGCTATCGTTCGAATTATCAACAGTAAGATCACAATTGATCGAATGCAAAAACTCCTTCAATCGACTAAACGAGGAAAGAGAGACGGAAACTCAATGTCAATCAAAAGTCCTTGATATGGAAAAGCAGGTTTCCCTGGGTTTCTTTGTAATCTCATGCTCACTGTCTAGGTCCACAGTGGATTTATTTACATCATAAATTCTTGCATTTCTTGTGGTATAATCGGTTGATCCATTATAGCAGTACCCTCAGAATATATGACACACAATAGCTTCGATCACCCGTCTGCGTAAACGAAATAATTTTGCGATTGTCAGTGTTATAACAACCTTCGTTATCGTTCACCTGGCTTAATTAGACACCTCGTACAATGTATTTAGATTGGCAAACACACCTTTGCAGAAATTCCAAAGGAATTGTGGAATTATCGTAATTACTAGTTGGTGATTTAGTACGTCGCATTTTAGTACCCAGTGGATCAATGAGTTTTACTCAAATAAAGAAACGTGTTATACATAACACACTGCAAAAGCTTTATGGTAACACGACGGTGTGTGCGAGGTAATCTTAAGATTGTAAATAAGATTGTAAATCTTAAGATGTGTGCTAACGCTTCTTAATTGTGTTGCCCATTCACGTTGGTAAACATGAATAACCTAACTTAACCTTAGATCGCCAAATTGAATCGCTATACGACCCAACTTCTCGGTGAAATACAAGCACGTGATGACGTCATCAAAGCAGGTGAAGCAGAACGAGCGAATCTCCAACACCTCAACACCGAGTTGCGTCATCGAAACATCGAGCAACATAATAAGATCGAAATTTGCGAACATGACGTCACAGGTATGAACTTTTCAAAAATAGTTACTCGACAATAAAGTTCATGACTAAATAAAAATTGCCTGTAAAGGGGAAACACAAGTGCGTTAAAAGGAAACACCGAATAGTTAAACACCATAAACACACCGGTATTCATTTGAACCAGTTCAACAAATGTTAATAAACAAATTGTTACTGTGAAAAGGGAGCATCTTCTATAATCGATGACTCGAAAAGTCAAAAGGATAGGTTACAACAACAGTTAACATTGGTCGTCTTACCTCGTGCACACAGTCATATTACCAAAGTGTGTGCAGTTTGTTGTAGATTTAGGAACTGTAGTAAGTGAGCTACAAATTTTAAACCTTTGGATACAGGACAATGTTAAACGCATAAACATACTTATAGTAAAAATTGAACCCAGCACCTAACAGGTCAGGATATCCATCCCAATTCTCTAAACCATATCACCACCCATATACGTCAACCCTCTTTGATTCCGACCACCGCGTTAATATTTACACTTCACATTGTTTCCCACAGAAACTCGGATGGAACTTGAAATATTGGAAGATATGGTCAAAGCTTTGAACGATCGAAAGTCCAGCGCGTTTGCAACTACAGCAGCATCGCCCAGACATACGCCAAGGTATAAAGACTATCCTTAACACAATTTGCGCTTGACTGTCTGTTTAATTCTTCAGTTTTTGCTCGCCTAGGTTCGCATAAGAAAAAAAAATACATAAAAATTAATAATCGTGATTCTGAACCTAACGCCTAGAGCCCTAGTCTTTTATTACGATTTTGCTTTCTTTGATTTTAAAACTGAAGTGCGGATAGGTATTTGTTGCCAGCCGAAATATGCTGTATCGAAACCAGCCACTGGCTAGGTTTTCTTTCCCTGAGACACCTACCAAACGATGCTCATACAAGTCAATTAATTAATGAGTTAAACACAAACTTAAAAGCACAAATGTCTCAATCACATGCAATGCAATAAACCGAGATCCTCTCATTCAGTAAAAGAGCGACAGAGTTTAAACTAGGTTATTGTACTTTCAGATGTGCGAGTTTCAGAGGTCGGTCTGCTTAATAAGTTTAATAAATGTCATTTCCGCTAGGCCGCAAGTGGATTTGACCACGCCAATTCCACGTACCCCGCCCCGTACCCAACAAAATAACCACGACACTTCCTCGTACCCGAACAAGGTGGAAGATGACGCCAATCAGTATTTGTTTAACACGACTGTGCTGGATGGATATGGAAAGGTATTTCCTCACTGTTTACCTTTTTTACCTATTGCAACCACTTTTTATATAAAGGTAGCATAAACATTAGGTCGAATAAATATTGTATCACATAATCGTTTAATCTTTTGTCGTACTCTATCATTATATGCACTCATGCTGCAGTGTTAAGATTGAGCTGGAGCGTGATATGCTTAAATTTTCCGTTAACGTACCAGGTTGCAATAGTATTTATATGGTTTATTCATTTAAAACTTTAGGTATTTGTCTAAAATTCAAGCCTGATTTAGTTTAGGCACGCCGCGTTCAGCTACAGTATATAAATTAAATCAGTTAAACCCATGTATTAAATATAATGCAAGGATTTTCTTGTAAACAGTAAAATGTATAATCTTCTACTGCAAATCATATATCCTGTTGACGCAACCCAGCTTCGTACTATATATTGTGTGGTACTTAACAGTCGCAGCTCCAGTGTATGACAGGGAAAACTAACCGTTTCATTTCTTGTCAATATCGGCTATTTCCAACAAGACTGTATTTAAATAATTTGAAAATATGCGCACAAATTAGTGTTTGGTAACACACGTATAAACAATAAGACTCGTAAAGAATACCTTAATAATCGCAACCCCAATATACCTGCACCTCTATTGCAAATATTTATTTGACAGATATCAAAGCCAGAAGCAGTTCCCGCTAGCAAATACACAAGTACCACGTCATCATCCGAGCAAATCAATCCACGTCATGACGCCCCGAACACGTCACGTGGAGCGGAGAGCAAGAAATCGGCGCTTTCTGCTTTGAAGTCATTACAGAACGAGCATGCGCAGAAGTGCAGGTTTGTATTTAATTAGTTTTATTTGAATTATTCTAATTACTTTTGTGAGTTTAGTTTAATTTCTTTTTTGCTTTGGATTTAAATGTGATATTAAAAAATGCACACACTTTAAACTGAAGGGCGGAAAGCGGAGTTCGTTACGAATTGTGGGGCTAGAAAGGGCAATAAGACGGAAATTAAAATTCAGCACAAATTCTTTAGCCCAATATTTAGTTTTTGCGTTACTTCATATACCCTTATTTTTACTATATTTACCGACACTTTCGAAATTTTCCACTTTACCCATCTGACCAGTAAATATATCCTCGCAGTTCGCTGGCCGATCATATTAAAAAGTTAAAGGAGGAAAATGCATTGAAAGAAAAGAAAATTTCTGACCTGCAGAGAAAGCAGCACAAAAAAACCGGTCCTATGGAATAGTTAGCATTTAAACATGTAAAACGATAATAAAGTAACACATTTAATTTGTTGATTATATTGCTTCGGTGTTACGTGCTAAACGTGTAGATAAAATGCAATAAAAGTATCCGCATGTATCGTTTATGTACGGTAGGTATTTTCCCGTCACACTCTTTATACCAATTAGAGCACATATTATTTTTAATGTTTTTCAGTCCTGGTTTAGTTTTAAGCTAATCCTTAAACAACCTTTGGTGTTAATCAAATCCATTCCGTTCAGAGCGCTTTTATAACTTCTCAAAGTTAGTTTTAGAGCTGAGTTTTGTTTTTAACAGTGTTATTTGAATTTTTTATAAAAAAGACAAAGCATTATTACCACATAACCACTACTGAGACAGAGTACTGAGACAGCTCCATTATAGCCTGACCGATAAAGCTCGTCTTTGGGCAAGAGTCACAATTATCCGTCTTCAGTACTCTCAGGGTTCGGAGGCAACATGATTATACGATATTGTAATTAGCATTTTTATAGAATGATGTTTTATACCTACGAGACCAAATGTAAAAGTGCAAACTATACTTATTTTAAACCCAGCCAACGGGCTTTCCCGTGGATGGTAAAACGCAAGTTTTTTTATACCGAACAAAGTAGCGAAATCAGGTGCCTCGTAACTAGCCCTCGGGTTACAAAAGCTATTTCAATGTAATGTGTATGTTTGAAACATTTATTTAATTTTAGGACATTCCCTTAAATCTATTGGCTTAGTCTCGCGGTTACGACTTCACAATTTGTGTTCAGTGTTACGTCATGCGTACATTCAGATGGGGGAAAACTAAAAGAAAGGAAAGAGGGACACTGCACACTCAAATGTAGATTAGGGCATTAGAATTATTTTCAAACGTCGGGTTGAAGTTAGGGTTAGTTCTTGGGTTAAGATTGGTGTTTAGAAAAGGGTTAAAACTAGTTTTAGTGAGCACGTTCCCATCTTCCCTCTTTCCCTTCTGTTAGTGTTGACCATTTAAATTTACTGTCTATAGTTATCATGGCAAGCCTATGGCCCATCAGCGATATGGTGACTTTAAAACTTCAAGCGAAGGTTGGTTTGACGCTAACATGCTACTAGATAATCGTATTCTTTGACAGGGCACTTACCGGACGTTGCCACAGCACATTAGTTTAAAGGGTTGAAGATAAACTGTGACGATGGAAACAGTTACAGTGGTAACAGTTACTATCCATCGAATGCAACACACTGCAATACCTTTGCAACTAAAGCATGAGCGCGAGTGTTCGACCGTAATCGTTTATGCATTCCCGAATGGTGTATCTTAACTGTGGTCATGCGACACTAATGGTTAATTACGATATATGTGGTTATCACAATTGTCAAGTTCTGAATATTGATTTATTTGGGTCCAAATATACAACTTACTTATATGGGTATGTGTATTAAATATTAGGTTTGTAATAAATCTTGATAGATACAATGAAAACGCAGGCGGATGCCCGAATCGAAAAAATGATTTGTTATGATTGGTACTTAAGGCAAGGCTGGACTGGAAAACACGTAAAAAATTTAGTAAATATTAAACACCACATGGCCCCTTAACTTCCAAATTAACAAACGCGGTTTCCCAAAATATCATTCGTTGGTCCTTCACTATTGTTTTCTTGTTCATAAGTTGATTCGCATTTGGGTTATGCTTAAGCATACTTCTTACGTTGTCAGTTGTGTTATACAGCCTCCAACCGTGACTGTTCAGATCTGTCATCTGTTTATGTATTTTTCTCATTCTTTCAAGCTTTTTCGGCATGTTTAGAGGCCCTGCTATATGGATTTCCATAGCATATTGCCGCACGCATTGATGAAGGCCTGTGTCCAACAATTCTTGCATTATCTGTAAAACGTTATTTTTTAGTTGAGGAGATTTAGTATTTATTTGCGCCAAAATGTAATGATCCCAATACCACCGTAACTGTTTCCTTTTAAAAATATAAATCAATACTTTATTAGCCTTCTACGTACTAGCCATATCTATATGTCGTAGCCAAAAAACAGCATCAATTACTGTTAATAACAATTAATTAACAAAGGTAACACCAAGATAATATTAAAAAAAATGTTGGCCTTGTGTGAAAGACATCACCATAAATATTACTGTGGACAGTTATTGGTCGCTTTTTCTCGTACGTAACACAAACGTTTCCACTTTTCTGACAAGATGTCGACGGTTTAAAATATATAACAAAAAATCAAAACTTACTGCGTCTTCAAATCCACCTTCTGGAGCATCCGTATCAACCTTTAAGTAATCCAAATATTTCCCACTATGTCCAAGTTCCTTTAGAAGCGTCTCTAAAACACGAAATATTTATTTGATTATAAGGCTGGAGTATTTTTTTATTGGGCTTGGCATTATAGACTTTACATTCGATCCGTATTCAACTGATATACTATATCGGCCGGGCAAAGCAATCTACGGAAATTACTGACCTGTTTTTTTATTAATCAGTTTATATGATAAGACATGAAAGTACACGTGGTTGAGACAAAAAGGATTTGTCGTCAGATATCCTTGTTCTCAACCAGCTTACCGGAGCTGTTTTAATATGTTGACCAAGTTGAAGAAATTGTCATAGTTTCTGTTTTAATAATGATCCATTAGGTTTAAGCAATGTCCGGTTAGTAGCCCAAGACAAAACCGACAAAACGCCGTTCAGTTTTGAATGACCTTTCGACTGATGGATCGACATATCACCAGACCACATAATAAGTATGCTGTGAGTTTAAATCATAAACTGACATAAAACAATTTTTGCAAACTAAACTTTAATTTGATGGTCACTATAGGTTGGCCCACAATTTCTCAAGATGAAAGCTTTACTTTAAAAAGTATTTTATACTTTTAAAACAAAACGACCTGGATATAGCTTTTCTGTGCAAAGTTGCAAAATTATCCATGTCAGTTGTCTGTGCTAACAAGCAAGTTTCAAATTAGTCACAGTGTTATTTGGGTATATGTATTCGAGCTTACTTAAGGTTCTCATTTTCCATCCATTGCTGTCTTTTTCAATATCAACTGTAGATATGCCGATCTTGTGGAAAATAACTCCACTTTTTCGAACCATTCCGTCTTCATAATGCATAGCTAACACGAAAGAATAAAATGGCAATGACAATATTTACTATTGTGGTTCTAGATGTGTTGGTATTAACCGATTTCTCCCCACAAGTTTTGAATACGATAATTAAATATTAGTCAATCGAACAAGAATGTTTATGGTGGGAATCGAATCTAGAACCTTCCGGTTCCAACCACCGGACTCTACCAGTTTGCTGTGGGAATTTAACTCATAACCTTCCAATTCAAAGCACAGAAATGTATTGCATCACAATGTTGTTGGGGCTAAAACAAAGCAATAAACTTCTTACATGGATCAAAGGAATGAACTTCGCAACCCAATCGAGCCATCTCGTCGTCAAATGAGAAATCATAACCAACCCCGAACGAGTACATGAGACATGTGTAACCAGGATTCTGAGCTCTTTCCCAGAATTGCGGTTCAACGCATAGATCGTAGGCACCGTCCATGAACTCTTTCGGCCTGCCGCCCAAGTATTTGCTTGTTGTGCATTTGTACTACGGAATAACGGCATATTTTCTCATATATATGAAGACAGGTCGCATTCTGTTTGGGATTAGAGTTTTTACCTGCATAGTGTAAACATAGTTCCACATTCGTTCTAATTCTTCTTCGGGTCCGACTACCTCTTTGGGTAAAGCTGCGAACATTTATAGAAATCGTATTAAATAAAGCTCGTAAACTTCGATACAAAGCTTTGGTTACTGTTTTCCAAGAAACGAACGTAATTTTTTTATTACTGTGACATAATAACGGTCGTAACACTCACTTTTAAATTCTGGACGTATTGTTTATTTAGTCAATAAAGAGAAATGGCTAGGAATTGGAATGGCCATATACATAAAGTACAGAAATCTCTAATCTCCAATATATAGTAAAAAGCACGGTAAATATACACAAAGTGGCAAAATGGATAATATTTTACTCACGTATATCCACGTGGGGTAATTCAGCAAGTTTTCTTTTTTTTTCAACTTCAAAATAAACTGAAGAAATAAATAATTTAGGTTGTAAGTAAGATATGGATAGCATTTATATGTATATACGATCACGGCACAAAGATATATGTTAGATACGATGGCAAAAACTACTTTTAACAAACGAAATATTGCCCATATTGCCACCTCTGTATATTTTTATTGCGCATTCGCATGGTTTCCGAATAATAAGCAATTAGATTTAATTTAGTAAACAGTGGAGTTTAGTATTATATAGCGTTATAAATCGCTTTTTCAGTGTTTAGTCAAACGCGAGTTATGGATCGTTAACGATCGGAGCTGTAATGCGTTATGTGCCACATGGCTTTGTAGAACGTTCACAAGGGATATCTGAATAAAACGGATATATCAATTTAGTCCGGAATTGCGTGATCCTTACAAGCCTAATTTACATCTTCACCGATTTCATTTTTATACGGTGTAATATTTAACGTAATTGCGATTTTTTTGCCAGAATAGTTTTTGAAATCACGCCCGGTTGGTCTGTTTTGTTGTATATAAGAAGCGTCGCGGTTACCTTTCGGTCATACAACCGTTCATGTCAACTTTATTAAAGTTACGCGTATACATTAACGGATGGAATGTTGGCAGATAGATACTTCCAAGTTTCCAATGGTTATTTATCCTTTGCCACTAGTATTTCATTAGCATCCATTTACCTTAATAAAATTCAAACGCCCCCGGATATAATCTACACCAGTTATGTTAGGGAATTGTTCATTTATACAAGACGGCATTCAGCGGTAATGTAATGTCCCGGAGCAAAGTAGACATTTTTATCAACAAAGAGAAATTCTCTATAACAACAAAGAGAAAGGATACCCAATCTGTCAAAGCTAATATGGCTCCACACACACACACACACACACACACACACGTTAAAGCGTTTTGCCTTACGGCGTTATTTTGGAGAAACAGAACATCATGCACACATTTTTACAAAAGTAATACAAGTTAACGCCTTATAATATTTATAATAAACAACTTAGAAGTGTTAGAAGTGATTGTTAAATTATTTTAATGAAGAAGAGGGGAAATATAATGCACTTTAAATTTCTCTAAAACGCTGTGATTACAACGCTTGAGTGAAAGTTTACTTTACCTTTATAATTGTTTAATTCGATCGTTACTGCTCGTTTAAAACTAGCCATCTGACTGTCCATTTTCCCCATGTAATTTAGCATTATTCCAAAGGTTAACACAGTGAAGCATATTCCAAAAAGCACAATCACTTTATTACTGCTCGACATTTTGACCAGTATACAGTATACACAGTATCCAAATCGCTTTTCGTAAACAGTACAACAGCTCTAAGGTAGTTTACATTAAACTGAAAATAACTAACCTATAAAGGTGAAACTTTAAACTATGCACTGCAACAAACGATGTTTCGGCCCACTTAAATATATACAATGGACTGACAAAGTTTACTTCAGCGATAGAAACCTGCTTCTAAATTTACGCTTTACGCATGGTAGCTTCTCAAACTCGCCTTTATAGCTACAGACACTTTAGCACAGTTTTTACTGAAACGAGATATGTGAATCATGAAAAGAACGTTGTAAATTTATCTGCAAGTCTAAAATTAACAGATGGGTAATAATACACTTGAATGGTTATTAGTCGTTTGTCATAGTGTTAATCAGTAGCAGCCATTTACTTCTGTATGGACGAGTTCTGTATGGACGAGTGTTAATCAGTAGCAGTTAAATTCGAACGCCCACGGATATAATCCACCTGATTTGTGACAGTAACCACCGGTTCGTCCATACAGAACGGCAACAAATGGTAAATCCACAATTAAAGTCTTCCAAAATAATTTTGTTTATCTTTAACAAAATAAAAATGGATAAGAATCGGTGTTCCATTTCTTGGGTTTGTTGTTAGTAATTTATTTAGGCTTTAACTAGTCTGTTGTACACAATAGCATGCATTTGGAAACATGAAATACACTGCGTGAGCCCTCGAGATCCCCTCGATAACACGACCACCTCTTTATCAGGGCCACTTCAGTGCGGTCCCAAATATTATACTATGGTAATGCATTGCATTCTGTTTCAATGAAGGACCGCCATATTTTGGTACAAAATTCCAACTTTAACTCCGCGAAAGCGACCACACGTGCTTAAAAATTTGCTTTTGTCACCAAAACAATAAGGTTGAATTTCTTTTGTGACCACAACAATAAGATTAGATGAGCGCGTACACACACAAAGAAAATTGTGGTAAACACAACTGAATCGTATAAGTTAGTGAAGTTTTTTTTTGCGTATCTGACACAGAGTAACAGTTGTTTAGTACTAACAACATGTTAAAACGTGTTAAATGGACTGAGTGAAATGTCGACCAGTTCATTAAAACAAAAATCCATTTGTGACTTTTTTAATAGTACTGATTAAATGCATGCATATTCATGTTTTATCTTATAAAAATATAAAAACCAAATTTCTTCAAACAGGATGCTCCAAATCAAAATTCCCTAACACGACCACCCCGCTTACGCGGCCGCTTGATTACGGTCCCATAGGTGATCAGGTAAGCGGGTTTTCACTGTAATTTTAAATAAAAGGGTATAAAGAAACGTTGTTTAGTATTTTCTGCGAATGCTCAAAAGTCATTAAATTACCGCTAGTGGTCGCTAACACTGAAAAGTTGTTCGGATTACCCGAAAATTAAAACAAACTGGTACGGTCGTGTGGCCAAATGGTTAACGCGTCCGATACATATACCTACCTATACAAAAAACGGTCCTGGTGACGAGCCCATCATGTGCTCGAAACTTGGCTCAGTAAAAAAAAAACAAAAAAAAACTTAAAACAAACTGTACGGTCGTGTGGCCGAATGGTTAACACGACCGATACATATACCGACTCTTATACAAAAAAACGATCTTTTTGACGAGCCCATTATGGGTTCGAAACTTGGTCCAATCAAAAAAAAATTAAAACATACTGCATTAACGACCCTCGCTACCTCTGGTTGAACCCAAATATCAAATCGCGCAATAGAACACTCTTCATTGTGGACTTGGCAGAGGCCGGGGTAACCAACCACTCACAAATTATTAACACAGAGGGTAACTATATGAGCTTCAAGGAAGCTTATTCGATAACTAATACATTAGACAATTTTACAGAAATTAACAAATTAATCCATGCCTTGCCGGAAGCTTGGGATCAAGGCGATCCACAAAGCCCAAGTAAGACCGATTATTCCACCAAATTGTTTGACTTGATCGAAAAGTTAAAAGGTAACCAAACAACGAAATCAATATATAACGATGTTATCGCAGCTAGCGCAACAATCTCCATGAAACAGCAGGAAAAATGGGCGCGCTCGCTCGATATTACCATCGAAAACTGGGGACAAATTTACAGTGACAATTATTTTTGTTCCTTAGAAACTCGGTACCGCTCCTTTCAAATTAAACTAAATAACAGAGCTATAGTAACCAATGATAAATTACATCGTTTGGGATTCAAGGACACTAATCGGTGCGAATTTTGCAAGATCGAACCAGAAACCTTAACCCACCTATTATATTTTTGCCCCAAAATCAATGCTTATTGGAATAATGTCGAAAACTGGTTAAGCGCTTCATTTCGTACACCATACAACCTAACTCCACACAATTGTTTCTTTGGTATTGTTAACAATTGTGTCATCAACTGTATTTTATTATGTGCAAGATTCTGTATATACAGAGGGAAAACAACGGACAGAGTGCCCACGATTCACTTATTCATTAGTGAAGTGGAAACCCTCAGAAAAAGGGAACTGATAATAGCAAAAAATTAAACAAACTAGAATCTCATTACCGTAAGTGGAGTACCATTCCAGAAATCAATAAAATATTTCATAGAAAAAAATGAAACAAACTGTACGGTCGTGTGGCCGAATGGTTAGTTCGACCGATACGTATACCGACTCATATATAAAAACGGCCCAAGTGACGTCCCCATCCCGGGTTTAAATCTTGTGTCGGTAAAAAAATGCAACCAACTCGTAAATTGCCTCGTATTAAATGTTAAGTTCAACAAATTTTCCAATGTTTAAACACTTTAAGAACCTTATTATAAAGACTTGTACTTGTGGTCATTTGTTTAACTTTTTTTTTAAGACATTCGGCCGTTCGGCTTCTGCCACTTCACACATTGTTTGGTTGTACACCTTACTGCAATTAGTTTGCCGCAAGACAATGCTAGTGTGCCGCGAAAAAATAATATTTTTTTAAACACAGTTTTTGCCAATTTTTTTTTTTTGCAAATTTAAATATTAAGGTTATCAGACACTTATTACAGAATGAAATGTGCCATCAAAATTAAGTGGGTTTCTAAATGTGCCTAGAGTAAACGAAGGCTGCAGAGCACTGCATTACACTCAAATCACGAAAAAAACAATTGGTGAACAATAAAATTAACATTTTAAGTTATTTTTTAGCCAGAACCATTGGGCAAAGTACTTAGAGACATTGCCTGAAATTACTAAAGTAAAGGAACGTGTAGATCATACACAACAAACACACTGGAAAATAAGCTCCGGTAACCCTAAGATGGACGCAAGGTGACCTGACGATTGTCTGTGTGTGGAAAAGAAGGCCTAAATAGTCTAAGACGAGGCGTTTAAGGACGTTACCTATTTTGAAGGCGCCGTTCCAGTCATGTTGAACAAATTAGTTAACCTGTATATGTTTTACTGTGTTCCAAAATAAAAAAGAATAAAGCAACCTTTCGTTGACGTTGTCGTCGGGTTGCTAAAAATCTTAGAACTGTTTACCAGGGAAAACGTCAAGACAGATTAAGGGCCAGACATAGGATATAAACAAAAACTGACGAAGCACTACATTTATTTACTAATTTTAAGTTGTTGAGTAAAAGTGCCATTTTAAGTTAGCATATGCTCATCTTGCTTTCCATCTAGCATCGAATATGTAACGCATATGAAAATTTTTAACCATAAGTGCCAGACATTTCTTCTGGTGAACATTAGTTACTGCAATACAATGTTAAATTATGTAAAAACACTGTAACATAACAAGTGTGTTACTACAATATATTCGGTGGGGTTTAAAAGTAAGGTACCCGTACCTTAACTGCAGGGCATCGCATCTGGTGCTATCTTCCCTTGCTTCACATATTTTAACGCAACAAGTGCTGAATGTACAACAATGTGACTATGAAAATGCATCTTATAATATTACATAGTTGCTTATGACATATGTTTATTCATAAAATACTTTATCCAAAAAATAGTTAACCTACAACCTTTCCAAAAGGATCTTATGATTCAAATACATTGAAGGTGATGCAGCAAACAACCCACTATATCTGTACCATTGAATGCAAAGAGGCTGATAGGACAAGGGTTTGAGAACTGGTGCTTTTTTCATCCTTTTTCAATGATTACTTTTGACTTGATTGCTAATGGCATAGATGAGGTCCGGATTCTGATGTTGCAGCTCCGTGAAATAGTAAATTTTATGCAACCGGCCTTTTATGCAACCGCAACGAAAATGCAAATTGCTTGTTTGGATGTGATCATAAAGGAATATATCTTTTTTTTACAACTCTAAAAAATTATCTTAGTCTTTGTCTCCTTTACATCAGTTGCATATGCACACTGTGTTTTACAAGATTTGTAATGCTACTATTTATTGCAAGTGTGTTCAGCAGTTTTTACACAAGCATGATGTTATTTCCGACAATAATGGCTTAACTGCAAGCCTATTTTAGTAATCGAAGACTGTCCCGAACGCTTTGTAACATTGGTCTACGGGAGGTCATTCGACTTAATGTGTTAGATCAATCAAATGTAATGAAATGTTACAACACATTCCAATGCGCTCCTATACAGTTAATGGGCACAAACTACTACCTATAGTAAGTATGCTTTTTTAAAGAAAAAATATAAAAGTAATCCTCCCGTCCTTTAAATGATAGTATGCGGTAAGTTTCTCTCACACGTGCAATCTTCAAATAAAGAATATAATTAAGGCTATAAATGCTGACAAGTGGGTCATCAAAAATAATCAGCGAGTTGATTGGGGTGCACGCGTTGTTATGCGAGTACCTGTGAACTTAAAACAAGTTTGAGTGGCTATGTCTTAGCCTATTCGTGCCCAATCAGTGACTTATGCTCTTAATTTCGTAATTTTCTTAGATTCTTTGATGGTTGACTAAAAACATTTGGTTTATCAACTAAGAGCGACGATAAACATGTTACTGGTAATAAGTAACTAGGACAATGATGATGAGAATAATGACGAGCAGATACGAGAATGTTGACCAAAATAAAAATTGAGAATGTAGGAGCGGGATTTATTAAATTTATGGCTTGGCACAAATAAACTTGCTGTTCATAATATCTAATACAGGCGCTTTTTAAATTTTTGATATCTGAGACTCTTCAAAAATGTTAATATATGTGCTAATCAAAATACAAAACAATGTGTTGTTTTCAAACTGCTACAGCGGAACCGAATATAATAAATTATAATTGGGGGAAAACTGACTGCGTTTAGTTGTAAGACCTTATTTTTTGAACATATTGTTGTAACAGCTAGACTTTTAATTTAGGATAGCGTTTTTTGTAGTTTTAATCTCCGGGTTTTTATAACATTTAGGTTAGCATCGAATTGCCTATTTAAGCTCCGTATGACTTAGCTGATAGTAGTGCTTTCTTTTATGTTTTTTTATTAATTCACAATTATAAACTCACAATTATAAATACAATACACTATACATGAATATATGTATACACTTGCTAGATATGGGATAACAAATGTAGTATAAGATACCAAAACAAGACGGGTAGAGTTTTAGGATTGCGCTTGGACATTTTCTGGATCACTTAAAAAACTGGAAAAAATGTTACACAAATAATTTTATAGTTACACAAATAATTTTTAACCATTTTGTACATGAGTTAAAAAATAACAAGGGTATTTTGAAGTAACTTTATAAGCTTTGTGGGCGATACTTTTTTAATTTCAGTATGTTAATTTTTCCCTTGAATGTTAAAAAGGTCGTGTACTTAATTTAAGGGCAATTTCACGCCATATACTGCCCTTAAAGACTCTCTAACTTCCGACTTGCAGAGCGGACATTTTTTAACATCACCACTACTACACTTGGTGCACAATACCAAATGCCCGCACGGCAACACAACCACACTTGCTAGATCTTGAAGACATGATTTGCACTTCCTTGACTCTTTTAAACGCTGCAGCTCGCTGGTGCTGGATTCCGGATCATTTGTTACAGCAGCTGTTTCAATTGGGATGTTTTCTTCATCAACATCTTCGGATGTTAATTCTAAGTTGAGGACGGCATCAATAAGAGTTTCAATTGTCGTGAACATTGGATTGTTCTCTTCCAGGGTTCTTTGTAACAGTGGGTCTTTTAAAATTTAATAAAGCACAGCAAAAATATGGAATTTTCACTTTTAAAAACTAAAAATACACAATTCGAAAACAACCGTTTAAAAATCAAGTAGACTGCAATAAACGATGCCTTATGATATTAACTGTTTAGGTTATTTTCCACGCTGGTGCTGTTGTTATTATTTTGTCATCAAAAAGTGAATGTTTAATGCCAAAACATGTATAGGTTAGAATAGGATATTCATGTGTCTCCGTAAATGGAAAAACACAAGGGATGTTAAAAGACTGGTAATCGCCAGATCACCCCGCGCCCACCATTAGGGTTAGGAAGCTATTTAGTTTGTTTTGTACGATTCAGACTTTCCTTCAATTTGGTAGAACTCATTATTCCACTTTTAGTCAATGTCAAGCACCTTGCCCAAAGACACCGCCACACTATGGCTAGTGCCAAGTTTCGAACCTGCTATATATGGGCTAAAAACCAACAGACAAATTCAACAAGCTGATAGGTCGGATTATTGTAAAAAATCAAAATTCTTTTATTAATCACCTTTTCATCGCGAGTCGTATTTTTTCCTCCTCAAATCCCATCAGGATTGCTTCCGGTACTATCGGAGATGACGTCATTATTGAATTAACTTTTTCTTTCAGCTGCCTCAACTTTGCTCTGGGGTCGATAATTTTAGGGGATCCGTTTACGAAAGGAGGTACATTTCTAAAAGTTAATAAAGTATTTTGGACATTCGTAAAATCTTTCTCAAGCAAGCAATACGTATTTTAGTATCCTTAAAAAACTAAAACTTACGAATATCTTTGGTTGTGTCGATTGGGTATTGTAGGTCGTCTGAGGTTTGGGAATCGGGAAACTATGTTGTGAACATATTCTTGACCTTTTTGCTGGAGGACGAACTCACAACTAAAAATAGAGGTAAAAGTGAAAATGGGGTGGAAAGCATGTCGCAAAGACAAACAAATGACATAAGGTGCTTAGGCTGAAGCCGACCAAATGAATTCACTGTCAACTATTGCGTCATCAAAAATCAATACTTACTGTGGAAACCATTTCGCGTGTTCAAACCAAGGATCGTCGTCTCTTTCCCAATTTTGAAGCCCTCCATTGCAATACCAGCATTTCACACGATCCCTGTCGCCTAGAAACCAAAATAAACTTAAATCCTATATTAAGTAACGTAAATTGCCGGGTCACTATTACGTATAAAAGTGTGTTAATAAATACCGTGTTGTCTGGTATATTTTAAATAAGGAAACAATTTTTGAAACACAACTATATAAAACAATCTAAATTAAATAAACACTAAACCAAATAAGCACAAGAGTAAGTACAACAGAAATTCATTTTATTTTGTTACCTATGTAAAATAATCCCGCCTTGGCAATCTGTCGAGAGGTTGCAAGTACTAATTGTGGCGACCAACTCGCCATGTTGTCAGTAAAAGTTTGCAACCTCGAACTTTCGTGTCTCATATGTGGACTGAATGGGTCGTTGCATGGAAATAATGAGATGTTCGGGATTTCTGCTTCTCTGGTTTCTGTTCCCATCACTTCCGGTGGTGGTTGTTGGACAGTTGCTGTTTGTGGTAATACAGCTTGATGTGTGGTGGCTGTTCCCTGTTGCAATGCAAAGTGATTGATATTAGGGATGTTGAAAATTTCTCTCGTCCGTAAACTGGCTTCTCTAGAACGCTGTTCATTAGTTCCGACAGTATTCCGCGAGATCAAATCTGTAATATTTTTTTGGAATAATTAAAACTAAGCTGCAGAACTCTTTCTAGTCTGTTCATTAATATGTAAGTAATCGGCACAAATTGCAAAATAAGATTACTAATAGACCTTTTACTTACGTAGTGGTATATTTGTGGTGTCAGTTCTATTGGCAAATTCGCAATCCCTTTTATGCCAGCTTGGGAGAGACATATCCTCATTGCCGGTCAATCCTTCAACACATTGCCCACATCTAAATGAAAGCAATAATTAAAAAATAATAAAAAAGTTCAACCACGTGTTAACTACCACTATATGTAAAAAAAACGCATTTGAACTGTTTGGTAGGTTATGGGTCTAATTATATTGCGTATTTTTGGAGGTGAAGTGAGGAGTTTTTTAGCGCACTTGTTATCCCTGTTCTGATAGGCCTTAATTCTTCGCGGACACTAAGATCATGATTTATAACAAGTTTTAAACCGATCGCACAAATCATTCTTGTTAAAACACGCTTTTTCAGCATTTTTACTGATACATCATGTGGAATTCCTACACCTATCCTTTAACTATAATCATATTCTCCGGATAGTTTTAATCTAGCCAGGCAATTCCGCCAATCTAATTTATTTTCCGGTATAAAAAGTTCCAATTCGGATGTTATAGTTGCCAGGTGGATTTTATTTGATAATGGGGGTAGCATAAAATGGTGTAACAAAGAAGAAAAGTTGCCATCACTTTACGCTTACACAAAACATTTTACTCTGTCTTTAAATCCAGTGTAAAGGAAACCCAACGACGCAAGTAACAGCACGTCAACTTGTACGTGTTGCGGAAACCGTTGATAAGTTGTTATTCTATAAACTTCTCGTTCTTTTTCACCTGTTGGTTTAATATAAAATATTTTACTTTAGAATCGACTAAATGATTAACAGATATCACACATTATCGACAGGTGTGATAAAGGATTGACAGGAATCACCCAACTCAAATTAAGGCAGAAGAAAAACAAATTATTGTGCGGTGGCAAAAGCTGAACAACCGATTCATAGTGTCTTTTGTTACGGTTACGAAATACAATGGGAATAGAGAGCTCAAACTAGGCGAAACTAGAGTTTCGTAGTTTGCATAGCGGGGGTTTCCCGGCCGATGAACAAACCAACAGAAAATCTGTACCCGGACGTCTTACTTATACTTCGTTTTCCGTAATTTAGAACACCACAAATTGAATCGATATATGGTTAATAAAATTTAAACAAATGGCAATTGTGATACTTAAATATATTATCAAAACAGAAATTGTTTTAAACAATAAATTAGCACCTAAAAAAGCCTGTGTTTGGGCCACTGAAACATAGTGTATATAAAAAAGACGTCATAACATATGTATACTTGATATCAAACAGACACGCTAATACACACGCACGCTTCTATATACAAACCGCAAAGTCATATCACATGATACTTTGACGTGTCAGTATTTTTTGTAAAATTCTAACCAACCTGGCGTTATGTAGGCACATTTTTGGCCCGGTGGGTCTCTTCCATGAGTTACCCTATTCGCACCAGTTTCATTATTTAAAGACATTCTAAATAACAGTACAACACTTTCACTAGATTTTCACCACGTCTTGCATTTGCTGTCTATTCTATTGGTCGCTTCAAATTCAACAGAATTGAACATGGATATAGTGCTTAATAAAGCTTTCCTTATACTCTCAACAGACTACTAACACTTCAAAAGGGACTTCTAAACCCGTGGACTTTTCCCCGGGTGTGGTTAGATTACACCTCTTGCCAGCAATTGGTTTCACGGAGTGGCGCAACTAGCAGTCATATATTGTTTACATCAGGGGTGGGCAGGGTTGCTGACCTCTGGTTTACATTAAGAACGTTAAGAGTTCATTAAACGATATTAGTTTTCGTTATTAAGACTCATGGCAATAAAATATCCCCTCATAGGTTTAGGCAATTCTTTAAACGAATAAAACAAAATTAGAAAAACAATCTAGGGGAAATAAACCTGGGAAAGTTGCTGGGCCCCACTGTTATTTCATATCGGTGAAAGAATACTTTCGGTTCGCATATTTTACATCTGGGTGGTGCAATAAAGAGTTCCCTATGAATAAAGAAAGCTCTGACGTCAGCTATGCTATATCTGGCTTCTATATGTATGGTTTATATTGGAAAATAATTATATTTGACTTGGCCTGTAAGCTTAATCTGTAAGAGCATTGTTGCTATACTGGCAGCCAAAAGAAGGATATCTTATCAACTCGATATATTAAAAAAATAGGTTGTACTTAACCGGAAGAAACTTTTAAATCATACAAAACAAACTCAAGTAGCTTCGTTAAGGCAACATGAGCGAGTGGTTGGTTTGACAATTACCCATGTGATAACGCCCTTGTTTTTTCCTATTCTTTTTCCTATTCACGATTATAACATGAATATTCTATTCTGTTCCGGGATTTCGAAATTGTGCCAAGCACCTTTGTTCTTTAAGCTGACAAATTGCCCCGCGCTGTTTAACATAATAAATATTTGTTCAATATAACGTGACCTTTTTACAACCTAGCAAAATAAAATCCGTCATTTAAAACAAGGCCGTTTTGTATAGAATTCGAATCGGTGACATTAAACATTCGGAGACCATGCAGGTCACTTAAACCACGCGGCAACACGACTGTACAAATCTCCTACACCTTTAAAACTACACATTAGCAAATGTTTTCTAAGTAATATGCAGTATTCCATTTTACAGAGATCGTTTAACGGGTTTGGACATTCCAGCGCATCTCTAAATTCTTAAACACAATAAACAAGTTACAGTCAACAGGCATTGGCAACTGAAGCCCAAGAAAACCAATTTGAACACCAATATCCTTGCAAAATAAGCGATTCTGATTCTCTTGACTGCGCTTAGGAGCGTCCTCTGGTAGGAAACAATATGGAAAACTGGTTAATCGCTTTCGTGCAAGACATTCATCGGTTGTTTCCTAAAATAAAATATTTAATCGTTTACACAGTGACAAGGGCAGAGTCTCTTTCATCTAAAATGCACTGTAATAGCTATATTCTACCGACACGTACCTTGTTTTTTTTATTCACAGGGATAAACATTAGTATCATATTTGATAAAGTATCAAATGAACGTGAGATATAGTACTCGCAAGGAGCGAGTTTGGTGCCGACGTCTATACCATTTTAAAACGACGCATGGTGAATTTCGGACAATGCTTGGATACGTTTCTTTACTTTGGTATCGTTCATAAAATATTGTTTTGCGGTTGTCTCAATAAGACAACGTAGCAAACACAGGGGCAAAGCAAGTGTTATAAAACGTAATAACTGCAACAATAACAAGAGTCAAAATAAAGTTTTATATCGTATTTTGCATGTCTTCAAAATCAAAGCAATTTTGATTGTTATTGTGAGATACATTTTTCTTCCAATATTATTTTTAGATTACTGTTGTTTGATACTAATTTGTTTTCTGCCAGGTGCGACTCTGAAAAAATCGTTTCGGGGCTATAGCTATAATTGAAGGGAGAATGCAAGAGTTACCGAATTTGCGTCGTGTTTACTGTTAAACAGCATGAATTTGAAAAGGGTATTGGTCGACGCTCCAGACCCCAACCCACTTGCATTACTTGCCACACCAAGTTAAAAAAAACTTAAAAAAGAGAGTGTCAACCACGTGTTTAACCACCACTATTTGTAAAACACATGTCGTATGCCATATATTTATGGTACAGTGTCCCTAACCACAATTTGTATATTATACACCGAGTATGTAGTTTGTTTCTGCAAGCATTAACGCATGGGTCCCATAGTTATCAGACCAAACTTCTTTTCCATGTGTTGAGAAAAGAATAAACGTCTTAAATTTAAGAACATTTCACCACAAATGTTTTAAATTAAAGCTTGTTTTCAAGCGTGGTGGTAAAATAAAGCTAAATTTCCAAAATAGCCCGATTTCATAGTTTCAGGGAATTCCCCTGGGTTTAGTAGATAAGTTTCTGTTTTACATATGTGGGTCATGTTATGTAACAATTCTTAAAGTTGTTGGATATGTCAGTGCGATATGGCATGCCTGTCACAAATTTTTTTTATTGCGATTCCATTACTCTTTCTGGTAGATGTCGGACGCCATGCCATGCATGTTGGTATCATGATTTAAGGAAAAAATCTTATTTTAGGGTATTTCATTAGGTAATCTTTTTTATTTGTTTTAAGTGTTAAATCAGTCACTAATGCACTTACATTCTACCAAATCTGATTAAAATTGGAGAATCTGTTTAAGCGCTATCCCGTAAAAAGCTATTTTTTTTAGAAAAAATACCGTTTTGGTTTTAACATCCCAGGGGAATTTACCTAAATTCATCACCCACAATTTTGATTTCTGCATATCTAGACCATGTTGTCTAACAAATGTTAAATTTTATTTTCGATTCCATTACTCCTTTTGGTAAATGTCGGGGTGAAATGGCATGCTTGTCGCAATCCTGATTTGAGAACAAAATCCTATTTTTGGGGGTAATTCCCTAGACTAATTACTTACATTCCACCAATCTAATTAAAATTGAAGCAGCGGTTCAAGCGCTATGCCCGAAAGCTTAAAAAAATTAGAAAAAAATACCGTTTAGGTTTTTAACGTATCAAGGGAATTCCCCTGGATTTATTACCCAAGATTTTGATTTGTGCATATTTAGACCATGTGGTCTTACAAATGACGAAGTTTTATTGGGATTCCATTATCCCGTCTGTTAGATGTCGGAGCCACAATCCATGCCTGTCACTATCTTGATTTAGAAACATATCTTCATTTTTAGGGTATTTCCCTAGGTAAATATTTTTTTCTTCTAATTGGTAACGCAGTGGCTAACACAATACTACTTTACCAAATCTGATCAAAATTGGAGCAGCCGTTCATGCGCTATGCCCAAAAAAGCTAATTTTTTTGAAAAAAAAAACCGTATTTGGTTTTTCACTTCCCAGGGTAACCCCCCTAGGACCTAGGTATATTACCCAAATATTTGGTTTCTGCTCATCTAGACCATGTGGTCTAACAAATTACTAAGTTTCAGTGCGATTCCATTATCCTTTCCGGTAGATGTATGAGCCACAAGCCATGCCTGTCAAGCGTTTGACAAAAAAAAACAAAAAAAACAAAAACGGACAAAAACAATATGTGTCCTATTTTTTCAAATAATTATTAACGAAGGATTTTCGCGTGTAGCTAGTTACTTAGCTGTGACCATATTAGTTAAATTGACCATGCCCATATATGAGCATTAATACACCTCAGATATCACTGCACTCAACAGTACACAACATCAAAAATTTCCTTAATCTGTTAAGAAGACTATTTTTGAAATTCCCAGAAAACTGTTTGTGTTGCACTGAATAAACTTGTTTTTAAGAAATTATTGTTTATTTTTGAGCGCGCAAAGAAGTCTTAAATGTTGTAATATTAGGCAGTGGTTAAAGCTTTGTGACCATAAAGCTTAAATCCTATGTGTGTTCTTGTGCTGAGATAGCAAACATTTTCCCAAAAACTCGCTAAATCACGGTTTGGAATTCTAATGTGGAATTACACAGGCGCCGTGTTAAATGTAATTCTGTGCTAAGCTTGTAAGAGCGGTTTCATTTTGCGCAAACGTTATTAACTTCTATTAAAGTTGTAACTTTTATGTGGTTTTGAAAGGTCGACAGCGCCATAAGAGAAAGGCGAAATAGACAAATTTGTTTATCATTTATTTCACGACAAATAGCAAATAAGGATCTTTTCAAGTCTTGCTCTTCGTAATATACTGAACACGTTTAAAGACTACAAACCATACTTTGACCATGACTGCTTTTATTAAGCTAAAATGCACGTTTTTGCTTTCTTTTCCATTGATCCTCGTATTCGTTTTAATTCTAAAGAGCGGATTTTTATTGGGAAAAAATCATCCGCAAACGGAATAAAACGCAGATTTCCCTACAGCAACCGGATTAACTGTAGATTTTGCATATTAGTCTGTTTAAAACCTCACGCCGTTAGGGTGGGTTATGGATTACAGAAATTAACAATCTTAAAATTGCGATACAACAGTGGCTTGTAAGAACAGTCTTTTTTTGCATATCTGGTCATTTTTAATTTAAACACCAATTGGTATACATATTATCAAACCTTTATACTTGTGTTTAGCGCAATAAAAGTATCCTAATTTTGTTACAAATATATTTACGAACAAATGTCTAGTTGCCCATGCTGCTTATACATAATATTCAGTGATCAAGTGACTTTAAAACAATGGGCAGACTGGTTTCTATAAAGACATACGCATTCACACGCTTTATGCCGTCATATAAATTATTACCTACGTTAGTGCAATTAAGGTTGGTCGTAATTATCATATTGGAACTACTGGTTGAAGCAAGATTCGGAAATCCCCTTTTGATAAAAAACCTCTTTCCGCGAAAATTAAATGCTATTGTGACCAAATAATCGAAAACGACGCGCCACAAAAAATCCGGCGCCGATTCAGAGCGAATTATGACGCCCATAAATGTGAATTTGATCGGCATATTGTAAAATGACATTTGCGGATTTTACTTAGTGACGACACAGCAGCGTCAAAAACACTTGAAAAGATTTTTTTGTTTGATGTTGGAAATTCGTTAAATCTCGTTTCAAAAATTGCAAAAAGTAGTAAAAATGTAAGAAATGCTGATGAACTTCCAAAAACATCGATAAATCATCGTTAGGAATTACCAATGGACCATTAGATAAGCGTCATCGGGCATCTTAAACCCGTTGTAAGCCATTAAGAGCGGTTTCAAGTGCGAATTTATTTTTTCCTGGCATAACATCGAAAAGTTTTGTGTAAAGTTAGGTGTTATAAGTGATGATTAATAAAAGTAAATTGCGCTAAAAAATAAAAACTTACAGCTAGAACCGAATAAGCGCTCCATCCGATTATATATATATATATATATATCATCACTTATATATATATATATATATATATATATATGTAAACCAATAGAGCTCTGCAAGTCCCTACCTGTCCATCAGCTGCGTTTCCAAAATTAAGAACCCTTTGAGAAGGATAGACAGTAGGGTATCCGACCCGACAGGTGGTTGAATATTTTTTATTGTAGTAAATACATAGAAGGGTTTCCCGCAGATAATCGTATGAGTAAACCCTCTGTACTACTTTCCTGTGCACAAATCGACCTTCGCAAGTTGTTTTAACATTTCAAAATCACGTTTATGCAGACGTGAACAGAAATCGACTTTAATCAGCTTGACTCTTTATTTACAAATATTTTGTACAGACGCCTCCGTCATTTAACCACACAAAGCAGGGTTCCTGTTTCAAAACCAAAAATAGATTTCGTTCAAATGCCCTTTAGAAAATGTAAAATGTACGAATTAATGCTGATTATTATGATTCATTTAAACTTGTCGGGTTCACAATTGAACATTTCAGCGGAAGCCAAGATTCTTATCCGGTTATTCATACAATATATAACATGATTCATAACTTTTCTCTTAAAATGTAAATACCTTGGAATGCAATTTTGCAACAACTTTTCATCTTAATTTCATCTAAACTTGTAACCAGTTGATTAAATTAAATGTGACCTTATTGTTAAAAATTTCAAAGATTATTGTTAATAAAATAATATGTTTGTTTGGTAAAGAAACTTAAATTTTTTTTATTAAATTAGGTTTTTCTGATTTTTAAAATTTATATATAACATGTATTGCCTAAAATGAAACATGGCTACGATCGTGCTGTGAGAACATTTAAAATTTTAAAATCATTAATGTTTAAAACTTTACAGTTTGGAAAATTTAATCGGTTTAGTAAAAGGGACATGTTCTCCTTTCTTTGGAAATGTAGTTTAAGGATCGGAATTTAAACTCAATTGACGCATTAAAACGTGCTGTGGTAATGCTAAAAGAAACTAAAATATCTAAAGAAATTCAAGATTAATCTCTATAGCGGTAAAATTCTTGAGTCAGTTTTAATATTTGGGTGTGATTTGTTAATTTCTCCAACGTTCTTTGTTTTCGATCCACCCACGCTTACCGGCGGTTCGGAATATTCATGTTTTTGTGGTTTCTAACTTGAAGAAAATCGCATTACCTATGCGAGACAGTACGTAAAAAAATGACTAATTCGTATCCCGCCAAGTTTCACACGGATATAAATATGGCTGGTCGTAGACAATATGAACAATCACAAAGAGAGAAGAGCAAGTTACAGTATGATGAAGACGATTATACTCATCACCGTAGTCTTTGCCACCACCGAAGGTAAGTTATAGATATTGGCATGGACTTCAACTTATCGATTCTTCGAAACTTTGAAAAAAATATTTGTGAAAATTAGCATTTTTGATTCGCCAAGTTATCTTGTTTTATTTGTTTATAACTTAATATTATATATTTATTTAACTGGACAACGTAATGAGTAAAGCAGTATCATTAACATTACTTTAATTCCATCGAAATATTTTACCTAAAATAGATAATATACATGTTTTAAATGCTTCGATTGTGGGTATATCAAAGAATATAAGTAATCAAAGAATTCATCATTTAATGCGGAATCACAAACTATCGGGATAAACGTGATAGAACCAGCACTATGCATTAATTAATTCCGACAACTCGTAAATCTGAGCTATGCTATGACAATATCCATTCAATGGATATTCTAATAAGAACATAAATGATAATATCAACAAACAAAGTTTAATGTGATATAGCACGAGAAAAATGAACAACGTATACGACCAATTATTACCCACTCTTAGGTATTTTACACTATCGTATATAGTTATTAGAATTTCGTTCTAAATTGCGCTATGTTCAGTCAATTATGCTAAATTTCGACCCAGAAATTGTAATCAAAGGCTTTAATTTGGCAGCGTTAAAATGCTGGTCTTGTGACAACGCGGCAACCAACGAAGAATGTCTTCAGAACGGTCGATTAAAACAATGCAGAGAAAACCAGGTAAAATAGGATATTCATGTTTATCCCCGTGAATAAGAAAACACAAGGTCGTAAACACACGGGAAATCGTCAGATGACCGCTCGTCCATCGTCGGGTTACCGGAGATATTTCAGTGTGTTGTATGTGATTCAGACGTTCCTTTTATTCGGTAGAACCCATTTTTCCATAGGTTCAGACATTGTCCGTAAAGTACCCTTCCCAAGGATACAACCGACTAGCTAGCGAATAGTTTCAAACCCACAACGCTTCGGCTGAAAGGCGATTGAATTTAGTTACACAGATAACTTATATGCATGCCGCTAAAATACAATTAACTTCTATGTATATAAGCGACATTCGTCATGCCAATACAACCATGTCAGTTTCCGGCGCTTTTTATTTACATGTATGGGAGAATCGTAACGTTAATTCTATATTTTTGAAATAAAAGTCACTAGAGTTAAGTTTATAAATATATTCAACTTTAATTTTAAAATTTGCGACTAAGATTTTCATTATTAAAATGTAATGGTATTTGGCCCTTTTATATGATATACACGGTTGGCGCTGATACCAAGGTATATTTAACAATGGTAAAACCGTAATATTGCCTGTGGCAATATTAACTTAAAAACCCTGATCGACAGTTAAGTGTTAGCAATTTGATGTAAGAAAGACTTTGAATTTTAAATAATTACCTGTTATCTATAGGCATTTAAAGTGTCGTGGTAGATCTGGTGTACAGCAGTCGTTTTAATATAATTTAATATAGGAATAGATATAATAATCCTGTAGGTAAAGTTCCGGTTTAACTAACATTAAAAAAAATATTTTTTACAAAAAGCTTTTAATATTTTTGTGATGTGGGCAATCTGGATTCAAGGTTTTATAAACGGTTGATATTGGAGAATCGTTGAAAGACAATCATTTACGCAAGTGTACGCGATAACATCTATATTAAGAACAGTAACACGGCGATGACGCGTAGCTTTACTACAAATGGCTGAGTCATGGAATTAGTGTCGGACTTCCTGCTCCTGCTTTCGTCGTCATAAAAATATTTTCGCAGGAATCGTGTCAAACCGAGGTACGAACTATCGACCGAGGTATTCTCATTTCGAAGCGATGTAAGCAAGGAACAGCATGCGGAAACAATTACATCCAGGTTCAAAATGACTGTGTATTAATCTATTTACTCTTTACCATTTTGCTAAAAAATGTTTAGTGCAGGTAAATAATATAAACGTTGAGTCAATTAGTCATTCTGATAGCCTGGTCGTATCCATTGTAATTGAAATGTTTTATTATACTCGCGCACTGCTTACCACTGTACCAATATAGAACTATCCTTCCTGTGGTTTTTAGTTCTTAGACAATATATAGTTAAACAACTTATAGACATTACAAGGTCGGTATTTATCGGATTTTTTTGATTGAAGGGATGTAGTTGCTCTGTTTTAAATTGCGATTTGCATCTCCCATTGCTACTTTGTAAAGGATTCACCACTACGTTCGTTTTAAACGGTGTGATGTACATAAGTGGGTCGCATTAATCCTTATACTGTGTGGCCCGAATACTTAAACGAAACTAAGCATGGTAAAATAAAACCTTGGTCCACACAACCGCTCCACTATAGTTTGAGTAACCACAACACTTACAGAACCCGCGCCCGGCGTGGAAACCGAGCCAATGCAGCGGACGTACACCAAGTTCAGTTTGCCGGTGCTGCTGCGATTTCGATGAATGCAACAAACCAGAGATTGATTGTTTATCGAGAAGATCACCAAGTAAGTCAATGTCTTAGGACTAATCGTATAAATATTCAGGATGGGCGTATCATGATCTATGGCATGTCATTCCTGGTTTCCACAATTCGTACTTAGAATAGATTAAAGCCATGCACATAACTGTTAAACCTTATAGTTAAACTATTACGTTCTGTACACAGTCTGCAAGAAGCCTAAAAGTTGTGAGATCAAAACCAGCCGTTGACTAATCGGTTGTGTTTATTTGCATTTAAGCATTTAGCCGAAGACGTCTCCATTTAATAAAATAAGGATTTTAACTAAACCACTATAAACGTCATTATTATATCTGCTTTAAGGAATCCGACGGTGTACACAGGATAATCTGACGAATACCCGTGTGATAACCTTTCCACATTTTTATGGGGATAATACATGGACATCACACAATATTATCCGAATATTATTTCAGTTGCAAGCGATGAAGTTCCGATCCAAAGGTGCCGACCAGTGGCCAGCCCAAGGTTTGGAATGAAGAATTGTAGTTTCATGGGAACCCCTGATTCCCTTGGTAGTGTGTGCACTTTTACCTGCAATCCAGGTGAATACTGTTTGTTTATAGAAAGATGTCGTTAAATATTTATCATTAGGTCTTAAGCACGTCAATCTGCATGCTGTATTGCCTTCCATTTTCTTTACTGTGACGGCGTAGAACTTTCGGTTTAGTGATCAGATAAATAGTTTATAAATGCCAAGTAAAGAAAAATCTTTTTTCCGTATATTTATCTGGTATACCTAACTAATGTTGTCACGATTTAATATAATCCAAAGTTCTTCATTTTCATTAAGTTTCGAACCGGGGACGGTTTGTCACAAGATCTCTTTTACTATCATGCTTTATTTTCGGAAACGTCGCGCTAATCATTTGGCCACACAGGATTCAAACTGGTCGGTGCCAGAGCGACAACTTGTGTCGGGGACGGACTTGGTGAACCGGCGTACAATTATCCCATTCCTGAGTGCAAACGTAAGTTTCGAATTACTTTGGTTACGCTATAATGTGTTTGAAGAAACTGGCGCTTTTCCTTAAAATACAAGGAAAATTTGCAAACAAGTCGGTCGAGCCTTTGTAAGGACTGGAAATTAAGAATTGTTTTTGACGAAATGATTTGATTGTTAATTAAATGTTCTAGATTGACAGAGAACGTTGCCACATTACGCCTGAGAATCTTTAGGTAATGACGATTGTCGTTTTTGTAACAACTCCATATCTGCAGCGATGGTATGTCTACCAACAATACAGCAGCCAGCCAACGGTGGTTACTCATGTACAAGTTCAAACATGGTCGGCAGCCGTTGTTCGTTCAGTTGCAATGAAGGTTATATGTTGTCTGGAAAGCGTCAACTGATTTGTGGTGAGTTGTGGTGCTTCCGGTATCGGATGAAACTGGAACGTTTGAGTTCCAACAACGAATGCTAAAATAATTGTCCGTAAACAGTCTCAAATCCACCCTACACTTTTAAATAAGCGCATTTAACTAAAATAGCCAATAATAGAAAACCTGAGGCAACTTAACAGTGGCCAAGTGATGTCTGAGAATGACCTCGAACGCGTAAGCGTGGCTTTCCAATCCACGAAAGTATCTTTGGGATAAATGTACATATTTAACAAAGTAATATGACTTTGTAGATTTAATACAATAATTAATACCTTAGGACGTGATCAAAAATGGAACGGGCTTACGCCAACTTGTGTGAGAATAAGCTGCAATCCAGCTCACAACGATCCAAGTAATGGCGTGGTTATTTGTACAGAAGGAAACATGGAACGGAGTTTATGCATGTGAGTTTGTATCTTTTACCAGTTCTTTCATGCTGTGTTTTTTGCTCAAAGCGTGTTTTGTATATAATTCGTAATATTTTTCGGAGGCCTTAACCATTCGGCCACACGACTGTGTACTGTATAACTTTTTGTATTTTTTTTTAATTTTCTAGTGGGTTGAGAATCACTGACTTATATCATGCATTACGACTACTATAAACTCCCCTTAATCACAGATTTACGTGTGACCCTGATTACCAGTTGGTTGGCGAGTCGATATCAACATGTCAAGCTGATGGCAACTGGGACCAGAGGGCGCCAGAGTGTCGCGGTAAGGAATTCAAATGATTTGACTTGGAAGCTCATATTTACTCTTCGGAAAAGCAGGGTCGAACTTTGGGCATTTACCATTATAATACATTTACTTGTTCAGGTTTGTGGAGCTATTGCGGCGAGTTATATATGGGTAGAGTATTTCTAAAGTAATCCACCGCTTTACAACATGGGTTATCAAGGTTTGTTAAGTGATTTGCCAAGATTTTTGCCTGGACAACAAATCTCTAACAACACGATTCAAAAAGTATTCATCAAACAAATAGGTGGCTAAGTGACGATTCTGATGTGTATTCAGGGCCTATACCATATAAACTTTTTAACTAATCAAAAATGTCACCCATATCCTTAAATCGTTATTTCAAAGCCTTCTGTGCCGTTTGTGGCAGATGCTTTGGATTAATATATTTATTCCTATCTATGATTTACTTATTATGCCATTCCAGTACTTGCTTGTCCGTCTTCATTGGTTGCTCCGGCGAATGGGGCGGTTTCGTGCACACGAGGAAATACCGTTGGAAGCGTGTGCACATTTAACTGTAACGTGGGTCACATGATGCAGGGTTCTCCGAGGTCGGTGTGTAATTATGGAAGTGGATCGGACGGCGTATGGAGTTCCCCGGAACCAACCTGTACTGGTAAGAAGCATAACAAAAGTGGAAACACAATGATTTTAACAAATCTGTGGACTGGACTATGTTGGTTTGTGCAAACGATAGTTTTAAACACGTGGTTACTTAAGTGGGATGGGTTGTTTAATTTTATTCACGTTTATGAAGCAAAGACAGTTTATTTTAATCAACTCGATCGAGACAACATATTTTAAGTGCCTGACGCAAAGACACAATCGCTCAGAAAGTGATATGGATAAAGATGAAATCTGTCATCTGTTTAGTCATAACCGTTGGACTGACCAGTTATTTATAGCGAGTTCAAGGGAAAACATTTTTGGTTTTCAGCCATTCATTTTTAATCGGACTAAATTTAGAACCCATGAGGGTCTCGTCGCCGTAACCGTTGTATACACAAATTTGTGCATGAATCGGTCGCGTTGATTATTTGGCCAAGTTTAATATTATGTCTTCTTCACAGAATTACGATGTCCATCTAACTTGACACCGCCATCTAACGGGACAATGGAGTGTACAAACGGTCCACTTGTTGGCAGCATCTGTTCGTATTATTGTAACGAAGGTTTCACTCTAAATGGATCACCAAGACTGCTATGTACATTTGGTACAAACAATGTGGCCAATTGGGACAATGAACAGCCGATGTGTCAATTCAACGATCGTAAGTCATGTTGAAATATAATTTTGTTTTTCTGTTATATATTATGAACGATATTTTGTTCCAAAATAGAGAATACTTATTTATGGGCGAAATTATTTGTTCCATTAGCAACTGCAAACTGAAATTTATATCAGGCTGTTCAAAGACAACACTTTATATGTCCTTCAAAATAGCTGATTGTCTCAAAAATCATACCGAAATTGGCGACTCAACCGTGGGCCCGAGTTATTTAATAACATCCGAGAACAAATTCTTTAATGTCAAATTTCCTATATAAATGTAAAAGTATATACTATAAATTAACAATTAGTGTCAGAGGATTGTGGAAATCACATCGTTAAAAAAACGAATTGATATTTATATTATATGCGAATATGAAATTAAGCAACAAGAATAAAAGCTGATTCTTACACTACCACGGAATTTTAATTGTACTTTTTACAATAATAATAACACTAGTATGTGGATAATTTTATAATGAGAAAACAGAATCATTGTAAACATTTGTAGAGTCAATGTTAATATACTTGAATTAATAACATTCCAATACAGCCGTCATGTGCGAACCTTCTCACGTTGATCCAAATGGAGGTTCAGTGATCTGCACGAACGACAATCATCCGGACAGCATTTGCAGTTTCGTATGCAACGAAGGATTCGCGTTGATCGGTGAACCGACTTCTACTTGCGTCGTCAGTGAGGAGGGCACTGCCGCTTGGAGCTCAGAAACGCAACGTTGTGAACGTAAGACTGTGCTTTTAACTTTATAAGATTAAGCTTTTAAGTTCATAACGGAATTTATGGAACATATACTTTTTAGTTGCTAATAAAAAGTTTTAGAACAATAACTTATTGATAATGCTGAATTACTGAATGAATACCTTTGAAATACGGATGTACGGAACAAATACTTTTGTGTTGACAAGCACATATTGTTAGTATAATACGAATATACCTGGTATAAATACTTTTGACTTATCAAAAATGTTTGTCCTACCAACTAGTTGAATTTCATTTTTTCATTTTAAACTTTATAAAGTCAGACCACCAATCGTACTGTGTTGTGCTTGTACACTTAATTTCAATAAAGGTTTTCTAGATTACACTTTTATATTTCATTAATTTTGATTTAACGTAAATTGTTTGCCATTTGTTTTAATTAAAGTAAGTTTTAACCGGTATTTTAACCCCCGTTAGTCTGTATTTCCTGGCTTGTTTTGACTTGTAGCTTCCGTTTTATTCAGCCTACGTTTTTAAATAACTGCGCTATTCCAAAAACTAAATTAAAAATATTCTTAACCACTGTCACATCAATTAATGCAACAAACACTTCTCCCAGGTATAACTTGCGAACCGATTCAAGTGAATCCACAAAACGGAGTAGTGGGATGCACGAATTCCAACTTCGTGAACAGCGTGTGTAGATTCGTATGCGACCCCGAGTACAACTTGGTTGGAACCGAATCTCTGCTCTGCCAGGATGATATGGACGGGGATGACTTGGGAACTTGGAACACAACTGCACCCGTCTGTCAAAGTATGTTTCTGTATTTATGGATTTTGTAATCTGGACACAAATTGGACGCTTTTGGTTAATTACCCCCAACAAAATCCCGAAATTATGAGTGAACTTTAACAACTATAATAAGCTCGTCGTAAATGTGTGTAAACAAACGCTGTATTACTCGCGTATAATGGACATTATAACTTAAATGGTTTATCCGCTGCTTAAATGCCATGGATATATTGTCAAACTCCCTGGCAATATAAATAACCGTAGTGATGCATCCAATAAACTTGCAATCACGTACTCCAATTCTTGCTTAGGGTTGCAATTTTCCAAACTAACATACGATTTGGACAAGGCCAGTATCGTTTAAAGTTCAACCGAGTCTTCAATTGTATCCTTATGCAGGAAAAGAATGTAGTGATGCCCCGGCCGCACCACTTAATGGATTCCGTGTTTGCTCGGACTCGAACTACATCGGATCAAGATGCGAATATGGATGTTCCGGAGAGCATTACACCAGGGTTGGACCTCTTTACTCCACCTGCGTCGAAAATGGGACGCTAATTTTCGACAATCCGGCACCAACTTGCGAATGTAAGTTTGTGAATGTTAATTGCAATCGGATTATTTCTCGCTTCTTATATATAAACGTGCCAATCACAATGGACACAAAGCAATCTCGATTTCGATTAGTCTGATTCAAAATACTATAATTATTTTACCAAATCCTGTGATGTTTATTGGAGTTGGAACCAGTGATATTAAGCCGTACACAAAATATCAAGAATGTCATCTGGGTTGTAATGTTAAGTTATGTTTCGTTAATCTTGGACACATCTTTAAATTACTGATTCCCCACACCACCAAGAATAAATGGAAAAATACTTAAACACATTATTAGCAACGGTTCATATAGTTTAACTCGCCGCTCTTACTTTTTCATTCCACAGTGAACATGTGTCGTGAAATCTTGAGTATAAAGCACGGAGAGGTACAATGCACCGACACTAACCAAGTCACGTCCCAATGCAGCTACCAATGTGACATAGCGAGCGGGTACACATTGTACCCAGCCAACTTTACCCACAGCACCTGCCTTAATGATACTTCATGGAGTCTTCCACCGGCCGTGTTGTGCGAGTGAGTTATTGATGATGAATTTATTCTTTAATGATGAATTTAATTTTAGCCGGTTGGATAAAAATGGTCTCTATAAAGACTAATAATACAAAATGGCAGAAAAAGTAAAAAGCAACGAAAGTGAAAGTTAAAAGTATTTTGCAAAGAAAAGGATATACGACATCCAATTAAAGGAGCGTTATGACACTAGCATTCGTCGGATTACCCCGTGCTTGCCATCGGGTTACCAGAATTATTAAAGTTACTTGTATATAACTATGTCGTTTATTCTCTTACAGCTATATAAAAAAATTAACAGCTATGCAATTTGATACAATGGCAAAAAAATCTTTACTTTTATATCCAGAAACCATAACAAATGGTTAAAATTGTTCTTAGATTACTGCTAACGCATTTGATAGGCTGTTTTAAAAACGGCTGTAATACTAAAAGCTGTAATATTTCTTCGCTTTACTGCGGATACGAGTTTAGATAATTTTCAATGAATGTTTCAGTGCCCAACAAACTTTTAAAACTTAGCCACTTCTAAAACCAAAATATACGACAAACCACTAATATTTTATAGGAAGCTGCCCGCCATACGCTGTGATGGATCTGGTTATAGTTATCGATTCATCATCGTCAATTAAACAAGCAAACTGGAAGAAGATGACCAAGTTTACCAGAGATCTTATCAAGTAAATCTAGAAATTATTGGACAATATCCTATCGGGTATATCTCAAACCCACTGCCGAGTTTTTTTAACCGAGCCGGGTTTCGAACACATAACGGACTCTTCATTATGACCTTTTTTGTATAGGGTTCTGTATATGTATCGCTCGTGTTAACTATTTGGCCACACGACCTTACCCACTACCGAGTTGTTAAAGCTTTTGCATTTTGTGCTTGCTTTTTATTTTCATCCAATAACTTGCAGATAATTTCCCATCAAAGAACTTATTTTCATTTATTGTTAAATAACTGGCGGTATCAATATTGTTTCCGAGCTAATAACGTTTTTCGTTGGGTTTGTCCAATTTTATGTAAAACTTGAATTAAAAACGTGTATAATTTTCCAAAGGTTATAAAATTATAACCAAAGTGTACTTTCTCAACAGTATGTTCGAGATTGGGCCCAATATAACAAGGGTATCAGCGTTCAGATACAACAAACGCGTTGATACCAAGACTCAAATTCTATTGAAAGATCATCCAGATAATAAGCAACAACTGCTGGAAGCCTTTGATCGAATTCCATACAACGGTGGAGGTATGTAGAACTTGAAAGCCTCGGGTAATATATTGATAAGTGTTTAATTGCATTGTCCTACTACAATAACGTTCCGGTGGACGATCAGAATGGACGTTTGAATTTGGGGGAATCCACCCTGAATAGACCGATAGTTACACATTTAGATTTGTGATAAATTAATTTAAAATGTCCAGGCAATATACGTTGCTGGTATATTTCCGCTTCCCGAAACTTTCTTATTTCAAATGCTACAATTATATACTCCCGATGGGTATGATCGAATCGGATAGATATTGAGACCATGTTTTTTTGTGATGCTTTTGTGGTAAAGTTTCTAGAATAAGCTAAAGAATATTTCCCCAATATTCTGATCCTTTAATTTCTGCGCTTTTTAAACTAAAATTCGAATACATTTCCAGGCACGCGAACTGGTCTTGCGCTAAAGCATGTTCACGACGTGGTATTAGCTGAAGGCAACGGCAACAGACACGGGGTGAGAGACGTGGTTGTCACGATCACAGACGGCAAAGCTGCGGACAACGTGACACAACACGCTCTTGATATCAGGTCCACTGGAGCACTGGTAAGCATATTCGATGGTCTTTCAACTTATCGAATAATATTATTTTTATATAAACGCCATTAACCCTCATACAGTTTGCATGGGCACACTTTAAATATTGATTAATTTTAACACTACAGCATTTTACATGTTCATCAGTTTAACGAAATCATAAAGTTATACAGTCTGTTTTAAGGCTTTAGGTATTCCAATACAAATACAGACACTGTGCTAAGTTTATAAAAATCCGTTTAGCCGTGTAACTTTTTTATCGAGCCTAGTTTCGAACCCATGGGATATCGTCACTTAGACCGTTTTTGAATAGAATTCGGTATGTGTATCGGTCGCGTTTACCATTCGGACAACCGACCGTAAGCGTGTAACTTACAACAATGCAATCAACAGACTTACGCAATCGGTGTGATCACTCCCGGGGTTCGTGGGCCGGACAGACAGGAGTTGGAAATTATCGCTGGATCGGAGGAAAACGCATTTCTACTCACCACCGGGTTCGCTGGATTCAACGAACGTTTTGCTCAAGTTCTCTCCTCCCAAATTTGCGGCGACCCTTGCGCTCAAGAAAGGGACGCTCACCCTATGTTTCACTGACGTCACATCGCGTTACGTCATATTTCGTGACGTCATATTTTGCTGCATTTTATATCGCTACATCAGAGATTGTCAAGTTACCGATCGTCAGGTTACGTATGTGAAGTTACATTAGTGAAGTTATTTATGAATAACCTCAAATTATAATGACGTAAAACGGCATTGAGGCAGAAAACACAATGCACTTATCATTGCGACTTTTTGTAAATATTGCTTTTCTTCTGCGTGAATTAGACCAACAACTGTTGTTTCGTTTTTTTTACAAGCTGTTCCACAACTGTAAATTATGCTACAGATTACAAGTCTGTGTTCATTCTTGCCATCATTTTATGCTGTATATGGTATCAACACGTGATTGGTAGTAAATAAATGCATCAAGAAAATATAATGTCGAGGTAAATTTGTATTTAAAGTGTCGTAAACTTGAGTTTTATCCAGGCCCAACTAAAAATGGGAATAACTATTTTTCCACCATTTTTAAACACGTGACTTAGGTTGATATATTATTTCAATCTTTGAGGTTCTAGGCTAGATCATACGAAGCTGAAGATTATAAAATTAAGATAACTTTTGCAACATTTCGCATAGCATAAAAAACTTAGAATAGGAAACGACATGAAAAGCAAACGATCGGTGTTGTATCAGTAAGGCAATACGACGTAGAAACAAATTGTTGAGAACGTGATTGTAAATCCGTATGCTATATAGCGTGGCATTTTACGACGGCGTCCAATTGTTTACGTATTTTTCACAATTGTTTAACAATGGCGCACTTCAATAAATGCTATATTCTTGTTTTAAACACTATGCTTTCTTTACGTTTAAAATGTATTTGTCATTAAAAGACGTATATTTAAGGAAATATATCATGATCTTAACTCAACCAGTATCAAATTGATTAAACATTTGTAGATGTATCCGCTAGACGTCGCAAGAGAGTCATGTAACGCTGGCGAAGTACAAGTAAAATGGCGTGTCATTGTTCTTAACCGCTTTCCCGTTATTTTCTTTTTAACATTAAAAAAACATTTTACACAATATCAAATGTAAAGTTTAACCATCACTGGCATATATCATTCGTGGAATAAAAGTAGGATTATAAAAATTATCCACTTATGATTAAATCTAAAACGTACATTACGCTTTTTGTCCCATTATAGCCGTAAATTCCCTGAAGTTTCTTTTAAAGGCATGATTGCTTTTAATGAGGTCGAAACACGTAGAGAAGTCTACAACCTATATTGTATACATATTATGGGCTTTTAACCTTTCTGTTTTTTTTGAGGGGGGGGGGGGGTTATCGCAGATCACGAAAAGTGTAAATTGTGTTATATTAAACCTTGATCGCCTGTAAGTTTGGAACAGATAAATTGGCCACCACTGGTGTGTTTGTGAGGTTTATTTGTATTGTCCAATAAATGACAACGAGTGTGCTAATCAGGTATAGATTCGTTTTTTCATGAAACTTTCAAATTTAAATGAGTATAGGTGTGGAAATATTGCGGAGATGGTCAGATCGACGTTACTATATCATCAAGATAAAAATGTGTACAAATATATATACGAATGAAACCTAACACATATGCACCGGTGTTTATTATTTGAATAGAAGTATGTATCACGATTGGGCAAAGACATAAGCGGACTGTTGAAAGGCGTATAAGATACTCTCTTTACACAGGGCCTTCCCTTTGTTTTGAAATTCAAAACAAACCTTTTCTCGCTTGTAATCGATCAAACGTTGAATCAACCGCGTCATGTCTATCATATTGATCAAAAGGTGATTCATCGAAATATATGAAGCTGATATTTGATATCTAAACACACAAGAGCAAGTGACGGAAGCACCAGTCAATCTGAATCTGGTAAACAAGTATTATATTATTATTTCTTTTTTCTGACAGGGTTTCGAACCAACGACCTCTGGATCAATAGCACGGTCCGTTAATTATGTATGTGGTTCAGATTATGAGTCGCGTTATAAATTACATTTGTCGAGCCTGATTTTCAGCCATTGGTTTTTGCAGTGTTTAAAGTATTGGTTGATTTAGCTAAAACTTCGGCCACATCACCTTCGTTTTGGCTGCATGGTGCTGCGTCATACCGTTTGTTACCTGACAAAGGCGAGAATTCGTGACAACCTGATTGCTCGTCTCTAAGACCGTTTCATGTATGCCGACTGTGTACGGTGTGGCTGCGTTTAATGTTTGGCCTAAACAATCACTCCCTAGGTTTTTTTCGGGCCAAGGTTCAAAAGACCAATTTTATGCCAAAATCGGTTTAACGTTTTATTTCAAAAAGGTTTCCAATACCGCACCTGTGTAACTGCGCCATCGGTTAAACATTTTAACACTGTCATCTAACAAGTGTCTCGGCGAATCTATAAATCAAGGCCACGGTTTAACGTTTTTTATTTCAAAAAGGTTTCCAATACCGCACCTGTGTAACTGCGCCATCGGTTAAACATTTTAACACTGTCATCTAACAAGTGTCTCGGCGAATCTATAAATCAAGGCCACCCATATAGCACTAATAATACACAATGTGGAAAACATGAAACTACGAAAATGAAGAACAAGGTTAAAATAATGCCGGCAAGCCGGTTAGTGATAAGTAGAAACGTCCGTATAGCAGACCATCAGAATTTCCACCCTTTACTCTAATTTCCGTTTAACAGGCAATTTACGACTGCATATGAAGCGTACACATTTCCCGGTAAAAAAATATTCGGAAGTTTACAAAGGTCATAAACATATTACCACACCGCTTCGACGAAAATTGGCAATAAACGCCATATTAGGAAATTATACCGGTTACGACAACACGTGTGATTGTGACTTGCTGTTAAATGTGATTGTGACTTGCTTTTCTCCTAACCACCCTTAACCGTTGCGTCAATCAATAAATTATGATGAAACACTTTGGGAACGAGAGGCAGTTACGCAATGTTGCTTTTACTTGATAGAGATAACACTCGGGTAGTTTTAAAAGAGAGATAATACCTCGGAAAAACACGAGATCTTTACCACAGTAAAATTTCCCAAGTCTGGTTTTAATGCAGAGACTACACTGTTTGTTAAAGAATTAGAAAAATTATAGTTCCGTCATTGTTTTGAAAGTGTATCACCCATATCTATTTTAAACAACTATACAGAAAGTGCTTCACTTATGATTTAAGGAACACGACTTGGACACACGAATATAAGTGTGTTATTGCGGCGGGTAGCATTTAACACGATGGAGTTCACTGTCGCCGATTGATTGCTTCCCGTGTTCAAGGCATTCATTGGCTATTTAAGCAATTATATTCCCTCGCAAATTGAACGTATGTTGTGCACATGCTGGTACTGTTCGGCCCCGGGCTTGATTGCTTTGTTCGGAAGGTACGCGACATTTTTAAAGCCTTTTTCGAATATTTGTAAACAGACCAATCTTAATAATCTTACCTTCAGTACATCTGCGCCACCGATCCTGTATATTTTTATATAAATTAAAGATGCTAATCGTACCACAAGTGTGTCTCATGCCCGAAAAGTTACGGTCATATTTGTACACAAATTAACCATGATAAACATATCAACTCTCCAGCTGTGCTACGTTTTGAAAATCCCGGTTAAGATAATACTATGAGCACAAACCAACCTCGCTGAAGCACCTGTCCATCGTTGCAGAGATTTAAAAAGTTTGTTTACCGTCTATTGGTGGCAAAAGACGTCATGCACTTGGATAATAATGGAATTACTTGAAGGGTGCGACATGTGCGGGCTTGCCGGTTCCAACTTTTGTACAAAACATGTTTGCCCGACAGGCTCGACTTTTACTTAATTAAAATTGATTATAACCTTCCAATATCCCGCATTATTGCCACTTAAAAGAGCTGAGAAAGTCGTATGTGACTTTCGTCCAATTATAGCAACTTTCACCCGCCACGCACCTGGTGGAAAATGCTATATGAAGTCTAATATTAGACCGACTAATATCAAAGGAGCATCTGGCAGTAAACTACTATCAATTATTCATAATCTCTCAATTTGGACGGGTAAGTATTGTGACTGACGTCACGTGAAATCTAATATAATGCAAATAAAGCTTATGTGATGTAATCAACCGTGGAACACCGGTAACGAGAATTAAATCCTCTTATCTGTATGGAGACTTGGTCGACTTTCATCGATCACACTCTGACCATGAAGTGTAATTCTCACAGCACAACGTGCCCATGCATCAGTTGGGGAAGACGTTGTGTCAGTCCATCTTTGCCGCATGTTTGATAATTCCCGACGTAAAACTCATTCGCCAGCAGCCGTATGTGCCACATTTTCAAAGCTCAATGAATGTATATTTATTTGTCCATAAATCAGCCTGAACATGTGCAACACCTATCAAGCCACAACATTAAAAGAAAAAAGAGAAAGGAAACTTCACACTAAAATAAGGAGATCACTTTTTAGGGTTGGTGTAAGGGCTGGGGTTAAGATTGGCGTCAGCTGTACGGTTGAGATTAATGTTTGTAGCAGGGTTAGAATTAGTTTCCACAATTTTAGTAAGTAGTTTTCCTTTTTTCCTCTTTTGCTTAATTTAATGTTTCCCGTATAAGGACGCTTGATTATATCAGTTCCATCACCTAGCTATTCACGGACCATACCGTTCACGTATTGCGGTGAGTCAGATAAGTTCGTTCAGGTGCAGCATTGTTCAACCAGATGGTGACGTATATTGCTCTGCTGGAATCTGCCGAATGCACATTGCATCAAAGCATGATCCGACCTTGAATTTATGAGCTTTCTATTTAGACGTATTGATGGTGCCCGATGGCGTCATAGGGAGTGCCTAAGACTGTATAACAATGAGATATATTTCCGGAATGTTTAACGAGTTGTAATTATGCGGCCTGGTAAAGTATGCAACAATTTTAACGAATATCCATTTACGTGGCAGCATACAACCGTCTGAACCTGTCAACATACAATAACTGCTAACAATGGATATTGCGCAGACAGTCCTTGAAAACAAAATTATTTTGACTGTCTGCAGATACAAACTCGGCAATCAAATATAGGTGTACCACGTTGGTTCTAGTGTTCTAAGCAGTCTAAACGGGAACCGTAAACAAGTTAATACATCTTTCAGGTTAATTGACAGTAATGCCAAATTTATGATGTAATAACAAAAATGAGAAATTTCCGCATATCCGTGTGTGCAGATTTGGAATTTCCGTACAATACGTCACCAGCAGACAATCCGACGTCACCATTTAACGATCCGAACCCGTCTACACCTTGATTTATTTACAAAATCGATTGTGCCGCAAACTTTATCCAACCATAGGCTACATTTGCGGAATAAAACACAAGTTTCAACCCGAAGTGTCCGCGTATTTGACACCATGGTGTTACTCTGTTTGCTAGTGTTAGAATGTTTATCTCCACTGGGCTGGGTTATAACCTAATTTTAATTATATGGAAAGATTGCTGTAATACAGGTGTTTACTTATTCCACATTGTGTTCTTTCACTCCCAGTTTACCCTGGCATGCTGTTACCCTTCGATATTACGTCAGAAATTCATTGTGACGTCATAGAACTTGTTGTCATTCCAAATATAAAAGGTCCGGATGTAAACAGTTCGATTTGTGCCGAGGAATTTGAACCGAATGCAGCAGTTCCTTCGACAGGAACCGAAGTAGTTCCCACAAAATGAACGTTGATATATAAATAGCGCCTTTGCGAGAGGCAGCCAATTACAAGTTTAAGGCTGAGTGGCTGTATTTATGTACTTCAGGGACAGGATATTAATCCGAAAATGAAACGTAGATTTTTGACAGTGCAGTTTTCGTCCGGAGCTGTAACCACTAATTGTCACTTCCGCGTCTGGTTGACACGTTACAACGAGAACACCATCCGGTCGGCTGCCGTATACTTTATAGCGGACGAGGTCATTTAATTACTGCGCGTTTCTCTTTACCACTTTTCCTATAAATCAATGTAAAAAAATCCCGGTAGGGGTAACAGAAACGCACAATAGACGGACATAAACTGCCAGTTTTGATTAAATGTTGCAATTGAGCCGCTTCGGCGTAAGGATCTATGCGGTAATTCGGTGAAAGCATTTTCAAATGGAATGACGGTTCCAGGAATTCTGGTTAGCAACAAAACCTGATATGTGTTTGTTTGGCAGGGCGGTGGAAACAAAGCTATCATGGCAGTATATCTGCGTCATATTACCATGGTTCCGGTCATATGGATTTGCACACACAAATAAACCTTAAACACGCGCCACCCGTGCAACTGCGGTTTATTTCCAGGTCATGATGCGTAAACAAATAAACCTTGATAAGCGCACCGCATTCAATACCCAATTGATGGCTTGCATTGCCATAAGGTTATAACGTTAATAAAATTGATATGACTACGTTATGTGGCGCTTTAGTGCAGGTGCAACTGTGAGACCTCCGTGGCAGGTACGTGAAAGTCTCACGTTCTTGTTTACAAAACCTGTCAGTCGCCCGAGTCTGAACCGCGCTGAATCTCCATTGTCCGTTTGTTGAATCGATATTACGTCACTTGTATCGCCTCGAAAACACTTTTCCCCGCGAGTTACCAACAGCGAGACAACCAATTGTTACAAGTACGTGACTCACAAAAGACAGAGATTCGTCACACATCACGTGGTCCTCATTAAAGCCACTTAACTTCACGCCGAAGAGAATGAAAGAAATAAGAGAGAATCGTTTTTCTACAATCTCTCTCACTTTGTCGACGTCAGCGTTTGTCAACAAAACAAAAGAAAAAGGCGGTTAGAATAAAACAATACGCATGGTACACATGGGGCACAATGTGTAAGTTGTGTTGATCCCGATGTTTGCGTTGTTGGATTCGACGGTTTATAAATGCTGATAATCTTTTTAATAAGTAACTGATGTATTCTAAGCGATACCTGGATTCATAAACTCAAAACAACAAACTATTATTAATTCGAATACAGTTCGGAAATTTAAATGTCTAAATTATGAAATGCATATTGAAATCCGTGAATTAGGATTGAAATTGTGTAATGCAATGTGTCGGAGAAGTAGCGCTTTTGCAGGCTTTACTATATGTTACCTATCTGACTAAAAGTAGAATGCAATTAAATAAGGCGATTACGTCAGTGTGGTACCAGTCAGAGTTACAAATATATAACGATGTGCAGACTACAGGCTTAGCATGGTTATGTTCACAGGCGCTGTTTCGCTACCTTAAAAGGAAACGACCGAAATAGACTTGCCAAGGTACATTAAGATTTTGGCAAGTTGATTTATAGACGCTTTAAATCAAGATTTCTATCTTAGATCTGCTGTTTTATCTGTCTATGTTTGTAGGCTTGCGGTTTCGCAGAACTAATTTTGTTGAGCATGATAAGATTTACTTTAACCTTAACGTTCTTTTTTACAGAAAATTAAACTTCGTGAAAAGCACATTTATGATAAGTATGACTCCATTATCTGACGAAGGCGCCCCTTTGCATTATTCCGGCGAAGCGAAAACTGGCAATCTGCTTCTATGCTCAGAAGTTGGTTCTTTACACAAAGAAAAAATAAAGGAACCTATCCTCCCTGCAAAAGCTTCGAAATCACGACTCTCGGTTCTTAAGAACGGCGCTATCCGACCGAACTTTGGAGGAATTAAATCCGAATTTCCGGGATCGAATTCCGTTTCCAAATTACCTCGTCTCGTGAAAGTTAGCGTCTACACCAAAGCCGCTGACCCATACATCATTATCTACGACTCGAATCTTAAATACGCCAAACCCACTGCCTGCATCAAGCTGCTCAACACCGTCATCAAGCGGACAGGAAACGATAATGACCTCACAGACGAGTTTCAGATATCCACACGTCAGGATGACGTAGATGGGTCGGCCGCCGTGATTCTTCGAGCCCCAAGCCCAGCCAAACGAGACGAATGGGTGGAATATTTAAATGGGCTCACAGGTGCGTACAGTTCAACGAACTCGCGGCTGACCGGTTATGTTCCCGGATCCAGCGTTTTGCCGACGCTCGTGGAGCAAGACGACATCGACTCCGAAAACGCCCCATCCGCCGAAAATTTAAAAGCCCCGTCCCGCCGAAAATCGCGGGAAGGTCGACGCAACAGTTTAAACAGTCTCGGAATCCGACTGCGTTGTTACAGCATCGGCAAACAAAGATAATGTAACATCTCTTGCATCTCGTACAACTGCAGGTTATTATTTTATTTCTTAAGACCTCTATGGTGCGTTTCTTTTGTGATCTTTACTTTTCATTTTGTACTTTATTTTGCTCACTTATCAGTAATGATAAAATCAATAAAAAACAAAAATATAAAAAAAACGATGTGGATTAATACCAAATGTGTCCTCGTGTTCTATCAGGTATACACAAACACGCTTGCGAGTTAGCGGACATGTGTTTGTTTATAGAGTGCGTACAATCGCGGACCAATTTTAAGGACACAAACCATTTATGCCCTGTCTCATGATGTAAAATGGGCTTTACGCTCTAGAGTTAAAAATGTGGATAAACGGTTGTTTTTTTTACTGGTCCGAGTATCAATGGAAGATATAAGTTTCCCATAGAAAAGTAAAGCATTTAATTGCTAGTTATACACCATCGTACATATGTAGTAACGTTCTCCGTCAAACGGTTGCCATGTTAACATGTCTGTAAAAACAAGACAATACAGTTCCGTGAAAGCTTTACGAAGAATAACTGGTAAATTTCAAACAAGAATTACGTCATTCAATCTGAATGGAAAAACTTCGGTTGTCAGCATGACGTAGGCGATCGAGTATGGAGTCGGTTAGTCATTCAATAATAAGGAGGTACAAATATAGAATAACAAACATTGTTAATTCGTTCTTATGTTTACAATCAAATCAACCCACACGACAGGTTGTATTATTGACAGTCTGTACCGGCGTACTATTCCTATCCATATTTGTACACAAGCAACCTTGATAATTACGCATCAATGCTAGATATTCAAGGTCCCGGTCACATATATTGATAAGCACACAGACAGCCTTGATAAACGAACCATGTCCATATGTTCTATACATTTACCAACCCAATGATAACAGCTTTGATACGCGAACACACGCCGCATATGTCAATTTCGAATGTCATGATCGTATGTATTCGATCACATATGATAAGCACATCATCTCTGCCGCATATTGGCTGCTAAATATATATTACAGTACACATTTTAAACAATGTTTGTGTTAGAACAAAATGGCTGGTTAATATGGAATTCCCCTTTTTAAAGCGTGCTTTTTATGAGTATTAATCATTACTGAACAATATGTCGTTTCAAGCTGGTCACAAATAGGCCTAACGGAAACTTCTATTCTGGGTAGATTACGTAACCCGATAAAATGTTAAAATCGGACGCTAAATAAAATATGACCATATGAGTACAAATCTATTTATAGTTTATAATGTTAATGCGTAGTATATGACTGTTCGTATATGGATATGTAAAACGGAATATTTATATTTCTACGAAAAAATGTTTATTTTAAAAAGGAAACTCCCCAACTGGAAAATATTCCTGTATTAACGAAAACTTTAATAGAACCACATAATATAAAAATTGGAATTCAAGTTTCAAAAGCCGTAGATTCCCCGCTAGGACATCTAAAAGGAGAAGTACTTGGCAAACGCACTTCACCGAGGTGCTCTGGGCTTTTCACCAGGTACGTTTTTATACGACATGCGGTACCACATAACAGTTCTTTTTGCCGTACCACATAACAGTTAGGTGTGTCTTCCTTCTTTTTAACAAGTTTCAGAATTTCTTTACAAACTTTTGAACCACAAGTATTCAGTTACAATTAAATTAAAATATAAATAACGTAATATATATGTGAGGGTTAGCTGTATTTTGGAAAATAACAAAATGACCGTACCAGTATTTTGAATGTTTATTCATCTTTTAGTTTCGTAACTGGGAAAACGCCGGGAGTATTATCAAACGGCAATCGTTGTATTACTCCTTAGCTATATTCGGTCGGGCAGCATGACTTTGATAAGACTCATTGTGTAGTTAAAAAGAAATAATTTTACCCAGTTTAATATTAGAAATATTCTAGTAGGGTTATAACGAAACAATAAATCATTGGTTTGTGTACTAAATAAGGCAGTGCAGTTGATGTACAAGCAAAAAAACAAAAGCAATAAGTTTTTACTTTCAAAAAACACAAACTAAGATTTATTTCGTCATCGAGGTGATTGAAGAGATAAATACTTTGTGGTAACCTTCATCCTCTAACTGCGATCCAGATTATTTTGCCCTGGGTTAAGTCAAGCAAAACGAAGAACATTTCCGATCCATCTTTTATTCTCTCTTTATTTATTTTAAGCAGTCGCACCCAAGTTTTATAGGGCAAAATGAACGCGGAAGTGCACATTAGTTTTCTCGCTAACTTGTAATTTTTACCAACACCCTTAAATTACTTGGTCCAAGTGTTATACCGTATATATTCAAATTATTTTTAAATTACTTTACTTAGTAGCATAGGCCTAATCGCACAAAGTTTTTTGCCTGTTATATTCTAATAGAAGAAACTTATATAACTACCATGTACTTGTGTTTCGATGTGTAAATTGAAGTTATTGCCTTTTTGTTTCTGTTTTATACATTAAATATCTGGGCTTGTACACCGTCCACTAAGTCTCTTGTACAATAACACCACCAATTATCAAGTGGTTGGTTTTGGTCATGTCATTTCACAGTTGATAACCACGTTCCCACAACTGAGTTGCCAAAGATAATACATTTAAATATTCGAATTATTTAAATATTCGATCATCACTTTCTTTTAAATGATATATATATATATATTTGCTTGAAACTGTCAAAAGTTTGATTAGGTTTTCTTTGTTAGTCAATAGGTTTTTTATTTTTATTTAGTTTTTCCAACCGAGCCAAGTTTCAAAGCCGATAAAAAATGGGCTCGCCAATGGGACAGTTTTTTGTTTATTCGTTATATGTATCGCTTACGTAAACCATTCCACCACACGATTGTACTAGTTAGATTTACCACAATTATTTCGAAAATTAACTTTTAACCTGCCGCCTAGCGTTAAATTACATAAGGTGTATTATCCGCAAGTAGGCAAGGTGTCCGAAACCAAAATAAGGCTTAAACTCATCATGAAGGGTCGTGTGGCCGAATGGTTAACGCGGCCGATTTATATACCAATTCCATATATATAAAAAACGAGCTCATACTGGGATCGAAATTGAGCTTGGTAAAAAATAAACTAATTAAATGCACTTCTCAGTCATACACAACACACTGCAATAGTTCAGGTATTCCAACAGTGCGCGCTAGGTAATCTAAGGATTCCTCGTATAATATCACCCCTGTTTTTTTCCACTCAAGGGGATAAAACATAAATATTTAATCCTACTAACTAAGCAAATAAAAAACTAAAAAATATTATGGTTGTGCTGGATAATTTTTCAAATACTTTAAACCGAGGTTTATGTGTACGCTTTTAAAATCGATAACATTCCATCGATTTTCTTTTATTTAATAAATTTTGCAATTTTATTTAATATCATAACTCGTACCCTAAGCTCTATTAAAATCTAAAAAATACGTTATCTCCGATTAAAAGAAGATAATCATATTTATAATGAGTTAACATAAACCTGTGGTTAAAGTAAATGCCGGGAAATTTAATTTAATGTGTTTTGCAAGTTAATAGGATTTATTGGTGCATTTAAAGTTACTTTTTCATATATTTTAACTTATGTTGAATAATAAGCTGATATTTCTGTCTTAAATGACCGTTGTGCTTTCTTTTAAAAGCAAAAAAAGGAACAAATTTTTCTAATACACCGCTATTTTTGTCACAGACGTAACATTTCGAAGTTAATGGTTTACTGTTTATAACAATTTTTTTTTTGTTTTTGTCGACAACATAGTTTATTTTCAATATAAAAATATAAAAGAGGAAAATGACGTCAACAAAACAACTAAACAAAATAACCTTAAAAGGTTCTGCAGCAATTGTGTCGGAATTCTTTTGTAAGTACAGGCTACTGTAAATAGAAATATGATATCATTTTTACAGTTCAGCAGTATATTCTGACTGTTAATAAGGAAACTTTAAAAGGAGGCAAAGCGGAAAGGAGGGAAACTGCTCACTAAAACTATGGAAACCAATTTAAACCCTCACTAAATACTCATTTTAACCCCAGAACTTGCCCTAACTCCATGTTTAAAACTGTTTCCCTTCCTTCCGCTTTCCCCCCTTTTAGTTTTCCCCAATACTTATTATTGATATTACTAGAATTTATCATTACAGTCTATGGAATCAACAACATATTATACCAACGTGGAGTTTACCCACCAGAGATGTTTAAACAGGAGAAGAAATATGGACTTACCATTCTAACAACCACTGATCCCAGTCTGCTGACCTATTTGAACGATAATGTTTTGCCCCAGTTGACTGGTGAGTTTGCAATTCAATTTTGTTTAAACTGTACACATTGTTGATTAATAGGTGGTTTTCAGTGAAAAGGTTGTTCAATGAAAATGGTAACTGAACCAGTCTGTTGTGTCCTTGCACAATGCACTGATGGGATGCCGTTAATACCTATTGAACAAAAGCAGTATGAATGACTTGTTTATACACAATGCACCGCAATAACTCTGGTTACCTGAGAGGACTAATCTGACGATTGCTTCTTTGTAAACATTTTTCTTTTTTTTCATTTTCCTAATCACAGGATGTTTACAGCCACAACATGGTGTACAAAATATTTTAGCAATTTAGCACAATTTATTGAAGATAATTATCAATGAAAACCCGAAAATTTGTGAAAATTTTATCTGTTCAAAGTTTAACATTTAGTTATATTTCATGTCAAGTCTCTGATGTATTTATCTCCTGATCAGGTTATATCTCTATTGTGTGTGATGTTATTTAAAATATGAATTTTACAGAATGGCTGGAGAGGGGAGTGGTAAAGCGACTGGTTGTGGTAATACGTGAATGTGAAACGAATGAAACTTTGGAAAGATGGCAGTTTGAGATCGAATGTATGGGTGACGACAAAGAGAACAGCAATCCCAGGTTCTAGAATATAGCACCGAATCTTCTCCGAATTTTAACCGCTTATTCAGTGAAATTATTCATAAATTATTAAATAAGATATAGGCTACTGTATGTGATGTCGGTACTGATATGGCATTTTTCCACCAACCTGTCCTGCTAAATATTTGCCGTTCAACCTAAAAGTTGCCTAATTAAAACTGGTCACTAGTTATGCGGTTGTGTCCTCGGGCAAGACACAAAGCAGAAATCGCCTGAATCCACTGAATTACTGAGCTCTTTAAAACTGAAGGAACCCTCACACTGTAATAAAAAGACAATTGTTGGTATGAGACAATAATTCGTTTAATATTTGCAAGGTAATCTGTCAACTGCATTTGTAATAAATATGCTTTATTATCAAATCATACACAAAATTTATATTTTCTACAAAATTTAACTGCTAAAAAAATTGATTTAATACTGTTTAAATTTCTTTTAATTTAACAGAGAAAAAGACATCACTGTAATAAATTCCGAAATCAAAGCGGTCATTCGTCAAATCACAGCAACAGTTACTTTTCTTCCGCTACTGGAAGTCCCATGTAAGTTATTCAGTGGCAATTCAAAACTAACTAAAAAATGTCATTATTAAAACCATCTTGCTTGTTTCTGACCCCAGTCATACCATTCTCCTGTAACCATTCCTGCCACTCATTGCTCCAACCTAGCTGTGTATGTGGGCAATGTGTAAAAAAGCTCTACCAGTAGTCGACTCTTTATAGGCAGCAACATTTTGTTTACTGGAATTATGCACAAAGCGTTTTTCCAACCTCTAGTTTAAAATTTGTTTCTTTGTCATCAAAATTTATATTTTTTCATTTTTTTTTCGCAGATTTTTAATATTTCCATGATTTTGTTGGATTATTTTATTGGCTGAACTTCTGTTAAATATTTATCAATCTGGTTTCCAGGTTCATTTGACCTTCTGTTTTACACTAATCAAGACCTGGAAGCACCGGAACAATGGGAAGATTCAAGTGCTTGCCTCATCGCTAATTCGGAACAAGTCAAACTTCGATCATTTTCAACATCGCGACATAAAGTTGATGGCGCCGTGTCGTATAAGTTTTCTATGTGATTTGTGGACAAAGATATTCCATGATTTTAGTCAGAATACTTGTGCCTTGGTGCAAATGAACTTCTGAGGAAAGTGTCTTCGTACTATTATGTTGTTCATCAGTGTGTGTAACACAATACAGTGTTACCCAGTTAAAAAATAACTTACACTGCCATATACATATCAAAAAATTTATTTTAACCGACTTGTGATAACAAAATTCAACCAACATGATCATTTTGTGTATTTTGAACTTTGTTGTTGCATTATCACCTACCATACGAGTACTTCTTGTGTGTATAAAAACTATGAGCCACAAGTGCAAATATAACACAGTACAGTGAGCCTGCTATACCATCCTTTGTGATCCCACAATGCTGTGATAGCACCAGTGAAAGCACAGTGCAAAGGAAATCAACCAATATGCTGGAAAATAAACACAAAAATATATGAGCTGGAAAATAGTGGTGAAGAAATAAAACCCGATTCATAAGAAAAAATGGCGCAAAATGTATTAACCAAGCTATCAAGCACCACAAACATGAGTCGAACGTCCGATTTATTGTGCGACTAAAATCTCTACTTGAATGTTTTGACCTTGGTATTTCGATTGTATATCCTCGTTTTTGCAGAATGTAAGTCAGTAAATACAGGAACGCGAAGACAGGGACCATGATGAGGTTAAGGTGCCAGATGAAAGGGGTCCCAAGCAGGATTATTCCGTCTTCATTTTTGGAGAACAACTGTCCCTGAAGTATAAGACAAATTAGGAATGTGTCCTGACCAACCAACCACAAAAGGTAATCTCTTCAGCAACTTGGATGTGGGCACGATGTGTCATACAATACAGGTCAATAAAGCTGGCTCACACTCTGTAATACCTTCCAACAAGTTGGAGGGCACAGTTTATCCGACGATTATCTTGTATAAATCCTTCACAGATAGATATCCATACCCACCCTCCCACCCATAGGTGGAAAACCGTGGGGGTAAACAGATTACTTCGTTCCCTGTTTGCTTATAGGACAGACTGTTAAATATATGTCTTGCCATAAGGGTCAACCAAGGTTTTAATCTTACCACCTGGCAGCTGACGGTACAAAGTGTAACCCACCTTATAATTGATTTATAAATAATACACTCCACCTTGAAATTTATTGGCCAGTGCCACGGTTTGGATGTCTGTTCACCTCGTACAGACTTCAGCTTATTATTCATGTACAGCATAACTTTATGTGACTCAATAAACTTTTCAATGAATCCCATTCCAAGTTCGATTCTAGGTTCATTTTCATCCGAACCAGTTGTCTCGATGGTCCAAATACAACGATCTTGGGATTTCTTTTCACTGGTGCATGTAATCTACATGAAAGGAAGATGGAATTATTTGATTGCCAAGCGATGTTCAGGTTTGATTCTTGTGAATGAGAAAATGTAAGGGGCTTTTTCGCATGGGTAATCATCAGATCTCCTTGCGCTGTGAGATAGAAATTTAATTTATTACTGCTGGTTGATGGAACTGTTGATCTTCCACATATGTTAGGATGAATGAAAAAACCAAGGGGTTTACACACGGGCAATCGTTAGATCACCTTATGGTTACCAGAGCTATTTCAGTGTGTTCTTAATGATTTACATGTTTCTTCAGTAGAACCCTTTAATTCTGTAGGCTCAGGCAATGTCCTCTTGGAAACCTCCTCAAGGACACAATCGACTAGCTAACAACCAGTTTCCAACCTGCAACCTTTCGGCTGAAATGCAATACACTACCAAGCTAATCTGTCGAATTTTTACATATGCCACTGCATTAGGTAATGTTAAGAAATGTAGGTAATTTTATTTAACTACAAAACCATAAATACATATTTTTTTGTTTAACATATTGTGTTTGTAAGTAAATATAATTGATCTATCAAATTTGTCATCAATTAAACTGATAAACAATTGAGAAAGCAGCATTTGTATATTTAACATTAATCCACTGAGTTCAGCAGATGTCTAATAAGTGCATTGGTCAAGTAAATAACATACAAGATGGTAGCTGATTTTAATTTTTAGCTGATTATGCTATTCACTGTCACAAAGTTAATATTGCAAAAATAGATGAATATCTTCTAGTCACCTCCTTATGATTGGCACCCCACGCAGGCAACGTATGATCACTTAAATGAAGACAACAGCCTGCAGCAACATTCACCAGTTTAACACGACTTTCCAACGCTCTAAGCTTCGCAGGAAACTGCTTAGTTTCTGAGAAAAATATCGCTTTAAATGTTGAACTATTTGAATTCAATTGATAAATTGTTGTGATAAATATTGTGTTACGTTGGGGTATCAGCCATGCCTGGTGTTAATCTATGCAGATATTGCTGAAGGGAAGTTTATGGACACTGATCCAAACTTATGTGGCCTATACTTTCCCAAGCACATAACTACGTAGAAAGTGGTCAGGGTGAATACTGAACCCACATTTGTTCAGTTATCTCCTCAATCCCAATCCTCTAGACCACGTAGCGAGACAATACAATGTTACAAAAAAACCAATAGTCTGACATTACACAAACCCACAGATAGAAAAAAACAAATAATGACACCTTGTGTTTCAACCCTCCATTCTCCAGCACCAGGTTGAAGCTGATTGCTTGGCCCAGCGGCACCAACCATAAAATGTCGTTTTTTCTTCATTGCCCTCAACCACTGTCCATCCTTAGTTGACCCCAACACCAGAAGTTGTGATGTACCGGCGTGTATGAGCTGCACGATGTCTCCATTTCGTATGTGACGCTGGTGTGGGTGTAGGTTCAACCATTATTTTCGTAAAGGTTGCTGGTACCTTATGTCCATAATTGGTTGTTCTATAGGACCTTAGGGTCCAGCTTTTTATCTCTGAGTACTAGATGTGTTCTGATAAAATTAAGTTTTTCAAAACTATTCTGCTTGTGTTGTGTCACATTAATGTCCAGTTTATTTCAAACATACTGGATTGAAGAATTGGTAAATTGTTAAGGTTTCGGGCTACCATTCTCTATTCTTGAATTTAAAAATGAATTGTTAGAAATCGTTGTTTTAACAATAACAGGTTATGCAGCCAAAATGTTTGCAAAGTGCAAATATTGTTTAACTGTACAGAATTTCTTTGATGTTTTTATTGCAAAAAACATGAATTTGTGTGATTACCGAATCTGAGTTTTTTAAACTTCTGATATTCCAGTGGTTGCTTTCTTCACGGTGCGCATATCCAGTCACCTGTGCAATAATTTTATGAATGTAGTAAATCTCTATGTTTGCGAAACTGAAAAATATAGGAAAACTAGAAAACAACCTTTACAAATGTTTATTACTGCAGATTTATTATGAAAACTGAATTTTAAATATACCTAACCAGGCTGTGTTCTCCAATTTATAAATTACAACATTTAATTTGAGAATCAAAATTAACACCCAAATCATAAGCAGAAATTCAGGGGTAACAGGGAAGAAATCTGCACCAATATCTTCCAACACAGGATTTCAGCGTAACCATTACTACCTGTTGAAAAGTGGAGTCTGGGTAGTTGAATGGGTGAGAGTGAAGGAACTCCATATCATAATGCTTTGCACGTAATGCAATGGTGGAGTTAGGACGAACGTACATTGGTATCGTGGTGTTGTACAGTGGGTGGTCTGCGGTAATTCGACTTTAAGGAATGGTCATGGGTGAGAAAGTCAGTGTTTTTCAATTTTTTTAAAATCTTGGAACTTAGTATTAAAAATCTGGTAGAGCACCAAACAAAATTTTGCAATGGATTCAATATACAAAACAAGTAATAGTAATATTAATTACTGCAAACGCATTAATTTATTACTGCAAGCTATCACTTAATAACTGTACTGTGCTTTTCAATATTTATTTTCATATAATAAAGTTTTTTAGGAACACTGGGCAAACTAATACATTTTTGGCAATATGTCCGATATTCTCTCACCAGATGAATGTCACTGGTAACGGTTACCACAGACATATCAGTGTGTTGACTATGTTAAAAACATTACTTTGTTGTTAGTTTAACCCTTAAATCCCCTGGGTTTACATTGCTTGTCCAAGTGTTTTACTCAACAACGACTAACTGGGGTTTTGATTCTGCAACCTTGGAATTGGAGGCCGATCTTACTTTTAAGACTGGCTTGAAAATGTGTGCTGTAAAAAACCACGGCTTTGCCAGTATGACATGCAACATGAAAGTGGATGTAGAATATTGCAACGTACACAGCGATTGGAGTGAAGATAAGTCCAATAACCCGTGCAATCAAATGCTTGATGAATAGAAGCATTGGTACAATCTGTAACACAATGTGGAAATTGGATAAATGGATGTTAATTTGAATAATATGACAATTTATGTAACTTTCTGTTAAACTATTCCTTCAATCAAAATTTAATGGAAATAGTTGGAAATCTTATTTATAAATTTAAAGTTTCAAAGAACACGTTTAATTCCTACATTGCGATAGAATTTTCTGGTTAAAGGTGGTTTTCACAAATTCTCATTTATCCATTTATATTACCTTAGGACTTTTTTGTTTAAGATTTTATACTTATGAGGCTATTGTTCGTCAGCTAAGGTTTGCATTTTTTTATTC
>CH003275.1:508513-521643 GCA_000149265.1 Ciona savignyi
ACCCCAGAACTAACTTTAATACCAACCCTAACATTAATATCAGATTCTTAATTTTAGGGAGAAAAGTTTTGATTTTTAGTTTTCGCCAATGCTTTTGTAATTATGGGTCCCTTTTGTAAAAATGGGACACAAATTGTTTCTGGCCGTTAAAGGGAAGTCTAGATTTTTATTTTTTTTTTTCTTTTTTTCGTCAAAGGTTTGACAGGCATGGCATGGCGCCCCGACATCTACCAGAAGGAATAATCGAATCGTAATGAAACTTAGCCTTTCGCTAGACAACATGGTCTAGATATGCAGAAACCAAAATTTTGGGTGATAAATCCAGGGGAATTCCCCTGGTAGGTTAAAAACCAAAACGGTATTTTTTATGAAAAATTTAGCTTTTTGTGGCATAGCGCTTGAACGGCTACTCCAATTTTAATCAGATTTGGTGGAATGTAAGTGCATTAGGCACTGATTTAACATTTGGAAGAAATAAAAAAATTACCTAGGAAAACACCCTAAAAAATAAGATTTTGTACTCAAATCATAATTGTGACAGGCATACCATGTCGCCCCGACATCTACCAGAAGGAGTAATGGAATATCAATGAAAATTTGACATTTTTTAGACACCATCGTCTAGATATGCAGAAACTAAAATTTTGGGAGATAAACTCACGGGACTTACCCTGGGGCGTTAAAAACCAAAACGGCATTTTTTTCTAAAAAAAATAGCCTTTTTTGGTCATAGCGCTTAAACGGATGCTACAATTTGAATCAAATTAGGTGGAATGTAAGTGCATTAGTCACTGATTATACGCTTAAAAAACATAAAAAAATTACTTAGGGAAATACCCTAAAAAATAGGATTTTGTTCTCAAATCATGATTGTGACAGGCATGCCATGTCGCCCCGACATCAACCAACAGAAGTAATGGAATCGCAATGAAAATTTGACATTTGTAAGAGAACATGGTCTAGATATGCAGAAACCAAAATTTTGGGTAATAAATCTAGGGAAATTCCCCTTAGACCTTAAAAACCAAAACGCTATTTTTTCTAAAAAAATAGCCTTTTTTGGGCATAGCGCGTGAACGGCTGTTACAATTTAAATTAGATTTGGTGGATTGTAAGTGCATTAGTCATTGATTTTTAACACTTGAAAGAAATAATAAAATTACCAAGGAAAATACCCAAAAAATAGGATATGTTCTAAAATCATGATTGTGACAAGCATGCCATGTCGCCTCGACATCTACCAAGAGGAGTAATGAAATCGCAATGAAAATTGGACATTTGTAAGACAACATGGTCTATATATGCAGAAGCCAAAATTTTGGGTAATGAATCTTGGAGAATTCCCCTCAGACGTTAAACACCAAAACGTTTTTTTTTCTAATAAATTAGATTTTGTAGCCATAGCGCTTGAACGGCTGCTCTAATTTTATTAAAATTCGGTAAAATGTTAAAACATTAGAAACTCTGTTCCAATTAAAAAAAGAAAACATTTACTTATAGGTTAATTTCCATGAAAACGAAGATATGTTTCTGAATTGTGATTGTGACAGGCATGCCATAGCCTATCGCACCGACATCTCCAACAAGAAGTCGACAAATCAGATTAAAACTTTAAGAATTGTTACATAGCATGACTTACTTATGTAAAAACTAATCTACTAAACCCAGGGGAATTCCCTGAAACAATGAAAAACTAAATCGGGCTGTTTGGGGAATTTAGCTTTCTTTCATTATACAGCGCTTGAAAAGAAGCTATAATTTAAAACATTTTTGTTGAAATGTTCGTAAATTTAAGACGTTTGTTCTTTATTTAACTAAACATGGAAAATAAGTTTGGTATGTTAACTATGGGACCCATGCGTTTATGCTTGCAGAAACAAAAACTACATACTTAGTGTATAAAATACAAATTGTGGTTAGGGACCCTGTAGCATGAATATAGGTTATACAACATGTGTTTTACAAATAGTGATGGTTAACACGCGGTTGACACTCTCTAGTTACAAAGAATAGTTAGCGAACCAAGCGATCCTGTAGTAATAAGAGTTACCGAACGCAACCGCGCTCCGGCGGAATGCATGCTGCTGTATAGAACTGTAGTGACACAAATAACTTCTGACCAAAAAATGTTAAAAGATACGATGCATTATATTAAACCAGGGTAAAAGAACAAAAAAATCGAGATTTTTGATTAAGAATGTATTCTTGGATCATGTCAGAATATTAGGGAACAATTTTAACATAGAAAACTCTCGAAAAATAGTTTAATTAGCGCATATACGAAAAAGAGAGTTTAGTTATGGGTCCCAATTGAAAAATTGGGACACATATTGTTTTTGTCCGTTTTTTTTTCGTTTTTTTTCGTTTTTTTCTTCGTCAAAGGTTTGACAGGCATGGCATGGCGCCCCGACATCTACCAGAAGGAATATTGGAATCGTAATGAAACTTAGCCATTTGTTAGACAACATGGTCTAGATATGCAGAAACCAAAATTTTGGGTGATAAAATGGGAATTCCCCTGGGAGGTTAAAAACCAAAACGCTATTTTTTATAAAAAAATTAGCTTTTTGTGGCATAGCGCTTAAACATCTGCTCCAATTTAAATAAGATTTGGTAGAATGTAAGTGCATTAGACACTAATTTAACACTTGGAAAAAATAAAAAGTTTACCTAGGAAAATACCCTAAAAATAAGATTTTGTTCTCAAATCATGATTGTGACAGGCATGGCATGGCGCCCCGACATCTACCAGAAGGAATAATGGAATCGTAATAAAATTAAGCCGTTTGTTAGACAACATGGTCTAAATACGCAGAAACCAAAATTTTGGGTGATAAATCAAGGGGAATTCCCCTGGGAGGTTAAAAACCAAAACGATATTTTTTATATAAAAAATTAGCTTTTTGTGGCATAGCGCTTAAACAGCTGCTCCAATTTGAATAAGATTTGGTAGAATGTAAGTGCATTAGACACTGATTTAACACTTGGAAAAAATAAAAAATTTACCTAGGGAAATACCCTAAAAATAAGATTTTGTTTTCAAATCATGATTGTGACAGGCATGGCATGTCGCCCCGACATCTACCAAAAGGAATAATAAAATCGTAATGAAACTTGGCCATTTGTTAGACAACATGGTCTAGATATGCAGAAACCAAAATGTTGAGTGATAAATCAAGGGGAATTCCCCTGGGAGGTTAAAAACCAAAACGGTATTTTTTATTAAAAAAATTAGCTTTTTGTGGCATAGCGCTTAAACAGCTGCTCCAATTTGAATAAGATTTGGTAGAATGTAAGTGCATTAGTCACTGATTTAACACTTAGAAGAAATAAAAAAGTACTTAGAGAAATACCCTAAATATAAGATTTTGTTCTCAAATCATGATTGTGACAAGCATGCCATGTCTGCTCTAATTTTGATCAGATTTGGCGAAATGTTGGACTATTAGACACTTTGTGCCAATTAAAAGAAAGAAAACATTTACTTAGGGTAATTACGTTAAAAACGACGATATGTTCCTGAATTATGTTTGTGACTGGCATTCCATATCGCACTGACAAATAAGACAAGCAGTCGACAAATCAAATTAAAACTTTAAGAATTGTTACATAACATGACCCACATATGTAAAAACAGAAACTTATCTACTAAACCTAGGGGAATTCCCTGACACATGAAAAACTAAATCGGGCTGTTTTGGCAATTTAGCTTCATTTTACTTCAGCGCTTGAAAAGAAGGTTTAATTTAAAATATTTGTGGTGAAAATGTTCGTAAATTTAAGACGTTTATTCTTTTTTAACTACACATGGAAAAGAAGTTTGGCTTGATAACTCTGGGACCCATGCGTTTATGCTTGCAGAAACAAACTACATATACTCAGTGTATGAAATACAAATTGTGGTTAGGGAACCTGTAGTATGAGTATATGGCCTACAACATGTGGTTTACAAATAGTGGTGGTTAAACACGTGGTTGACACTCTCTAGTTATAAAAACAGTGTTGCTTCACTCGTGCTGGTTGACACTGTAGTTTTGAATAGAAACTTTTAGTCTGTGATTAAAAGCGCCATCGGTCGTACATACACAGTATAGGCCTATCCAGAAAATAATAAAAATCTTGATAAAACCAGCGATTCACCAAACGTACTTTTAGCCTACTTCTGGACCGAGTTTTATTACTGCCATTATACATACAGCCCCAATATGTCAGTAATATATATTGTGTTAAAGGTGATACTAATTTGAAACTCGCAATACAGAAATACAATAATTATGTACATAAGACTGAGCTATACGTGTTTGACATGACATGCATCGCAGTAAGACACCTCATACCCCGAGTAAAGTTGGTTTACTAGTTTACTAGTTATGTGAGGATTCCCATTGTATCTTTAAAGTAAAGAGTAAATAACTTTAGCTTTGAATAACTTTTTGTTGCATACAGTTCTTTATGGCCTATTGGCGGTATCCCGATAGGTTTATACCACCGTATGGCAAGACTTGTTTCACAAATCCACCAATTGACCCTTACGTATGCGACATTGATTTTATTGCCTCCAAATCTAAACACATTTAAAAAATCCATTTACCAACGATAGTTCCTCCAATATATAAATATATATGGGTGTGTGTGTTCTTGCAATAATTTCGGATTTAGTTTATCCATGCACTTTGCGTAAGCGAATTTTTTTTTGCGTCGTATTTCAGGTTCTCTGCTTATCTTTCCATTGTTTAAAATACCGACGATATGGGCAAAAGATTAAATCCCATAATTCACTGCTTGTAACTCAGCAACAGCTAGACGTATAGGGAACTTTTATAACGCAGTAGCCAGTCTATGTTCAATTTTAATCTATCCAGGGACGATTTATCGTATCGGGCTGCGCCAACAAGTTGACGGCAATTCGCTTCCATTTCGCCGGTCGAGATTTTTCTGGAACTCGATCCTCTTTTTTCCGGTGACGTCGGCCAAGTATCTTCTGACACAAAAACTTGGGGCTACTTACCCAATGGCTATAGTCTTCGATGTTATGGTTAACTGTAATGTTTTGTAATAGTGAAGTAGTGCTTCGTTAAACAAAGGTGTTAATTGAGCACCTACTATAGCAATTTTATCTGAAAAGGTTGACCATGTACGAAAGGGTATAGGCTCAAGATTTTAAAGTGAAATTTTAAAGGGGTTTAAGTTTAGGTTGCAGATCCAAGCCTTAATTTAATATTGTTAAAAACATCTAAGACTTTATATGTCGGGAATTTAAGTGACAGCCTTTCCGTGAGGTCATTTAGGATTAAAGACACATGAAGGATACTTGGTTGAACTCATCCTATAAGTAACTGTGGTTTACCATCTCAGCAGAAAACACAGAAAGCGTAATAATTTGTGTTTGTAAATATCATTATTAGGTAAATGTTAGCTACAGTATAAACATCAAACCAAGAACGTTTTAACCATTTAAGATGATATTAAGCACATTATAATGCAAACTGTTGTTTGTTTAACCGAATGCGTTGCGACGTGCAAAATATATATACGTGCTTTATCACTTGTCGCATTACAATATTGTCTTAACTTCCTCCAATTTCCTTTATAGACTGAGCACGTCCTCTATCACTGCTTGCAACGTTTATCATGGATTGCGCGTTTGTTTTGTTGATGCTAAAGTCTCAACGCAAAGAACCGAGCGTAATTTTCCACTCAATATTAAGGTTTCTTTGTGATCCAACCTTTAGGCCGTTTCTACAACGAGACTGACGAGTGACACGTTCTCGGGCCTAATTCTTTGTTTGTTTCTTTGTAATACGTCACGAGCATGAACACGGATACCAATATAGGCACATTTTGCTTAAAAAAGTCATAATTTAGGCTGCGAAAATATTTAAGGCTTTTTGTGGTAAACGAAGTTTTACTAAATGCATTTTTAAGGAGTCAGTTTGAGATGGTAATAATATTTGGTTGAACTCTCTTAAATCGGCCATTATTTATATCACAGAACAGAGTTTAAAAAACATTGTTTTAAATAATATCTGCAGTAGAAATAACACAAAAACTTAAGTGATTTGTTTTGATGGAAACTTTTGAAATAAAACACGCCGACATAAGCGGAAATCTACTGTGCAATATGGCCTTTGCTGATTGTCAGTAGATATGTGTGTACTATGATTAAAAAGGTATTTAAATTGATACAAAACTTTACTGAAAAATGAACGCATGTAAGAGTACTTTCATTCGCGTTCAAAACTAGTATTTTTTTAAGTTTATTCATTTCTCCAAGGTTAAAATATGGTCAACATATCAAATCATAAATTTGTAAGATGTGAAGATTTTAATGCATTACTATGGCGTTTACAGCTTTTGGGCCTAACAAAAACTACTGTTAACTAAAAGTTATATTGTTTAAATTAATATTGCACTATGGGAATTATCTATATGTACAATCAGTCCTGTCTAGGCATTTGTTCAATTTTAATGTTTTTTGTATAACAACATACGCACGCCAGAGGACCTCCATGGCTTTTTTTGCATAAACGAGTTGTTGGATATTAGATTAGTATAAATCAATACCAACGGGGTTGTGGCCATCTTTCCAACAAATCACCCCTTTTAACTGCTTTATATTGGGTTCGTAGAATTATTAAACTAAATATGTACATTTATCAGCAAGATGACTAGTGATAAAACAGTTCCAGATCTCGTGTAATAATAAGTTTTAGTTCGTTCCACGGTGGTTGCATTTTGAAAAATCTTTGTGAAAGTGAAATTATACCTTAGCCGAGATAACCTCACAAGGTCCTGTTTATTGTTGTTGGTAGACCGCAAGATAATGGTAATTTAACGCTCGCCGTCACGCAATCTGGGAAACTGAAGTTAGACATATGGACGACACAAGTAATTACTAAATTAAAAGCGACAGTGTTAGAGCTGAAAACATTCGCTTCGCACGAAGAAATGTCCTTCTTTCTTTTTTTTCATCAAAAATATTTCCTTTGATTGTACCGTGAAATCGATGCAGTGCAAAGCTGTCTTTCTCCTCGTTCTTCTCGTGCAGCAATTGGCACCGTCCATAGGATCCGGGATCATCCCGACCGGATCAGCTGCTACAGGCGGTGCCCCTCCCGGCAAAAAGCCCTGGTCACCATGGAAGAGTTGGAACGAGAATGCTCGCGAGGAATTCAGCTTTGGTAAAATATTTACTGTGTTGTCAAGCTGGTGCGCTAAATTTCATCGCCCCGGACTTTATTTCAATTAGGTTTTACTCCGATTAACAGAACTAATATGTTGTGTACTGGGTCAGGAAACTTAGCGGACATCGCCTGAACCGAGTGGAATTTTGGTTGTTCTTATGATTTTATTACTGAAGAAAGCCCAGATTACAGAAAACGCAATAACGCGTTTCCCCTCCAAATACTATATAACATTACTATTCTATTCTACCACTTAGTCTATATTACGAGTATTACAGTGATCTTATAAAAAAACGTTTTGTATTTACAGACAACTTGCTGAAAATAGCCGCAATTCAATCTATCATGCAAGATGAATAAACTGTTGTTTATTTATTCCATTGCCTACTTGTGACTTACTCATTTCTTCACTGGTAGCAACAATAAAATAAATACGACAATAACCTTGTGTGTTTTGACTGATTCTTGGTTATTATGAGTCCCATTTGGAAAAATGGAACACCTATTGTTTTTGTCCGTTTTTTTTCGTCAAACGCTTGACAGGCAGGGCTTGTGGCTTCGACATCTACCAAAAATCGCCCTGACGACATTGCGTCCGCTTGTTTGGACTCTATTCCGCTTGCGCAGTGTTGTTAAACAAATTAACAAACAATATTTGCCGGCGAGTTGCCGCTTAAAAGATACTTCTTACACTTTTTATTAAGAATGACTTTGGTTTTATTTTTGTAAAATTAAAGGTCGAATGAGTCTAGGGGCTTGAAGTAATTGTGCAGATTAACGTTGTTCTTTGTGTACTACATGTTGTCGTTACAAGAGGTGTCATATCACCCACCTTCACACAGTTTTAAAATCGCTTTAACCCGACCATAGGTTTGACGTTTAATAAACTTACTTTTCCCATCATACTACTATAATGGCGATTGTATTCAAGCATGTATTTACAGAGTGATAAAATGTAGCGTAACAATAAAGAGCTAGTTTTTATTAGACAAGTCGGTTGTGTTCTTGTAACAAGTAAAACTAACAGGTAAACTTGCGTTGAATATACTCTTTAAACCAAATAGCCCATTTCTGAAATGGCGAAAATTTACTTTTAACTTTCTTTTCGAGTTCTACAAATATTTTTTCAATCGCATTTCTTTGTGAATAAGTACTTCACTTTTTATCTAAAAAGCTACAGAAACTACTTGATAACTGGTCGGATATGTCTGTGGAAAGACACTTAGCAGATATCGCCTGAACCTACTGGATTAATGGTATGTGCGAAATACGAAAGACTGTCACAGTCATACATATCTCACTGAAATCGCTGCAGTAACTCAACGGTGGGCGAGTCCATATGACTTTGAATTTGTCCAAACAAAGAAAAAAATTAACCCGGTATTATGATATTTAACTGGTAGGTTTTTTTGTTGGTTGTATAAACCACGACGTCTTCTATCAGTTCCACAACGACCCATATACCACCTCTATTATAAGTGTTAAACGAAGTAGTACAATAGCCTACGTAATTAAATAAATTATATTGTTTTTGTGGCACAATGAGACGCATATTGGCTTGACATGGCCCCTTAACATCTACCAAAATGAGTGACGGAATCGCAATGAAACTTTGTCATTTGTTAGACAACGTGGTCTTGATATGCGGACACCAAAATTGTGGGTGATAAATCTAGGGGAATTCCCCTGGGACGTTAAACACCAAAACCGTATTTTTTCTAAAACATTAGCATTTTGGGGCATAGCTCTTAGACGGATGCTCCAATTAAATAAAACGTTTTTTGGGTTGAGTTTCCGAAATTCCAACCCAAACTTAATAGCTATGTTTCCTGAATAAAGTATTCAAGTTATAAATTCATTATATTAACGAATTTCTCATGGTAAACGGATATCCTGTTTTGCGGTTTGTAGGGTCCTTAAACATTAATATTTTATCCTTTTCACAAATATCGGCTGTTATAGAATAACCGGTGCCGAACAGTTGCAAATTGGCCGTCTTGCTGCTTATACTCATGGGGATGTCAGTGGTGTCTCTCACGCCATTTACATATAGAATTTGCCACTGTATATCAAAACTTTATTACCTAACATCACAATTTTGTGAGGTCAGTTTGCATTGGAGTGATATGAAGAATTATTGGTTGAACGCCTCTATGTGCTATTAGAAGCATAAGGTGGCAATAAAGTCCAAACAAGCCCTTAAGGTTTTATGCACTTTTGTGTGAACAAATATGCCGATGCACAGTCATATCTGTGTACGCGTTTTTTTAAAGTATGGACTAAGTGGCACAAAATTCCGGTTGGTTGCTTAAAACAAAATTCGACAACAATACAACTATTTTAAATTTAACGTCACCATTATTGTATATTGTCATATCGATGTCACAAGGGAATAAGATTGCTATTGCATTCCCCCCTTTCCACAATTTAAAGTATAAACGTTCGTTTTTCACTGTGTTTTTTTGCGCGAGTTAATTATAGTCCATTGCTAAATTTAGTTAGTCCGTTTTGGAATTATGGGTGATGTTAAGGCCTTGATGATGTGTTTTGAAACCTGCTTAGTCACAATTTGGTAAATATTGTTTTTATTCCTAAATTGGGTAAATTTGTGTTCATTTAATTGTGCATAAATTTTTTCTTAAAAGCAGTCTATACATGACTTTTCGTTCCCGCCATCATTTGTTTCCCGCCGCCATTTTAGATTAAATTTAAAAAGTTTTGGACAATTACACGGCATTTTAAACTCTGAATATTAGAAGCCGTCAAAGCAAACTGCGGTTTTTCACAAAGACACATGCTAAAAGCCGCCACCTACTCAGGAAGTTACAGCTATACATAGGACTATAATCCTGGCCGTTTCTGGTAGATGTCGAAGCCACAAGCCCTGCCTGTCAAGCGTTTGACGTAAAAATACTGACAAAAACAATATGGGTTCCATTTCTCTAAATGGCACCCATAATAACCAAGAATTAGTTAAAACACACGAAGTTATTGTTGCATTTATTTTATTGGTTCTGCCAATGAATAGGTAGGCAATGGAATTAGGAAGCAACAGTTTATTCATCTTCCAAGATAGATTGGATTGCGGCCATTTCCAGCATGTTGTCTGTAAATACAAAACATTGCTATACGATCACTGTAATACTTGTAATATAGACTAAGTGCTAGAAAAGAATGGCGGTATAGTATTTGGCGGAAACGCAGGAGAGAAAACCACCACGAGTGTTAATCTTCTACCTCGCTTCCACAGCCAGGTTACCAGCGTTTTTGCGTTTTCTATACTCTGGGCGTTTCTGCAGTACAAAAATCAGAAGTACAACCAAAATTCAACTCGGTTCAGGCGATGTCCGCTAAGTTTCTTGCCCCAGTACACAACAGGTTAGTTCTATTAAACGGTGTTAAAACCATTTAAATTAAAGGTCCGGGGCGATGAAATTTAGCGCACCAGCTAGACCACACAGTAAATATTTTACCCAAGCTGAATTCGTGGCGTGCATTCTGGTTCCACTTCTTCCATGGTGACCAAGGACTTTGGCCGGGTGGGGCACCGCCCGAAATAAGAAGGGGAACTAATGCTGATCCAGCGGCGACCGCGAGGCCTACTCCAGCATCGGATGGTGCCAATTGCTGCACGAGAAGAACGAGGAGAAAGACAACTTTGCACTGCATCTTGTAGATTTATCTCTTGTATGATGAAAACTTATCAGTCTCGCTCTCTTTTAACCATGTACGATGGCGGGAAATTAGATTTTCTTCGAAGAGGGTGTCGATTTCGCGGTACATTCAAAGGAAATATTTGTGATGAAGAAAAAGGAGGAAGGACCTTTCTTCGTGTGAAGCGAATGTTTTCAGCTCTATCACCGTCGTTTTAATTTAGTAATCACTTGTGCCGTCTATATATGTCTCATTTCAGTGTCCTAGATTACGCGAAGACGAGCGTTAAATTACCATTATCTTGCTGTCTACCAACAAGAATAAACAAGACCTTGTTCTGGTTATCTCGGTTTAGGTATAATACCACTTTTACAAAGATTTTTCAAAATGCAACCACCGTGGAACGAACTAAAACGTATTATTACACGAGATCTGGAACTCTTTTATCACTAGTCACCTTGCTGATAAACATACATACTTAGTTAAATAATCATACATACCCAATTTAAAGCAGTTTAAAGGATATATTTGTTGGAAAGATGGCCACAACCACGTTGGTATTGATTTATACTGATCTAATATCCAACAACTCGTTTATGCAAATAAAGCCTTGGAGGTCCTCTGGTGTGCGTATGTTGTCATACAAAGAAAACTAAAATTGAACAAATGCCTTATGACAGGACTGATTGTACATATATATATACTTCCTAGAGTGTAATATCAATTTAAACAATATAACTTTTAGTTAACAGTAGATTTTGTTTGGCGCAAAGGCTGTAAACGCCATAGTAAATATTATAATCATCACATCTTACAAATTTATGATTTGATAGGTTGGCCATTTTTTTAACCTGGGGGAAATGAATAAACTAAACAAAATACTAGGTTTGAACGGGAATAAAAGTACCATTACATGCGTCAATCTTTCAGTTGAATTTTAAAACAATTTGTACATTCATCCAGTCACAGTACACACATATCTACTGACGACCAGCAAAGGCCATATTGCAGAGTAGATTTCCGCTTATGCCGACGTGTTTTATTTCAAAAGTTTCCATCAAAACGAATCACTTTTTGTGTTATGTCTACTGCAGATAATATTTAAAATTATGTTCTTTTAAACTCTGTTCTCTTCTTCGACATAAATAAAGGGTGTTTCAAGAGGGTTCAGCCAAATATTATTACCATCTCAAACTGATAAAAATGTATTTAGAAAAAATCCTTTTACCACAGAAAGCCTTAAATATTTTCGCATTCTAAATTAGAAGTTTTTCTCAAGCACGATGTGTCTATATTGGTGCCCGTGATCATGCTCGTTACGTATTACAATAAAACAAACAAAGAATTAAACGGCCTTAAGGTTGCATCACAAGTAAAACTTAATATTGAGTGGAAAATTACGCTCGGTATTTCGCGTTAAGACTTTAGCATCAACAAAACAAACGCGCAATCCATGATAAACGTTGCAAGCAGTGGTAGAGGACGTGCTCAGTCTATGGAGGAAATTGAAGGAAGTTATTACATTATTGTAATGCGACAAGTGATAAAGCACGTCGAGATATTTTGCACCTCGCAACGCACTCGGTTAAACAAACAACAGTTTGCATTAAAATGTGCTTAATGTCATCTTAAATGGGTAAAACTTTCTTGGTTTGATGTTCATAGTGTAGGTCACATCTACCTTATAATGACATTTTCAAACACAAATTATAACGCTTTCTGTGTTTTCCTGCTGAGATAGTAAACCTCAGATACTTAAAGGATGAGTTCAACCAAGTATTGTTCGTGTGTTTTATTGCAAACTCACTTCACAAAAAAGTTGTGTCGATCAAAATCCTGACATGAAAAGTCTTAGATTTACAATATTAAATTGAACTTTGAATCTCCAACCCAAACTCATAACCCTTTAAATATCTACTTTTAAATTTGAGCCCATACACCTTATACATGGGTCAACCGTTCCAAATAAAACCGCTAGAAGGTGCTCAATCAACACCTTTATTTCACAAAGCACTGCTCCACTATTACTAAACTTCACAGTTAACGAGAACATTGAAGACTTGCCAGTGGATAAGTAGCCCCAAGTTTTTGTGTCAAAAGATAATCGGAAAAGAAAGGATCGAGTTCCAGAAGAATCTCGACCGGCGAAATGGAAGCGAAATGCCGTCAACTTGTTGGCGCAACCCGACCCGATAAATCGTCTGATCGACATTCGTCTCTGCATAGATTCAAGATGATCATAGACTGGCTGCTGCGTTATAAAAGTTCCCTATACGTCTAGCCGTTGCGAAT
>CH003275.1:524640-670842 GCA_000149265.1 Ciona savignyi
CGTATAGGGAACTTTTATAACGCAGCAGCCAGTCTATGGTCACCTTCAATCTATGCAGAGACGAATGTCGATCAGACGATTTATCGGGTCGGGTTGTGCCAACAAGTCGACGGCATTTCGCTTCCATTTCGCCGGTCGAGATTCTTCTGGAACTCGATCCTCTGTTTTCCGATCATCTTCTGACACAAATACTTAAGGCTACTTATCCATTGGCTAGTCTTTGATGTTCTCGTTAACTGTGAAGTTTAGTAATAGTGAAGCAGTGCTTCGTGAAATAAAGGTGTTGATTGAGCACCTTCTAGCGGTTTTATTTGGAAAGGTTGACCCATGTACAAGGTGTATGGGCTCAAATTTTAAAGTAGAATTTTAAAGGGTTATGAATTTGAGTTGGCGATCCAAGGTTTAATTTAATATTGTAAATCTAAGAGTTCTCATGTCAGGATTTTGATCAACACAACTTTTTTGTGAAGTCAGTTTGCAATAAAACACACAAACAATACTTGGTTGAACTCATCCTATAAATAACTGTGGTTTACCATCTCAGCAGGAAAACACAAAAAAGCGTTATAAATTGTGTTTGAAAATATCATTATAAGGTAGATGTGACCTACACTATAAACATCAAACTAAGAAAGTTTTACCCATTTAAGATGACATTAAGCACATTATAATGCAAACTGTTGTTCGTTTAACCGAGTGCGTTGCGACGTGCAAAATATCTATACGTGCTTTATCACGTGTCGCATTACAATAATGTAATAACTTCCTTCAATTTCCTTCATAGACTGAGCACGTCCTCTACCACTGCTTGCAGCGTATATCATGGATTGCGCGTTTGTTTTGTTGATGCTAAAGTCATAACGCGAAATACCGAGCGTAATTTTCCACTCAATATTTGGTGCGTTACAAAAGTTTTTTCCATTGTTTAGAATACCGACGATGGGTGCAAAATATTGGTCCCATAATTTACTGCTTTTAACTAAGCAACGGCTAGACGTATAGGGAACTTTTATAACGCAGCAGCCAGTCTATGGTCACCTTCAATCTATGCAGAGACGAATGTCGATCAGACGATTTATCGGGTCGGGTTGTGCCAACAAGTCGACGGCATTTCGCTTTCATTTCGCCGGTCGAGATTCTTCTGGAACTCGATCCTCTGTTTTCCGATCATCTTCTGACACAAATACTTAAGGCTACTTATCCATTGGCTAGTCTTTGATGTTCTCGTTAACTGTGAAGTTGACTAATAGTGAAGCAGTGCTTCGTGAAATAAAGGTGTTGATTGAGCACCTTCTAGCGGTTTTATTTGGAAAGGTTGACCCATGTACAAGGTGTATGGGCTCAAATTTTAAAGTAGAATTTTAAAGGGTTATGAATTTGAGTTGGAGATCCAAGGTTTAATTTAATATTGTAAATCTAAGAGTTCTCATGTCAGGATTTTGATCAACACAACTTTTTTGTGAAGTCAGTTTGCAATAAAACACACAAACAATACTTGGTTGAACTCATCCTATAAATAACTGTGGTTTACCATCTCAGCAGGAAAACACAAAAAAGCGTTATAAATTGTGTTTGAAAATATCATTATAAGGTAGATGTGACCTACACTATAAACATTAAACTAAGAAAGTTTTACCCATTTAAGATGACATTAAGCACATTATAATGCAAACTGTTGTTCGTTTAACCGAATGCGTTGCGACGTGCAAAATATCTATACGTGCTTTATCACGTGTCGCATTACAATAATGTAATAACTTCCTTCAATTTCCTTCATAGACTGAGCACGTCCTCTACCACTGCTTGCAGCGTATATCATGGATTGCGCGTTTGTTTTGTTGATGCTAAAGTCATAACGCGAAATACCGAGCGTAATTTTCCACTCAATATTAAGTTTTACTTGTAATGCAACCTTAAGGCCGTTTAATTCTTTGTTTGTTTTATTGTAATACGTCACGAGCATGAACACGGGTACCAATATAGACACGTCGTGCTTGAAAAAAACTTCTAATTTAGACTGCGAAAATATTTAAGGCTTTCTGTGGTAAAATGATTTTTTCTAAATACATTTTTATAGAATCAGTTTAAGATGGTAATAATATTTGGCTGAACCCTCTTGAAACATCCTTTATTTATGTCGAAGAGGAGAACAGAGTTTAAAAAAACATAATTGTAAATATTATCTGCAGTAGACATAACCCAAAAAGTGATTCGTTTTGATGGAAACTTTTAAAATAAAACACGCCGACATAAGCGGAAATCTACAGTGCAATATGGCCTTTGCTGGTTGTCAGTAGATATGTGTGTACTGTGACTGGATGAATGTACAAATTGTTTCAAAACTTAACTGAAAGATTGACGCATGTAATGGTTCTTTTATTCCCGTTCAAACCTAGTATTTTTTTTAGTTTATTCATTTCTCCCAGGTTAAAAAATGGCCAACATATCAAATCCTATATTTGTAAGATGTGATGATTATAATATTTACTATGGCGTTTACAGCCTTTGAGTCAAATAAAAACGGGTTTTAACTAAAAGTTATATTGTTTAAATTAATATTGCACTCTTTATATATATGTACAATCAGTCCCTGTCAAAGCATTTGTTCAATTTTAATGTTTTTTGTGTAACAACATATGCACGCCAGAGGACCTCCATGGCTTTTTTGCATAAACGAGTTGTTGTATATTAGATTAGTATAAATCAATACCAACGTGGTTGTGGCGATCTTTCCAACAAATATATCCTTTAAACTGCTTTAAATTGGGTATGTATGATTAATTAACTAAGTATGTATGTTTATTAGCAAGGTGACTAGTGATAAAACAGTTCCAGATCTCGCGTGAAAATAAGTTTTAGTTTGTTCCACGGTGGTTGCATTTTAAAAAATCTTTGTGAAAGTGGTATTATACCTAAACCGAGATAACCTCAACAAGGTCTTGTTTATTGTTGTTGGTAGACCGCAAGATAATGGTAATTTAAAGCTCGTCTTCACGTAATCTGGGAAACTGAAGTGAGACATATAGACGGCACAAGTGATTACTAAATTAAAACGACGGTGATAGAGCTGAAAACATTCGCTTTACACGAAGAAAGGTCCTTCTTTCTTTTTCTTCATCACAAATATTTCCTTTGAACGTACCGCGAAATTGACATCCTCTTCAAAGAAAATCTAATTTCCCGCCATCGTACATGGTTAAAAGAGAGCGAGACTGATAAGTTTTCATCATACAAGAGATAAATCTACAAGATGCAGTGCAAAGTTGTCTTTCTCCTCGTTCTTCTCGTGCAGCAATTGGCACCATCCGATGCTGGAGTAGGCCTCGCGGTCGCCGCTGGATCAGCATTAGTTCCCCTTCTTATTTCAGGCGGTGCCCCACCCGGCCAAAGTCCTTGGTCACCATGGAAGAAGTGGAACCAGAATGCACGCCACGAATTCAGCTTGGGTAAATTATTTACTGTGTTGTCTAGCTGATGCGTTAAATTTCATCGCCCCGGACCTTTAATTCAAATGGTTTTGACACCGTTTAATAGAACTAACCTGTTGTGTACTGGGGCAAGAAACTTAGCGGACATCGCCTGAACCGAGTTGAATTTTGGTTGTACTTCTGATTTTTGTACTGCAGAAACGCCCAGATTATAGAAAACGCAAAAACGCTTGTAACCTGGCTGTGGAAGCGAGGTAGACGATTAACCTCGTGGTGGTTAACTCTCCTGCGTTTCCGCCAAATACTATACAACCATTCTTTTCTAGCACTTAGTCTATATTACAAGTATTACAGTAATCGTATACCAACGTTTTGTATTTACAGACAACATGCTGGAAATGGCCGCAATCCAATCTATCTTGGAAGATGAATAAACTGTTGCTTCCTAATTCCATTGCCTACCTATTCATTGGCAGAACCAATAAAATAAATGCAACAATAACTTCGTGTGTTTTAACTGATTCTTAGTTATTATGGGTGCCATTTAGAGAAATGGGACCCATATTGTTTTTGTCCGTTTTTTTACGTCAAACGCTTGACAGGCAGGGCTTGTGGCTCCGACATCTACCAGAAACGGCCAGGATTATAGTCCTATGTATAGTTGTAACTTTCTGAGTAGGTGCCGCTTTCAGCACGTGCCTTTATGAAAAACCGCAGTTTGCTTTGACGGGCTTCTAATATTCAGAGTTTGAAATGCCGTGTAATTGTCCAACACATTTTAAATTTAATCTAAAATGGCGGCGGGAAACAAATGATGGCGGAAACGATAAGTCTTGTAAATAACTGCTTTTAAGAAACAATTTATGCACAATTAAATGAACACAAATTTACCCAATTTAGGAATAAAAACAATATTTACCAAATTGTGACTGAGCAGGTACCAAAACACACCATATAGGCCTTAACCATCACCGATAATTTCAAAACGTACTAACTAAATTTAGCAATGGACTGATTAACTTGCGCAAATAAAAACACAGTGAAAAACGAACGTTTATACTTTTAATGGTGGGAAGGGGAAATGCAATAGCAATCTTATTCCCTTGTGACATCGATATGACAATATACAATAATGATGGCGATCAATCTTAAAATAGTTGTATTGTTGTCGAATTTTGTTTTAAGCAACCAATCGGAATTTTGTGCCACTTAGTCCATACTTTAAAAAACGCGTCCACAGATATGACTGTGCATCGGCACATTTGTTCACACAAAAGTGCATAAAACCTTAAGGGCTTGTTTGGACTTTAATGCCACCTTGTGCTTCTAATAGCAAATAAAGGCGTTCAACCAATAATTCTCCCTATCTCTCCAATGCAAACTGACCTCACAAAATTGAGTGTTATTTAAAATCTTGTCCAATTAAGTTAAATATTCTTGTGACGTTAGGTAATACGGTGCTTAAATTCACTCTGCCCTAGGGTTTACGTTACTTCGGTAAGGTGCAACTCGAAGGGCTAGGTCTGAGCTGCGGAATCGCATCACCCTGTGGTAGTGCGGTTAACCAGCGCTGCCTCCAGTATACCCACTGGGGGGCGTGAATTTAGGTTTCGGGATACCTTAAGCAATAGAACCCCTCCCTACGTGGCTTGCACGCTGTGGAGAGATGCCTGCGAAGGGCGTCTCTTCCAGCACCCACATCCTAGGGATACCCAGCCCCCCTCCCTACGTGGCTTGCACGCTGTGCAGAGATGCCTGCGAAGGGCGTCTCTTCCAGCACCCACATCCTAGGGATACCCAGCCCCCCTCCCTACGTGGCTTGCACGCTGTGGAGAGATGCCTGCGAAAGGTGTCTCTTGCAGCAACCACATACTAGGGAAACCTCCCCCAGTGGATTAATTTCCACACTGCACGAGGGGATCGGCCTAAGGCCACCAACTCGCACTAAGTGCACAATTTTGCTTTTTTTGGCTAACCACCAAAAAAAATAAAAAAAATAAATAAAGTTTTGATATACAGTGCCATATTCTATATGTAAATGACGTGAGAGACACCCCTGATAACCCCATGAGTATAAGCAGCACGACGGCCAACTTGCAACTGTTCGGCACCGGTTATGAGCTCGTGACGTATTACAATGAAACATACAAAGAATTAGGCCCGAGCACGTTCGCTCAATCTCGTTGTAGAAACGGCCTTGGTAAAGGACGTGCTCAGTCTATAAAGAAAGAGATCTATACGTGCTTTATCACGTGTCGCATTACAATAATGTAATAACTTCCCCCCAACTTTCTTTATAGACTCATACAATACAATAGATAAATCTACAAGATGCAGTGCAAAGTTGTCTTTCTTCTCGTTCTTCTCGTGCAGCAATTGGCACCATCCGAGGCTGGAGTAGGCCTCGCGGTCGCCGCTGGATCAGCTTTACTTCCCCTTATTATTTCAGGCGGTGCCCCACCCGGCCAAAGATCCTTGGTCACCATGGAAGAAGTGGAACCAGAATGCACGCCACGAATTCAGCTTGGGTAAATTATTTACTGTGTTGTCTGGCTGGTGCGTTAAATTTCATCGCCCCGGACCTTGGTCGGGACAACACTGCGTTGAAAAAAATGGTCGGGACAACCACTGCGTTCGCTTGTTTGGACTGTATTCCGCTTGCGCAGTGGTGTTGAAAAAAAATTAACAAAAAAATTTTGCCGGCGAGTTGCCGCTTAACAAGGTCTAACCATAACCCTTTTATTTCGCTCGTTTAACTTTAAAACCACGAAGAATATGTAGGGATTCAGGTATTGTTTGGGACTTGAGTATGACTGGCACTAAATATGACCTGAGGGTCCGTAGCTATTTAGAGACAGAAATTGACCCCACCAAATTCGAAATTCGTCACGGAAGGTTGATTTTATTCTTGATTACACTCTAGCATAGTATAATATACAAAGCTGGAGAATAATTCGTATTTACAAGTGATGGCAAGGTATACACAGTTGTTGGCTAATGGCCACGTTAAAACGGTTGTTTTGCAGTATTAAATTGTTTTTGCCCTTTACTCGTTGAGCGGTAAATATTCAGAAATACGGTTTCAAGATTCAACGATAAAATTACTGCTTCAATATTCAATATTACAATGTTACTAAAGCTCTAAGGCTAAAGTGATAATAGATAATAAGTTTAAGCCACAAAGCTTTTAACAGTTCAACCTCCCACCAAAAAAAGACCGTTTACCATCCTCAAAATAAGAAAATAATCGGACTTGGGTTCCAAGCGTGTGGGCTTATTTAATTGTTCAACTGTACGCTTATTTAACTATTCGTTTTTTTGGTTTTAGGTATGTGGTCTTATTAAATAAAACAAGAATAACGGCCAAATATTGCATACAGTTCACATTAATCTTAAAACACAATGCAAAATGTAATCGGTTCCCCGCAGAAGTTACCAGGCATATTTTTCAGAACTAAAACTAAAAATTGATCTTTTACCCTGCTTTATATATATATATATATATATATATATATATATATTAGATGAACTATCGTTGGTATATTGATTTTTTAATTGTGTTTTGATATCTCAATGAAATCAATGTCGCATACGTAAGGGTCAATTGGTGGATTTGTGAAACAAGTCTTGCGCTATATGACGGTATAAACCTATCGGGGTGCCGCCCAGAAGCCATAAAGAATTGTATGCAACAAAAATTTATTCAAAGGTAAAGTTTTTTACTTCTTTACTTTAAAGATATAATGGGAATCCTCACAAAACTAGTACTAGTTCCACCAACTTTTACCCGGGGGTCTTACTGCGATGCATGTCATGTCAGACACGTATAGCTGAGTCTTACGTACATAGATATTGTATTTCTGTATTGCGAGTTTCAAATTAGTAAGTCCATTAACAAAACATCTTACAATAGATTTAATACTTTTATATATAATTGGCTATGAGGCTGTTCCGCCAATCTTAGATTTTTGAAGAAAATAGTTACTAATGCCAATTAAAAATTTAATAAATTGGTACATTTTTACTCATACCGTATGTTCGTATGTTAAATGCAAACAAATTACTGTTAATTTTGATAATTTTTTAGCTGAAACTTTAAAAAAAACTCTTACATCTATAGTGACAGTAAACATATTATCTACTCATCACAACCAGCAAAGATCATATTACAGAGTAGAGTTCCGCTTATACGTCATAACAAATCACTTCTTGTGTCACGTCTACTGCGAATAATATTAAAAGGTACCCTTTAAAATTCTGTTCTTTGTTGCCAGATAATTTTTAGACTGTTTTACACATCCAAATAAACGAAATGGTAGTTAACCTTTATTTAAAATGTTACTGCGGCGAAATGCGTCGGGTTCTGGTTGGATTTAAAACTTTACCACTTGGGTATGCTTATGCATGTATCATGGCAATTATATAACCCGGCCAAGAAATAGAAGCAATGCATGCTGTGTGGTGAATCGATGATTTTATCAAGATTTTAATAATTTTCTTGATAAACTGTGTATGTATGACCGATGGCGCTTTTAAAAACAGACTAAAATTTTCTATACAAAACTAAATATTACCTGACAATATATACCAAAAGATGTAACTCGATAGGACATTTTCTTTCTTATTATATAGGCGCAAAATGCCTGATCTTTAATTTTCGTAAATGACAATAAATAGAGATTTTCCGGAACGCTTGAGAGGTATGGCTTGTGGCGCCGACATCTATACCAGAAGGGGTAATGGAATCGTAATGAAACGCAGTCATTTGTTAGACAATATGTAAAAACGTAATTTTGGGTGATAGATCCAGAGGAATACACCTGGGGCGTTAAAAATTAAAACGGTATTTTTTTAAATAATAGCTTTTTGGGCATAAAGCTTGAATCTCTGCTCTAATGTTTTTCAGATTTATGTGAATGTAAGTAATATGGGAGGCGTTCAACGAATTATTCTCCCTATCTCTCCAATGCAAACTGACCTCACAAAAACAGCTGTCACTTAAAATGCTCACCTAGAAAGTCTTATTTTATTTTTAAAATTTAAAATTGAAGCTTGGATCTGCAACCTAAACTCAAAATCAAAACCCTTTCAAAATTTTACTTACAAATTTTGAGCCCATACCCCTTCGTACATCGGCAACTTTTTTTTAAGAAAACTGCCAGCAGATGCAAAATCAACACCATTATTTAAAAAGGCACTGCTCCGCCATTAAAAAATGCACAGCTAATAAACAAGAACACCGGCGCGCAGCCTCGCACATGCTGCTTTCAACCAAAAAAATGGGGAATCACCACAATTGTTACTCAGAAAAACACTCGTTTAAAAAAATAACTAATGGAGGGCATTACTTTCCACATCCTGTCCAATATTTAGGTCTTAATTGGTTAAAAGTCATATAAAGCCACTGATTTAACACTTCACCAATTGGTAAATATTTTTTTTATTCTAAAAATTTTGGTAAATTAATGATGATTTATTTAACTATATCCCGTCTTAGGGACTTTTTCACCCGACTAAGTTTCGAACCCCCAATGGGCTTGTTATCAAGGCCATTTTTCTATAGAATTGTTATATGTATCGGTCGCGTTAACCAATCGAACACACCATCGCACACGTCTAAGAGACTTACTTATCAAATGGTCCCAAATAAATGTTTCTTTATATAAGATTTCTATGCTGTTTCGTGCGGCAATGCTTCAGTGATTAATTTGCTGCAATTTATTTTTTTGACTGAATTTGTTTTTCAGTTTTGGTTTTACAATATTCACAATTCACATGACAATATTTAGCATTTTGCTTAAAAACACGTTAAACATGGCGTACAAATGACAACATTGCTTTAAATTGTTAGAGAAAGAAACTTCTCAAACCATATCGTATCCCGATTTACTAAAAAGTAAAGAAAACCAGTTCATAATGGCTGGTTATGCGACAACAGACGCAGCAATGTTCGATCAAAGTAAGTTTATCTTATCTTTTTTATTTCAAGAGGTGTAAAATTTGCATTATTATTAGCCTTCAAATATACACGAATATATTCTAGAGCATAAAACTATGTTTTTCACACTATTTGTGTTATGCTCTTTTTTATATTGTTGTGTTTTTTCTGAAACTATATAGTAGTAATTGGTGTTTATTTTATTAAATTGCAAATGTTTAATAAAATACAAAAAAATAATTATTTACCAACCCAGCTTAGAGGCCATAAGTTAAAACATTTTTTAAGTAATGCTAGCCCCTTATCTACAAATTTTATATTTATTCCCCTAATGTTTGCATATTGGTGGACAATGTCCATTGAATGGTATAAGGCATAAAGCTCTCTTTTAACATATGTAGAAAGGGTACCAGTATATAATTATATTGTTTGCATTTTTAGTTTAATAGTTTAGTACCGGTATTAACTAGATTTAGAAAAATTATCTGGTATTTAGCCGATATTAAAAGTATGGCTAAAGTTATGGTGATCTTGCGGGTTCGCAACATGAAAACGGGGTTTATAATCAGGTTAAAACTTATAAGTTTCTTTATTTCAATGTCAGTCATTACGCCTATTTAAAATATGGTATTCAGAGAATACTTCCTTAGATGCTTTTATATCACATGGTACAGACTTGAAGCACGGCAAACTTTTATCTTAAATGAGTAACAAACCTCTTTTTTTAATACATGGTTATCTTAGATTGGTGGTAACAAGTCATATTGCGTAGATGCAATTTATAGCCATAGTAAGTGTATTGGTAATCTACAATGGTTGTAATTACAAAATGGATTTAATACCTATAAACCCAAGCTCACTCAGATATTTATTTAGATTATTGAGTCATCTAAAACTATGAATTGTGCAGTAAACAGCGCACTGGTTGGGGAACTACCCTCATTTGGGATTGCCAAGGAATCCAAATTCCAACATTTGATGCAACGAAACGTGCAACAACCTGACAACATGATGACTGGTGGTGAGAATAAGTTCGACACATCACTCTCTGTCGATGCCACTGCTTTCCAGCCAACACCAGGTTTGTAAAATATTTTAAGAGAAGTTCTACTTTACAGCTTGCACTTTGCACCATCAACCTAAAGGTTTTTGGCTTAAAACTAGCAACCAGTACTTTACCGTGTCTTTGGGTAAACCATTTTTCAAATGATAATTAGGGCCAGTGAGATTTGTTAAATTAAACAAAAAAACGATAGCTCTCCCTTTTCAACATAATGTAATAGCTTTGAACCCAACATTAGGCCAAAGTTAATCTGTCAATTACTTGTGTGATAATGAACCGCGTTTTCCCATTCGCGCGATAAAACATGAATTGCAAAGAAAATGAATTCTTTAATTTTTCAGCCTTTGTTTAAAACAAATTTAAAAATTAAGATAAAGCGGCACATAAAAGAGATGAAATATACTAGAGTAGATTTACAAAAAAACATTACAGCAGTGAGTTCTTACTCGAATGTCCTCAATTCATTTGAATCTTTGGATCTTTCACAACGTAAGTTTTCTCTTCTTCTTTCTTAACGTGCAGTACAGATTGTAACTGTCAAATTGCAAATAATTCTAAAGTTGGTCTGAGGGGTTTGTTTATATAAAACGTCAAAAACGCACACTTCAAACAAGTAACTCTTAATATATAGAATGTTATATAGTAGTGATTGCGCACATTATTGTGAGTAGAGTTTTCTGCAAAAATATAATAAGTAAAGGTACATGTTAGCATTTTCAGAATGGCCTAAAAGAATATAACACAATAAATCACAAATCACTTTTATTAGTTTAAGGCAATTCATTTACATTTACTAACAATAATTGGCAATTATTTCAAAATTAATAAGCAAACAGCATTAAAACTTTCAATTGTCCCATTGACACACATTACGAACAGTACTGTTAAAACATGCAATTAATATCAGTAGTACTAGACACTGGGTTTATAGGATAATTGCATAGTCCTACCCAACATTAACGATTAAAAAAATGTATTGATCATTGTGCATTTGGTCAAAACTAGGGGACCAAGCTTTCCAGGTAGGAGACCAAGGGTTATGAAGATCATGTGGAAACCATGTGTTTTGATAATATATTATTTATATAATAGCAGAGAATTGACAAGTAATCAGTAAAACAGCCAGAAGGTCAACAATCGAATTTTGCATTATTCCGGTCACTGTGCAACATCATTTTTACAGTCCCACTAAGGGTTTTAAAACTATAAGTTATCATTTTTTAATAAAAGCACCTTAGTCAACCTAAAATGTTGAAAACATCTGAAATCTTGTTATCCCCAGAACCCAGTTGGAACAACCCCCCACCCCCCGGCATTCCAAATGTCCCGTTACCCCAACCCTCACTTGGGCAACCAAACCCTGCCGCTCGTGAATTCGTTCCCCGCAACATGTCCGCACCCAACCTCACCCACGCCCAGCAAAATGGGGGTTTCCCCGAGTTTATCCCCAATCGAAGCGGAAGAGCTCTTAACGGAATGCAGCAAGTTAGTGTTGTTTGTAACTATTATAACCCATGTTAATATATACAATACCAGACAACCTATGTTAATACCTAAACTACCAGACAACACATGTTGATATAAACAATGTCAGACAATCCATGGATGTTAAAATGTACAATACCAGACAACCCATGTAATACCTAAAATACCAGAAAACACGTGTTGATATAAACAATGCCAGACAACCCAAGTTAATATACGTAAAAAACACACAGACCATATGATATTGATATATACAATACCAGACAACCCATGTTACTATATACAATACCAGACAACCTATGTTACTATATACATTATCTGACAAACCCCACTTTCGCAGCAGACTCCATTCGTCAGCCAGCAGAGCAATCCATTCCTACCAAGTGTTCCTGGGGCACATGGTGACATCGGTCCCCAAATGGTGACCCAACACACGATGAACACGTCAACCTCCATGCTGGAATACTTACCTGGTATGTTTGTGCTTCTAGCCTGTTGGAGTATTTACTTGTAGAAGTATGCGCTTGTAGAAGTATGCGCTTGTTGGAGTATGTGCTTGTTGGAGTATGTGCTTGTTGGAGTATGTGCTTGTAGGAGTATGCACTTGTAGAAGTATGCGCTTGTTGGAGTATGTGCTTGTACTTGTAGAAGTATGTGCTTGTTGAAGTATGTGCTTGTTGGAGTATGTGCTTGTTGGAGTATGTACTTGTAGAAGTATGCGCTTGTTGGAGTATGTGCTTGTAGGAGTATGCGCTTGTACTTGTAGAAGTATGTGCTTGTTGAAGTATGTGCTTGTTGGAGTATGTGATTGTAGCCTGTAAAAGTATGTGCTTGTTGGAGTATGTGCTTGTAGAAGTATGCGCTTGTAGAAGTATGTGCTTGTTAAAGTATGTGCTTGTTGAAGTATGTGCTTGTTGGAGTATGTGCTTGTTGAAAGATGTGCCATAGCCTGTAGAAGTATGTGATTGTTAAAGTATGTGCTTGTAGGAGTATGTGCTTGTAGAAGTATGTGCTTGTAGAAGTATGCGCTTGTAGAAGTATGCGCTTGTAGAAGTATGCGCTTGTAGAAGTATGTGCTTGTAGAAGTATGTGCTTGTAGAAGTATGCGCTTGTAGAAGTATGTGCTTGTAGAAGTATGTGCTTGTAGAAGTATGCGCTTGTAGAAGTATGTGCTTGTAGAAGTATGTGCTTGTAGAAGTATGTGCTTGTTAAAGTATGTGCTTGTTAAAGTATGTGCTTGTTGAAGTATGTGCTTGTTGGAGTATGTGCTTGTTGAAAGATGTGCCATAGCCTGTAGAAGTATGTGATTGTTAAAGTATGTGATTGTTAAGGTATGTGCTTGTAGGAGTATGTGCTTGTAGGAGTATGTGCTTGTAGGAGTATGTGCTTGTAGGAGTATGTGCTTGTTAAAGTATGTGCTTGTTAAAGTATGTGCTTGTTAAAGTATGTGCTTGTAGGAGTATGTGCTTGTTAAGGTATGTGCTTATAGAAGTATGTGGTTGTTGGAGAATGGTAAAATCTGTGTTTTTGTAGAAATATGCCCGTTATATTTCTTTATCAACTTACAGTTGCTGTTGCATCATTAATGTTTTCTCAAAAACCTTAGACAATTTAATAATCACTTTGTTTTGAGACATTCTGTTTATTTTTTTTTTCAATAGAAAATATAGAGGAGGAATATACAAAACTTAATTTTCAATTGGGTTTATTAACCAGGGCCAAAAATCAGCGCAAGTAACATGCAACATGTATTACTTGCGTGTTTACTTGCATGACGCTCGGTGTGCGAATAAGAATTTACTCTTGCAAAAAAAACAAACTAATTAACGTTTATTGCGACTGTTTTTTATTTAACTGGCGATTAGGGCAATAAGACTAAAGGATTTAGTCCTGTTACTCTCGTGAAATATTTATTCGACATAAGTTGTTAATATCATACAATAGGTACGTTTATATTCTTTTTGTGCATGTTAAAGCCTAGTTCTAGATAAATTTAAACATGACAGTACAATCCTACCCTTATTTAAATACATATTTCTTATTAGCAGTTTTAATAAAAATAATAAGCTCTTTTACTAATTTGAATGAAGATCTGCAGTAAGAGTTAAAATGACTTTCAACCAAAGTATTGATGAAAATATAACGATCAAGAAGTTATTTTTTAAAGAACAGCACCTTGCAAGAATCCTGTTATTTACCATATTTTGCCGATATCCCCTCCTTAAGTGGGACAGGTCAATTTTGTACTGAACTTGTCCTACAGGACAAGTGTTCTAAAAGCTTTATGTAGAGCCCTGTATTGATGATATAAAGATTAGCTCACTGCAAAGTTTTTTTTAAAGAAAAGCACACTGCTAGAAGCCTCCTGCTATTTACCATCTTTTGCCGATATCCCCTTCCAGGTACCCACATGCCCTCCCCAGTTCCCACCCATGATCCCCGATTATCCGTTTCTTCGTCCGTGTTCACCTCCCCACAGTCGCAGAACAATTCATCAACTTATTACACCGGCGACAGCAACACCCCCCTCACTGCAAGCTCCATGGGAGGTAAGTATTAAGTCTGGGGAACTTCTATGATGTGAAAATCCACAGATCGTACTAATTTAATCTAATATACCTTTTTAATCTAAAATATATTCATAAATTTAATCTAAAATATATTCATAAGTTGTCAAATTGAATCATTAACACAAGTACCAACTCTAAACCGGCTTTGTAACTTATTGCTATTTACGTAGTTTGTTCTTTTTTATGTTACACTTGTTACATATATGTTGTGTTACCAACTGTTTGATAAGAATGGGTTGTCTAATCAGATTGAAACTTTTAGTATGTTTAACTGACATACCGGGTACTTGAAACGATTATTTATTTTTATAAAATTCAAAGGAGAATTCCCTTCCCTCATACAAAACTATTACCAATTTAGTAAAACAGAAGCCAATTTTTAGACATTTTCGGCACCAGTATTCTTTGACTGTCAATATTTCGAAATATGTTGATTTTATGCCATACAATAACACAAAGAAAAAACAATCGAGTTGAACTTTTGAAAATATTGGTTAGTATGTATTTGGTGTCCAGTGATATAAATTTATGGTAAATCACCCCAGGAGAATAAGGACACATGGACAACCATTATTTAACACAGATATTCTTTGTTAACTGATATCTCAGGACTAAAAAGTACAAATCACTACATTTTCGAAATAATGATTATGTAGTTTTACCCCCAACAATACTGCAGGCAAGCGCAGGCCAGGAGCGAAAGACTTGAGAGCGAGTTTCCGTTGCATAGAGGATTATGTACAAAGGTGGCTCAATAGGAAGGAAGGGAAGAATAAGCCAGGAACTAATGGTTGATTGTTGCTTAGAATCATAAATTTCAGTAGAAAGCTTAGATGTGGATTTCCAGACCCATTAAGCCAATAGATAGCTTTTTAGAAGCTGTTATAATGTGTGGCGACCAACATTTTTGAAGGCTTGTTTTCAAACATCCAATATTTCTGTTTTTTTTATATCTGACTACACAGTTATAGCAGTTGAAGAATTTTAACTCTCTTGTTCCCTTAGTGTTCAGGTGCAAATATAAAATAAAAATAGTGGGCAGTGTTTTAAGAACAATGTAAAAAAATTAAATTCCCTCAAATTTAAAGTTTAAATTTGATCTCTATGCCAGGCTTCTCGACACCTGGCACCTCGTCACCGTTTCCAAGACAACCGATGGATTCATTAGCGACGAGTCATGCAACGCCTGACCGCACATCGCCGCTCTTGACGAGAAGAATGGCAAATCACAGATCCTCTCCTTCTGTGCCCACCAACATGATCATGGGTTCGTTGGATAATATAAAAACACAAATTCATCTTTTTTCTGTGTATTCTGTCGCTTGTGGGGTCATCAGCACTTGAATATGAATTAAATAATGAATTTCCAACAAACCATTGTTCCTGTGGATCCAAATGATTCAATGTCCATTTGCTTTTAACTTAGCTTAACAGAATATTTGTCGACATTATAAACTTGCTAATTGGAAACTTACTTTCCAGCGGACATTTCCAAAACTGAAGACTCGAATGTTGTAGCTCCAGTGGCACAGGAAAATGGGGGAACCACCTATTTCTTTACCCAAAATACAGCACGACAAAATATGTCTGTGGTAAGTCATGGATTCTTTATTACTATGGGATGCAAAAATGTCTCTTTTTTTTGTAGATAATTAATATAAGAGTGTTAATTTGCTAGTGTTTTTGTTTCGAAGTGGTGTTTGTTTCAATTTAAACATCCTACAATTTTTCAAACACCGGAATCAAGCAAGCAAGCAGACTGGTAGCCTCCATATACCCACAATATATCTGGCTGAATTGCTTCATGTTAATGATAAGCAAATGGGAGTTATTTGTAAAACAGAAGTGTTATTTTAACATTTGTGTTACTTTTAAGAAAACTTTAAATTTTACGACTTTTCTTTTACTATCTAATATTCGATTTAAATATCTTGCATAGACATAACATTTATACCACTAGGTGATGCCACCGTTCCATGTATTCCCGGGGACTCCCCCAAACATCGAGTACATGTCGCTGAAAGCCAATGCTCCGTCGTTTTTCATGGCGGATGAATTGCGGCAAGCGATCGTGCAGAAACATGCGCTCACTATGCTCACAGTCGACACTGAACAAGACCCAAGTGAGTCTTCTAGCTCGGTGACGAAACTGTTAATTTTTTTTTAATCTAAAGATTACATATGTATGTGAATAGATAAAGTTAGAAACTTGTATAGTGATGTTTTATCCTTTAACCAACCATTGAATATTCTTCAACACATACCTGTTGTCTAAAGCAGTGTTACTCAGTCTTTTTGCTTGTAACGAACATATCGTACAGTATTATCTATGAATCGTTAAATGTTAATTATGGTGTTACAATCAAGAAGCATCACACACAAATATTAGAAAAGATATAGTATAATAAAACATATCTGTGTAGGTAAAATGCCAAAACAGAAAAACTGAAATCTGATTTATTAAGCTCCTGAACAAATAAAATTAACTTTTTGGCGAAATAACAAAATAATTATCGGCGGTTGAGTATCACTACTCCAAACAACTAAGTTTAATGTGTCGGTTATACAAACAACCGATCAAAGTGTCAGAATTCACTGCAAACCCGGCGAGATGCTTCTAGTCTACACTAATATTAAGGGACAATAAATTGTCTCACGTAAGCGCACAGCAAGTATATTCTGCGTTATTATCTCTCACTTATGACCACAGGTGTGCCGTCCGAGGTTGACAACTACCACAGTCTGTTCCCGCTTGAGCCAACCCCTGAAAATCCCCTTCAAAAGTCGAGCACGTTCGGTTTCGTCACCTCCTGTTACAAAGCGATCAAATACAAGGACGGACTTCCATATTGTTTGCGACGGATACATGGTGGCCAGATAGGATTGTTATTTTATTCTTAATTTTAACTATTTGTTAACTATTTGTCATTGTTTCGTGGATCAACTTTATTCTGACTTGTCAGATTACCTATTCTACACAGGGCTCTGCAACCTACGGCTCTTATCCTTCTGAGGATGCTCTTATTAGTTTTATTGTTACCGAATCAATGGTTTATAAGTTTAATACCCATACATAAAGTGAAACAAACATAGGAACACCTGTTACTATCTAACACAGTGGTTTTCTTTTTTTTAAGAAAACAGTTTTGTAGCTTCCAGTGATTTAAATTTTGTGGAATATCGGTTAAAGTGGCTATGTTAGTGCAAAAGGTTGCCACTTGCCAACCCCCGTACTACAACATAAATTGTAGATCTAAGAATTTCCAAACTATCCACCCAACCCCTCATGCATTAGAACCATTCCTTCCCAGGGTTCCGACAAGTGAATGAGAAATGCATGGTGTTAGTGGAGATGTGGAAGAAGCTACAACACGCCAATGTGGTGCAACTTCGAGAGGTTTTCACATCCAAAGCCTTTGGGGAACATTGTACGTGTGTGATTTGTATTTTTGTGTGTGTATGTATTTGTGTTGTTGTTGTTCTTGTGTGTGTGTGTTGTACTTATGTGTTTGTTGTACTAGAGTGTGTGTTGTTCTTGTCTGTGTGTGTTGTACTTGTGTGTGTGTGTGTTTGTTGTATTTTGTTTGTGTGTTTAGTACTTGTGTGTGTGTGTTTGTTGTATTTTGTTTGTGTGTGTCGTACTTGTATGTTTGTTATTCTAACTTAAAGTATCCCACCACCCCCCTCCAGCATTGATATTCGCGCACGATTATTACGCTGGGGCTGAAACCATGATGTCGAGACACTTCCAAAACCCCAACAACAACTACGCTTCCAAAGCCAAATGGAACGGGGGAACAGCTCGGCAAAATGCAGGTCAAAAACACTTTTTTAACAAAGTTTGTCAAATTATTCGTATAATCAACACGTTGTTATTTAACTTAACTGAACAATTGAACTTGATTCTTTCCGGAATTAACCTAGGGCCACCCCATATTACACCAAAACATAAACCTCTTACTGTTCAATGCCCCATGTTATGTTCCATATAACCTTTTACTGTTCGTATTATGTCACCCCCCCATATTATTTCATTCTTCAACTTAATGTTGCTGTATAATACCCCCACAACCCCCAAATGCAGGCTTGCTTCCAGAGAGCCTTATATGGACGTACGTTGTGCAGCTGACCTCTGCGTTACGTTGCATCCACACAGCAGGACTGGCATGCAGGGTGATGGACCCAACCAAGATCATAATCACTGACAAATCCAGGTTTGTTTGCTCAGATGAGTTGCTATAAAGCAGATATAACCCCCACCCCCCTCTCATAGGATCAGAGTCAATGGAGTGGGTATATTCGATGTGCTGGGATATGACAATTCCCATGCCAACCCGCGCGCTCATATGCAGCAATATCAACAAGATGATCTGGTTGCGCTTGGCAAGGTATGTTGTGACATGTTAGCCCACAATGATTGTACCTTTATCTGTTCCTTAGTTAGAAGGTGGTGGGTTCGATACCACCTTCCAGCGAATCGGTTGTGTCCTGGTTTAAAGCATTTAGTCGGTATCACTTTGGAAGTGGATTTAAGCCAAGCAGTTATTGTATGAAAACCAGCGCTGACATATGTCTTTAGGCAAGGCACTTCGCCCAAATCCATTGGATTAATGAGTTACTAAAACTACTAAAACAGGCTGAACCATACACAACACACTGCCATATCTTTGATAACCCAGTGGTGGTTGGATCATATAATGGAGATACATAATCAATTTCCCTTAAACAACTTATTCTAGCATAGTCTGTAGACTCTTCAACCTAGCAAACTCATCGAATTAACTAGAATAATCTCATACTTATGATCCAATGTACAACTTTAAAATTACTATGATAGTGTAGGCTCTACGCAAGGGATTAAATAATAAAGTAAACTCTCCACAAAGTAAACATTTACACAGACTAGCAATAAAAGCCATCATCTATTTTTCACATCTTTGAACTAATTGCGATCCACCCACCCACAGGTGGTTCTGGCGTTGGCGTGCAACTCCGTGAGTTCGATTCAACGCGACAATCTGCACAACTCGATCGAACTTGTGCTGCGGAACTATTCTAACGATTTGAAGAATCTTATTCTGTGAGTGTTGGGTTGGGGGGCTTAGGTTTGATATTTGTGTATATTCCATATTCCATTGTGATAAGGCAAATGTCATTATCACACAAGCATTCCTTAGTTAAGTACGCACGCTTATTATGTAATGAAACTCACTCGTACCGGTGGAAGCTGTTCTGTGTGTTGGGTATAAGAAGTTGATCAATTTTTAGTAGAACCCATCAATCCATTGAGTTCAAGTGATGTTCATTAAGTGCCTTGCCCAAGACAAAGCCGTCCAGACTGTCGATTGGCAGACAACCAATTGACCAAGAGGCACCAATTCCGATTCTTTTAGTTTCTTTTATGACATACCTGGGAAGTAGCCCGCCATTGACTCTGATTCACGTCAACAACACAGATAAATCAAAACACAATATGAATAACAATATGCCACACTTGGACAATTTAAAAAATATGCCTGAATTTGTGTTAAGAACATTAATGGCAGCAGAGATAATCAAAAGTGCAGATTGCTGTCTGGTGGCAATGCTTGATGTAATTTCTTACTGGCAGTGTTAAACAACGACCATCGCTTTCCACTTAACATTTCAATGGTTAAACCCTTAGACCACAAGTTGTAGTTTCAGTCAATATTAGAAAGCATGGTTGGCAGCATTACCCACTTTCCCCCACCAGGTACCTCCTGTCACCCCAACAGCGTCCTCACAACGTCAACGATATAATGCCGATGATCGGGGCACGGTTCTACACCCAGCTCGACGCAGCTCTGCTACGATGCGATGTTATTGAGAATGAAATGTCGAAGGTGGGGTATCTGTTGTCGGACGATTTTAACTCATGGTGGATTCAGTTTATAAGACTATTACATTGTGTTGTACTTGAGAAGTTGCTTTTGAATACTCGAATGCACATGCTTGGAGCAACAGCTTGCTTTGTTCATCTTTAAGAAGCTAAAATTGGTACAACATTGGTGGTGATGGATTGCATAGGCCGAACAAACCACGACTTGGAGTGGTTTAGTCGTAGATCAGTGTTGGGTGCATATATCCTGGGGTCGTAGGTTCAATCCTTACCAATGGCAGGAATTTTTTGCTCCTTTTATAAATTTTTAATTTTTTGCTCCTTATATTGGATTTCTATGTTGACAGGAAGTGGAAAACGGTCGTTTATTCCGAATGGTTTCCAAGTTGGGGGTGATCAACGAGCGACCCGAGTTCAGCTTGGAACCAACCTGGTCCGAAACCGGGGACCGCTATTTGTTGAAACTATTCCGTGATCACTTGTTCCACCAAGTGACTGAGACAGGCGCGCCGTGGGTGGACCTCGCGCACATCGTGCAATGTCTCAACAAGGTATGTGGCTGATGATCTTGTCTTGTGGTTTGGCAGTGATATGAACACCTCCCCGTGCACATTTTTCCTTCTGTGCTTTGGCCAACAGTAAACAGTATATGAAATGCAATATTTAACCTGATACTACCATGTGTTTTCACATTTATCAACAAAAATTAATAATTTGGTTCATTAAGAAGCTTGAAGTGGAAGGTGTTGTTAACATAGGTGCAGCATCCAGGGCCAAAAATCCAATTAGTTTTGGGCAAGTAAGAACACGACTAAATCGTCATGTCAGTAACGGGAGTAAACATAGTGCGCAACTGTGGTTTGTATGACGTAACAACTGTTTAAATCTGGTATTATAACAATCTGACATTATGATGCTGATGAGTATTAAAGACTACAGTTATCGGACGCGCCATGTGCATAATAAAAACGTTATACGTCAGTTGAATAGAAAACTGTCGCTATAAATGTTAATTAGTTTTTATATGCGGGAGTAAATTCTTTCATGCGAGATGTGCATCACGCAAGTTATACTCGCCTTACTCGTGTGAATTTTTGGCCCTGAGCATCATTATGTTAAAATATTTCTGTGTATTATGCAGTAGGGGTCAATGCAAAACAAAACTGATGTTCCACCCTTCATATTGACATATTACTTTATATTTCATGTTCAACCGAAAACATCACTGTAGTGTTAATTTCCAAGATGCAGGCTATGTGCTTGGTTTTCAGTTAAATTTGTTGCTTAGTGCATAATAAGCAAAATTATAGTTCCAGGATTACTAATACGTAAAGTGAAGTAGCTATGCCCAATGAAACAACCATGTTCATAATAATGTTCATTCACTCAGTTGGATGCTGGTGTGCCTGAGAAAGTGTGTCTGATGTCGCGCGATGAGCAGAACGTTTTGGTCGTCTCGTACGCTGAACTCAAGAAAGCTTTTGAGAAATGCTTCAGTGAACTGTCAAGTGCCGCAACGGCGTGACAACCTCTCCCGTCACCGCGCCGTTCTTGGTTTTAATATGGGGGATTCCCCAGAGGGTTGTATTACAAAGAGATGGACATTTTACCTTCATTTTTTTACTTTATTTTTCAATAAGAATTAGAAAAAAAAGAGAAAATTTTTCAGGAAACTTGTTCTTAGTTCCAGCCTTTTACACCTTGAAGCTTTTTTCCACCAATGAAATAATGTTCCCAGAACCCACAAGTCTATAAATTGGTACATTTACTGTCAACTGCCAAATTTGATGATACTGCCACATGTTACATAGCAGCACGTGTTGTGTGCGATGTATTTTTCTATAAAACGATTTCTCTACTTGTGCAATAGCCATAACAAGTCTGCTGGAACATCAATTCGAACAACTGCATTAATCATGCTAGATCCCAAATTTTCCATTATTGTTTCTAAAATATTGTGGTTTGGTGGGCGCATACTCTTTGGGACCGTGCCTGAGTTTTTATCGTTTGCCTTAGGTTGGACAACTGTTCTCTCGAAATATGCTGGTGTGTTTGCAATACAAAATAAAGTTGCAAAACCGCTGATGAGTTGCTGGTTGAAATAATAGTTTGATTTTAAGGGTTTGAAACTGTTCAGTCATTGTTAATTGCCTTAACCCAGCGGATTAAGTTTCTAGTTCTGCTGATAAAATGTCTCCTTTCTACACATATTGCAATGGCTCTGTTAACCAGACTGTCGGCAATAGGTAATATGACAACTAAATGCCTGTGTGAAAGCACATTGTGTTTTCACATTCAAGGGGATAAACAGGCCTTATCCTATTTTTGACAATTACTAGAATACTGGGTAAAGATGGTACTGCTAACTAAATCCCACTTGATACTAGACTACATCTTGTTTTCAAACCAAAACTTTGTTTTTGAAGCTTGACTACATTTTGTGTACTGTGTATGATAGATAAGTTTACATGGGAAGTTGTTAGCCAATATTACAAAGTTATTGCAATGTATTCATTAAGTATTCCCACAATTCAAACCACTGGTATTGATCTAACTACCTTTCAGCTACCACTTCAACCAATGCAAATACCAAAAACTACATGAAATGAACCAAACAATCTGTTTATTTAAATTCGAACATTTGAAAGGCGTTCTAACATGGGAACGCTGATCATATGAACTTGTGTGACGCAACAAGTGAAGTTTTGAAATGTTTACATTGGTTTCAAACCAAGTTTGTGTTCCATCATTAAATGGGGATCTCCCATTACTTCTGTATCACCCCGACCTGTGGGTCAAATTAGCGGTTAATAAAATGGGGTGATCTGGTTTGTAAGTACATATAAGGTGTAAACATGTGGTTATTATAATACAGAATAATGGTCAGATTACCTTGCGACCAATTGAGGGTTATCGCAGATGTTTTTAGAGCATTACGCACAGTTGAAATATTGCTGCAAGTCAAATAGTGAAAATGCCGGTAGAACTAACTACGTAGTTATATTGTGATGATAGAATCTGCTCAGATTTTGAAACACCTGCTACCCAATTATAGTTTGCAAAGTGTATTTTGAATGATCAAACTCCACATAGTATTGCATGCAAATACTAAAAATGAGTGATTTTTCAATTAATGTTGGTTAGTACTTACAGAAGTTGTCCTCAATAGAAATACAAGTATCATTCCCGTTCAAGATGTCCATTGCAAAGTTGGAGGATGGCAGGGAAGGTAATCTGGTGGTCGCTTTCTGCACAGCAGTCAGTTCCATCCGCTTACGCAGAGGTGCGTGGATGCCCTGGTAAATGAGGTTTGTTGGTTGGATGCCACGATCAATAATGGTGCCATTCTTAGTCTCATTGAAGTTTCAATTAGCCAACACTGGGCCCACTTATTTAAAGCAACTCAAGTGGCTTGCACTGTGCAACTACACATTAATACTCCTCCCTTTGGACAACCCACTGTATCATAGGGTGGGAAGGATGGATGTGCCATTTCTAGCCTGGTAGGTAATGAAATCCATATTAGGGACTTATTTCGGTCAAATGTAGTCAGTGGCATTGAGTTTTTCTGTATGCAAGCGAAAATTGGGGTAGTGATGTGACAAATTTTTTTAAACCATGGCAAAAATTCAGCGGAATTTACAACTTCACCAAGATAAGCTATATTTCGGTATTGCATTGATCTTAAATTAAATATCTGTAAATTTAAATTAAATCTCTGTGAGACTGTGGGTATAAAAATGGACTGCCATGTAAAGTATATTGTGTATGACACCACACTTCATTTTTAAAATGGGTTGCCTCCCTTTCAGGCAGGAATCTTGTCAGATAACTTAAGCAAAATGGCTTGTAGCCAAAGCTTTTTCAGTTGAATATATGGGGACATTCAAATCTCACACGCTGGGAGCATCACCTGTGAATTGCGCAACATGTTATATTCAGTTTCCCTCAGATTCGATTCATAATTTTTCTCCGATATCTCCAGTTGGTGGGAATGCTTCAAGCTGCTTCGCACGTTGCCCAACCTGTGAATCGACATTTTAATATACTGGCTGTCACATATAATTAAACACAAATGTTTTATTTACTTATAATAGTTTGTACAGTAGAAACGGAATCTGGAAAATTTGCTTGTACAACAACTCTCATATCAAATGAGGCGGATTTTCGTACGAAAGTGATTGATATAATATTACTTAATAGTTTTTTATTGTCACTATGAAATAACCTTTTTTAGGTTTATACCGGTAACAGCGATAAGCAACATGATAATCAGAACAAGTAGAAACAACGTTACAGATCAAATTAAATAAGGATGGTGTGTGAGGTTGGACAACCTTTTTCTAACCTAAATGTCAGGCTTTACCCGAACATTCTCAGATCCATTTTACAGAACTTGTAAATGACTGGTTTGGTTTATTTATGATATTTGTGCTCACCCAGTTCGCAGAGAGCTGGTGACTCCATATTCAGAATCTGTTTCTTTTGAACTTTGCTTTGTTTCAAACTTATCTCCACGGATCATATTGTATTGTGCTAACCCTAACGAATCAAAGAAAATATTTGCTGTTAATAAAATGTAAGCAAATGGAATATACATGGGATACTTATTGTTGGGTTATTATAACACCATTTCAACAAAACACAATTGAAAGAACATATTGAAACTTGCTTTTATCCCAGTACATGGGAACAATGGCAATGTGTTATCATATACATAAAAGTTAGATTACCATGTGTAGTATTATCCAAGATATTGCCAGGTGTTGTATATGATTAGGTCGTTTCAGCAATTTAGTAAAACTGATTGATCCACTGGGTTTAGGCAATGTCTGTTAAGTGTCTTGCCCAAGGACACAATCAAAAATTAGGGGGACAAGCAAAAAATTGATTGAATGCCTGGTATTTCCATGCTCATATTACAACTTGAATTGATCTTACAGTCCCTCTTTTTAACCTTTATATCTCTTCTAGTGTCAATCTGAGTTTATCTTCAGCATACACACTTTCAGCTACCAAGAATATACTGATATGGGTCAATTGCACAAAAAAATGTAAAATTGCCATCGGCCAACAGTGGAAATGTTTACGGTGAATCTGGTTGTATTATGAGGTGAGTTTTTAAGTGTTGCTTTAAAGTTGATTTACGAAGGTAAGTCTTCTTGCATTCCGTACAACTGTACTTCTTCCCATTGTGTATGCTCATGTGCTCTTGGAGATGGCTGTAACGGAGGAATGACTTGGAACAAACATCACAGGCGTATGGTTTCACTCCCGTGTGGATTCGCTCATGCTCAATAACGTGATATTGCTTTGCAAATTTCTTATCACAAACTTTGCAAGCAAACAAGTTTTCCCCTGTGTGAGTTGAAGTGTGTTGTTTTAAACTCTGTCGATATTTATATTTCTTTCCGCACCCCTTGTACTCACAAATGTATGGATGATCGTCATACCAGTTCATGTCCGGCACTTCGTATGCAGATTTGGTCTTACACTTGGCGCACAGATTTGCTTTTACCCGCGTCTCTTCCATGCAATCCCCTACCTCTTTATAACAATGAGCTTGGCATGCTGCACAGTACAACGTGATCAGATGCATGTTCGTCATATGGGACTTCAGCACGTCTTTATGTTTGAATGTTTTGCTGCAAATGTAACAACCAAACGGCCGCTTTAAACTGTGTACATACTTTTTATGGTCGTGTAAGTATGTCCGTAGGGCAAATGTTTTATGGCAGATGTCACACTCAAAGTTTTTTTGGTTTGTATGCTGGACCATATGCCTATTAAGGCGATATTTAACTGCAAACGTCACCCCACAAATATCGCAAGCAAAGGGTTTATCTCCAGTATGATTTTTTTCATGGATAATCAAAGACCTCTTTCTGACAAACCTTTTATCGCAAAACTGGCAACTAAATTTTTTTAATTTGTAATGTTCTGGATTTGTATGACGCTTTTCATGGTCTTTCAAATTATATTTTTCAAAGAAATCTTTTCCACAGACATTGCATTTAAACTGTTTGGCACCATGGGTGCGTTCATGCCTCCTTAAATGATACAAGGTCTTAAACGAAGCTTTGCAAGTGGAGCATTGGTGGGGTCTTTCCCCAGTGTGGGACCTCTCGTGCATGTCCTTAGACCATTTTTTACTGAATGCTCTGCCACAAAATTGGCATTCATGAGAAACCAAACGTTTTACTGTTTTGGGAAGTTCAACTCCATGCTTTACCTTCTCGTGATGGGTTTTCTTGTCTTTTCTTGCATACGTGTTTGGACAGTAGTCACATTTAAAACGTGAGTCACATGGGAATTCTAACTTGGGTTTAAGAAGTTCAGAAATCGTTTGTATTTCGTTTTCAAGATCGTCGGGTTTTTGCTCAATTTTTTTGCGTTCTTTTACCTTTTTTTTCTTCGGTGTCACACTAGTTCTGAGCCCGATGAATTTGCGTTCATTTGTACACAATTCACTGTTCTCGTGTGACATTTGTACGTGACTTTTTAGACTTGATAATCGCTTGAACATTCGATCGCAATGTGAACACGAATAAACAGCCTCCGACGACCGGGTCAAAAAGAAATTTCGGCTCATTTTTTCAATGGTGACAGTTCACTATATACTACCTAGATTACTATATACCTAGAGAAACCTACAATAAAAAAAGATATTTAACGATAACAAAATGTTCAACAAAATCTTTTAAACATGAGTCGGCAAAATAAGTAAATACTGTAGTTGTGAAACATTTATTCATAGAAATCATAAGACTCGAATATTAGAGGATAGGATATTCATGTTTATCCTCCATACCTGGAACAACGAAATGGTAAATGCCGATTTTTGTATATAGTTGGATGTTACTTGGTACGCCCAACTGTTGTCAGGGGGTTTAACTTACAAGTGTAACCGGCTCCTACGAAGTTGTGGTCTTTACTTCTTCGTAAAACGTCCAACACACACACCAATGCTGATCAATTGAGAATATACTGTATTTAAATCGTGTGGGGTGATTCAAAGGCTATGGGCGATCTATAATTTGCCGTGACTTTGTTTAATTGTGTATGCTGTGCTGCTTTTGTGAATAGTGTAAACGGTGTGGCAATCGTGATTTGTGTGCACCATGTGACTTTTGTTCAATGTGTGGTATGTGTGCACTGTGTGGATTGTGTGCTGTGTCTGGCTTGTTGAATGTGAACATTGTTTGGTTTGATTAGTTTATTGAATTAAAACTGATTTTTTGTGCGCATATGCAGCAATGGATTTTCAGGAAAAAATCTTGCGGTATTGAAAGGATGACATTGGTTAGGTATAAAGAAATTGTCATTTATCACGGTCTTGTTTATCCCGACTTAACGATTTTAAGTCGTGCGCCAACTACCTACTGCCACGTTTGTATTACAAATCATGTTGATTGTGTTGGTGTTTGTAAATACGTATCACTAGCGGATTACCCATGAGGTGATGGTTTATACCAGCTAATCAACAGAAAATTACTCATTTGGGTTTTATTTAAAAACAACAACTTATATTTGTATTTACCTGATAATTAAGCGATTCGCTCACCCAGTTAATTGCGTAACTTGCGATTGTGATCGCTAACCAGTCGTTGTGTATCGCAGGATGTTGATAACATGCATTACGCAATAAACTTTGGTAAATTTGTTTAATTACCGTGTGTTAACGTATCAGTAGCATATTAAAATTAAAAAAACCAGGCTATCGTAACATTACTATAGACCAGTGCTACGCAACCTTTTATCACTATATAGGAACATTTAATATTATATTAGCGAAATAACTGATATTCGGAATATTCAGATTTATATTAACTAAAATTCTTTTTATTTGGTAAAAATCATGTAAAAAAAAGTATAATTATTTTTCTGCGGTACACCTTGTATGTCTTGGCATACTGGTTGCGGAGCACTGCTATAGACCTAAGTTTGGCCTACATGTTTTTTTTAATGATAATGAAATTGGTAATTGAGCATGGATTTTTTATTACTACATGTATACAAGGCAACAAAAACGATTACTGCCATAAATGTTAATAAATAACTGGCAGGAACATCAAAAGTCTGATGGGTTAATCTGGTGGTTTAGTGTGTTGCCTTTCAGCCGAAGGGTTGCAGGCATAAAAACTGGTCACTAGCTAGTCGGTTGTGTCCTTGGGCAAGGCGCTTACTGGATATTGCATGAACCCAGCGAATTAATGGGTTCTACTAAAAATGAAGGAATGTGTAAATCATACACAAATCATTGCAATAGCCCTGGTAACCCGACGCTGGGCACAAGGTAATTTGACGATTGCCAGTGTGTGTTAACCCCGTTGGTTTTCCCTATTCACTGGGATAAACATAAATATCCTATCCTACTATAAAAGCAATGAAACTGCGCATCACAATTGTATTTAAAAATAGTATGTTAGTTTGATGTTTTTGGGATGATCTCACAAATGTTTTATTGAAACATACTATAAAGCAATCTCGGTACCGAATTTGTAAAAATAGAAGCCAGAAAATGTTAAAAATTACAGAAACAGTAAAAAAAGCCTTATTATTACCTATTAATGTGGTGGTTTAGAATTAGGATATATATATATACTAGTGTTAATACCATGTAGTATAGGTTAAGATATTCCGTGTTTTATTTCAATGAATGTCGAAATGCAAGGGGCATTATCTTATCATACTTGCAATCATTTGATTACCTGCCGGCCACTATCGGATTACCCTAGCTATTTGCAGTGTGTTGTATATTATTTTTTCTGTTTTAGTTTACATTTTTAAGCCACTAGATTCAGACGATGTTCTTTAAGTGTCTTACCCAAGGACAGCTGGTTTTAATTCGCACAACCTTTTGGCTACCTTTCAACTGCTAGGGCTGTTACAGATGGAATTTCCAGTATTTTTAATTTGCCTTGCAATAAACTGTAATGTTCTATGAAATTAAATTTAATGAAAGATTTTTTAGGATGGGTGGGTGCCATAGAAAGGATAATTTACATTTAATTTTTAATTTAGATTCAGCGATGTGTTTTGACTATCAGTGTCATTTTGGCACCTTTTCCGGTTTCAATAATAATTATGCACGGTAATGTTTATTTAATGAACGTATATAATATATAGAATTACAAGTACCCCATAAATCAATTTTTGTCTAAATCACTTTGACGAGATAGAAAAATTAACTATACTTCTGCAACCTTTAATTGAATAATAATATATTAATGATATTATGATGTACAATGCATCTCCCTGAGAATCTCTATTTTATATTTGTGCAACAAATACTTTAATAACAGTATCAATATTTTTTATAGATTGGTTTAATATTTTTTTGCTTTGTCGTTTATATTTTAAGTACCTTTGGCTTGACATATATTTATATGTACCTTAACCATTAATGGTAATACCCTTAAATCAGATATATAAATATATATATTCATTACACTGTTTCTAGTAATGGTAAATTTTCATTTTGTAGGCGTATAATGTACCTGTACTAACTGGCCTAAACGTTAAGTTAAAATGAGATCACTCTTACTGACGGGGTCTAGTTTTGCACTGACGACTGCGGTTGTCGTCAATGCATTTATTCAAAAGAAACAATTCTTTCCAGCGGTGGTTTACCTGACAACGAAATCCAGTCCATGTATCGCAATCCTCTACCTTCAAGCCTTCGTTCTTGTTTTGTTGTTCGGGAAGTTGATGCGGAAAATTTTCTTCGGACAACTTCGTCCAGCGGAGACAGAACACCTCATTGAAAAGTCGTGGTATGCAGTGACTGATACCTGTCTCGCATTTACCATGTTCAGAGATGACTTCAGCCCAATTTTTGTAGCATCTTTTACTATCTTGCTATTCTTGAAATGCTTCCACTGGCTGCTTGAAGACAGAGTGGATTTTATGGAACGAAGCCCGATCATCAGCTTTGTTTTTAAGATTAGAGTCCTCTCCTTACTTTCCATCCTTCTTCTCTGTGATTTAATATTCGTGGGTATGTCATACAAATCCACAATGGAAAAAGGAGCCTCTGTTCAACTTGTTTTTGGATTTGAATATGCCATTCTGGCCACTGTTGTGTTGACAGTGTTTCTAAAGTACATCTTGCACAGTATTGATCTGATGAGCGATAATCCTTGGGAGAATAAGGCAGTGTACATGCTGTACATCGAACTCATCACTGGGCTTGTAAGAGTTGTCCTCTACCTCTGCTTCACATTTATTATGGTGAAAGTACACACATTCCCGCTGTTTTCAGTTCGCCCAATGTACCTTACAATGCGGCAGTTCAAGAAGGCAGTTTCCGACATCGTCCTGTCAAGACGAGCCATCAGAAACATGAACACACTTTATCCCGATGCAACGGCCGAGGACTTGGCGAGCACGGACAGCACGTGCATCATATGTAGGGAGGAGATGCACACCACGAACCAGGACAATGCACAACCAGGTGTACCTGCTGCAGGGACTAACAAGAAACTCCCATGCAGCCATGTCTTCCATGCATCATGTCTCAGGTCTTGGTTCCAAAGACAGCAAACCTGCCCCACATGTCGCCTCGATGTTCTACAGACCCAACAACGAGCACCAGCACCAACCCCAGCACCTCAAAATCCACCTCAAGCAGGAATTCCCCCTGGTCCCCAATTTGCCCCACCTTTTCCACCCATGTTCCACCCGCCACAAGCAATGTGGCCTGGGGCAGCACCACCACCCATGCAAGCCCCATCCAATACACAAGGCCCATCAACCCAATCCCCACCCACCCAATCAACCCAACCAAACACATTTTTACCCCCAAACCAAATGTTCGTGCCTCCACTTATGATGCCCCCTCCCCCCACCCCCACCATTTAACTTATCCGGACTATCCGACGAGCAGGTGCAGCTGATGGAAGGACAGGAGCGAAGATCTGTTGAAGCAAGGATCGAATGCTTGAGGAACATCAAGGTACTCCTGGATGCTGCGGTGATGCAGATGTCACAATACGCAGTAGTGATGCAAGCTCAAGGTGACGCCTTCACCATCCCACCCATGCCAGATCTATCCCCCTCCCCACAAGAAAACCAACCAGAACAAACCCCCACAATTCCCCCGACAGCAGAACCAACCACTTCATCTGAGCACCAGGTGGAGACATTACCCCCTCAAGTTGTTCCAGTTGATGATTCTGACTCCAACCCCACTGATGCCACTGAGCTACGCAGGCGACGACTTGCTAATCTTGATGCAAAAATGAACCAAAATGAAAATGCTGACACAGAATCCACCTAAATAGACATAAGTAGAGTAACCTGATCCAAATCAAACTAAAATCATATTTTAATGTGTTTTGTGTAAAATTTCTACGTGGAATATACACTAATATAGTGCAGCTGCTTAAGTTGTACCAGTAATAATATAGAGCATGGTGAACCCAACATGAATAACTATGACATAAAATGAAATGCTTATGTAACTCTTATGTAACAAATTCTGAACCTTATTTTTACACCAAATTCTGAACCTTATTTGCAAGTACATTTTGGATCTCCTAGCTTTTCTTATTTTCTCCTAATCATGTGTTTTTAGTGAGACTGGGTTCTTTTCATGCGGTGTTTGTGCTGTTTATTTGCTTCAGTTGTGGTTCTGGGACATATAGCAGAGAATATAGAGATAATATATTGTTGTTTTAGGGATGTTTAAATTAGCTGGAATGTATGCTTGAACAGTACAGGTTGCAACATGTGTTCTATTGCGGCAACTAGGATACAAAGAGAGCTCAAGGACATAAAATCCGAGGTACATTATCTGTGCTGGTGTTTAATACGAGTTAATGCGTAGTAACACAGTGTTTTTTTCAAATAAATGGATGTTTTTAAAAGTAAAAAATAACTGGTTTACTTTTCAAATACCTTCAAGCAAGGATCATTAATAAGATTAAAATGTTGTTGTTGATATAATTTTTAAAATGGATGAGTTATGTTAATGGCTTTTTTCTACAAATTATTATAAATTAAGCAATAAAAATAGAGTAATAGGATCACTATTAGGAATGTTAATTCCAGAATTAAAATTCGCTATTAGATTTGTTTAATCATTGTAGTACAAAAAATGTTTTTGCTTGTTCTTCAATTATATTTTAGATCGGTTAAAAATGTTTGATTCTAGAATAATTTTAGAGTTTAAACTAATTCAGATAAGGACCATCTACAGTCACAATATTAAAGCCTAGTTAACTCTATTCTAATTACTGTTATTTTAATATGAACCTACCAACCACAGTAGTAATCATTATTTCTGTGCTAAATCCAAGGTTTTGGTTACAGTTAACTTGTAAATACTAGTTCACAATTATTGGCATTTGCTTGACCAGTTTAAAAATAAAATAAAATTAAATCCCCACAAAAATCTTTATTATTTGTGTTGAACACCAACAGGAAGTAATGTACAATGATTTAAGAGAGTAAGCTTTTTACACAAACAACTTCACCGATATCTTAATTTTCTTTAATACCTTTTACATAAATTGGTTGTCCATTTCTTGTTATTTAGTGGTTGGAAAAAATCAGCTTACTAATAACCAATCCACCGCTTTAATAATCATCCATTCCAGTGCTCCGGACAAAACATAAAGATTGAGTTACATAATGATCAGTTCGACCTCTTAAAAGGAGAAATTGTTGGGCCCCCTGGAACACCTTATCAAGGTAGTTTTTTAACCTGGCTGCTTTTCGAATAAAACCTACATTGCACAAGTTAGATTGCTATATCACATGTAAGAGGCTAAAATAACTTATATCGCATTGTGACTTGTGAGGTTATGTATTTTCTAGTTAAACAAAAAAGTGACTAGTTACAAGAAAGTGACCTTAAGTTTGGTGATATGACCTTGGGTTTGCTTACACATACTTTTGGTGATTAGGCCCAGGGGATGGGGATTTCTAAAAAAATGTCAGAATATCTGGGTGTAGTTACCACATTATGTGAATATTAAATTTACTGCATGTACATCAGTCACCCTTTTTTAAATGATGTATATTTTAAGATTTTAGAAATAGGCACTTGTAGTAGCATAGAAGAATATCTTGTGGTTTATCAATCCGAATGGGAAAAGCACAGGAGAGTTATCACAAAAAACAATTGATTACCTCCCAACCACGGTTAACTTACCAGAGATTTTTCAGAGTGTTTAATACGATTTTTTTCGTTGGAGATATTGATTGAACTAGTTTCTGAACAACGTATTGTGCCAAAGGTTACAATCTACCAAATTATGTTTCGTTTTGGCGAGCTTTCGCCAGATTATCTCATATCAGTAGTATGATTCGGTTCAGCAGGTTTTGTTATGCCAGTGCAATGGATAAGTGATTATTGAAATATTGTATGAGATACACGCATATCCGATGATGGCTGACTGCTAAACAAGCCATTTAGGTGTCTTTTACCACAGTCAAGTGGACTCCACTGGATTGTTCAAAATTTGTTGAAAATCACACATAATTAAAATAAAAAAAACAGATATGATACCCTTCCTGTTAATTTAAAATTATTTTATTGCAATGTTATATAGCTTTGCTCAAGATATTTAACGGCGTTGTCTGATATTTTTAATAACTTTATTTGACATGACAAAATTACAAAAGTGTCTGTGTCGGTGATGAAAATAAAATAATTGTCTGTCCTTCCCATTGCTGAGTTTGACAGGCAGATTTAATAAGATAAATATAGGGAGTGCGTTTTTAAATCGCATGTTTTTTCTTATTCAGCATTATTGTATTTTATTGTTTTGAACTGTAGGCCGTATCATATTTTGAATCATTATCTATATTTCACTATTCTAACATTCACGATGGATACATAATTTGTAATTTTTTTCGGGGCTATTGCAATGTGTTGTATTTTCATATAATAGAAATATATAGATTACTTGGTTTTTGTTTAAATTCCACTAAGATTAAACAATGTCCATTAAGTATCTTTCCATGTGCCTTAGATTACAGACAACTCTTGCACAATGGGCTTGTGTCCAGGCACCGTTGTGCGTCCCCCAAATTAGAATAAACTTACCTCCGGATTTTGACCTCAACGCCGAATTTTGCGATTATGTCGTAGGCTACTGACTGTCACATATGAATGGCTAGACCAGGGATGTCCAACCTTTTATTGTAATGGGCCGCATTGTAACTTAAAATAATTCAATGGGCCGCAGAACCTATTAAATTTCAATAAAAAGGGCATTCGAATTAATGGTTTTGAAATGATTTGATAAGGAGCGCGCGAAAAAAAAATTGGTAATGATAAATTGCCTTAAACGTCCAGAAAGATATTTATTTCATAAAGCAAACAGTACCCGTTACTTAGTAGTACAGTAATGATAAATTGCGATAAACGTAAATTCAAAAGGGGGTGTGTCGCATCTCGCCAATCATAAATAAAGGAATCGTGGTATATTAACGCATAATGGCGATTATTGCCTTGTGATAGCAATGTTTATTATACGCCAATAATGCAAAGTAAAGGCAATGTAAATAAATGTAATAGTATTGTGATTGTTAAATGTTATGTTAAAAGGCAAACGATGTTATATTAACATTAACGTGTTGAGGATTTATTATTAAAAGTGCGCGAAATCAGTACCGGTAATTTATATTTTTGCGATTTTGTTAAATTTTGTATTTCGTGAACTTAAGAAAACGGTTCGCTAATAGCGATTCGCGATCCCTTAATTCCAACCCTGAATGGGTACATAAAGAAACAATTAAAAGCCATTAATTTCATCTTTGAAAAAAGGAACAAATAACACACATATAGAAAGAAACAAAATATTGTTTCTGCAATACAAAGTCAATGAGATAAGTTTTTGTCGTCCGTCGGTTTCTTTCTGCAGTTTTGATGTTTACTGCGTCCCTAAAAGCTGACATACATTTGAATTGGGCCAAGATTTAAAGTTCAAAATACTACTTGGAGTAAAAATGACTAGCGGGCCGCACAAAAATCTCAGGTGGGCCGCGCGGGCCGCAAGGTTGGACATCCCTGGGCTAGACAATCTTAACCAAAATAAATTAATATAGAATATAAATATAAAAAAGATGTGTAAGCAACATTCCTATATTTAACACTTGTCCAAGAAATTCCTGGAAACTCAACCCCATGTAAGCATTGAATTAAAATATCTCAGTTTACCCTGAAATATCCACCATATTATATAAAAACACAATCAATTATACATATACACCAGTAACACCAGTGCCAATATTATGCAGCAGCTGGTCACTTAAACCTTACAAAATTGGATAGAGACCCAAGCAAACCATTTTCACATTTAACCGTTTTCCTAGAAAACCCCATAAACTCAACCAATTTAAGTTCTTTTAAGGTAGAGCTTAGCTTCCTTTTAACAGGAAGGAAATATCCAATTAAGATTAAACTTTTCACAACTGTGTATTGAATATGCAGAGGTATATTTAGTCCTATTCCAATATATAAAAATCGATTTCCCTAAAGCAACCTAAATTAAATACCGGTATGCAATTGTCTTTTTTATGAATAATGTGAAAACAAACAAAATGCTTTAGAAATCCAGTTAAAAATTTAGTTATGCTAACATTTTTTGTTTGAATTATTGTCGTGTTTTTACAATGAAACATGGATTTGAAGTTACGATTGATAATACATGATCGGTAACCCTTATTTTTGCTATCAAAAACAAAGAATATACACATTGTATTAGCAATAATAAAAATGATAAGGTAACCAGGGAACTCAATCATTTCTGCATGCAGAATTGTGTTTAAAATGAATGGTAGTTTCACATGTATAAAGGTAGGCAAGAACGGCCCTTAGCGTGTTCCCATTTACGGAGACTAACATGAATATCTGATTCCAACTATCAAGTTTTCAGGTGGAATATTCAAACTCAGCATCAAGATTCCCGAGACCTATCCATTCAACCCACCAAAAGTCAGCTTCGACACCAAGATCTGGCATCCAAATATAAGCTCAGTCACTGGAGCGATATGCTTGGATATACTCAAGGACCAATGGTAAGAATAGTTGTGGCACACGTAGTTCAGTATTGCAGTGTACTTTGGCTTGTTCATATTACCGGTTTATAAACTGTTACAAAAGCTGTATGTTGATAGACAGCCCACTTAACTTATTAAGCAAAAAAGGTTGTCTTGCCGATTAGCTTGGCGATTTAGTGTGTCGCCTTCCAGCGAAAGGTTGTTTGTTCGAAACTAGTTGTTACCGAGTTACTTGTGTCCTTGTGCAAACAAGTTAACAGACATTGCCTGAACCCAGTGGAACAATGGGTTTCATTAAATTAAAGGAACATCTAAATCATACACAATACACTTCAATAGCTCCGGTAACCTGACAGTGGCGATCTGACAATTGCCCATGTGTTAATGCCCTTGCATATTTTCTTTCATGGGGATAAAGTCTCCACACAATACTAAATGGGACAGCTGTTAGCGTTTTGTACATAAATTGAAGGTTTTACTTTTTCTTCGTGCAGGGCTGCTGCACTCACTCTCCGCACGGTCCTACTATCGCTGCAAGCTCTTTTGTCGGCTGCCGAACCTGACGATCCACAAGACGCAGTTGTCGCACGCCAGTATAAAGAAAACAGAAGTGCATTCATTAAAACAGCAAAATTTTGGGCACAGATATATGCAAATGGTATGTTTTTATTTGTACCATACATGGCCTAATTTTAAACAAGATATTAATACATAACTATAGTGTAGTCCCTAAGACAAGATATCAATAAGCTAAGTGAGCGATTCAAATTAACTCAATCACAAAATCTTGTTTAAACAAGTGCATTAGTCCATGGTCCTTTGCAAAGTGTCCAAAGATTACTTACCAAGAGCTTAAACAGTCAGGTTGTGCAGACCAGCTCATTCTAGAATATCTTTTGAAACCTCACTCTCCAGCAAAGGATGTTCGAAATTAGTATTTCTTTACATAGCTTTTTGGACAAGAGCCTTTATGGCAAACTAAGAAGAATTACTTAAATGAAATAATAACATGAATTGTGTGTAAACAACCAAGGTTTTAGTAAGCTGTAATAGTGCAACATAGTCAATTACACTTTAGATAAGTCATTTATTTATGGTATGTACTTCAATCGTTATGGCTATGTGAAAGGTCCAAATGGGACACGGATAATTGGAGACCAAAATTCTTTTCGGCCTGTAAATTCCACTATACACAATAAGCACGTAATTTTTTTTATATAAAATACCGGTATTTATGGGTACTAGGGCTGCGAATTAACGGTTAATTTAAAAAACGGTTAACTGATGTAAAAATAATCAGTTAACCGTTAACCGATTTTCTTTAAACTACCATTAAATCGGCACCGTTTTTGGCAAAAAAAAGTTCAGGCAGCCGTAAAGGGCAGCAAAGAAATAACGCGCGTGATTACCGGCATTATCCGGTCTTATTTATGCGTTACTTTATAGTTTTTAAACGTCACCTTAAGACACATAGTATAACTTTGATTGTAATGCGTAATATTGAGTTAAAAATCAAACAATCAGCTTCTGAATGGTTGCTTATATTACGTTGACAATCAAACAATCGACGTGTGAATGGTGCGTATATTACGTTGACAATCAAACAATCGACGTGTGAATGGTTGCTTATATTACGTAAAAATGAAGCAATCAACGTGTGAATGGAGTTATGTATATTTAAAGATTCTTAAAACGCAATTACGCCCAATTAAATGTGGGCGGTAAAGTAACGTTTAAAAACGGTTAAACGGTTAAAATTTGACGTGACGGTTAACCATAAAAACGGTTAACCGTGGTTAACCGTTAATTTTTCGCAGCCCTAATGGGTACCCTTCGATTCCGAAAGAAATACATTTTAAGTTTACTTCGTTTAATTCCTTTCTTTGTTTTCTGCATCACGCTAATGTCGGGTAGAACTGGTTATCGAATTAGGTTAAAACTTTTTGTAATTCTTACTGGCATTTGATAGTTTGGAAGACTTTTAATTGTACAAAAACTCCATAGGGAATTAACAATTAACCTTATCGCAAAAAAATGTAAAAACTTAAGTGTTTTTTTAACATTTTTGGCGTTGCATGCATTATTTTATCAGGGAAACCAATTGTTATGCCCAACAAGCATAGCAACATTTGTTATTGTGATGTAATGATCACAATAAAATGTACTCATTCGCCTATAATTATTTATTAGGGCCAATAGGTTACTATACTTGCGTTTTTCATACGTAATTAATACGGCCATGGTACATAGTATAACAAATATAAACGGTTGTGCTAACATGAAGTTCTTTCATTGCGTAATATGAAAGTGGAAAATTAAATAATCCTTTTTTAAAATCAAACTGTATAGTATTTTTATCATCAAAAATGGATTGCAATTATCTTAAGATGTTTAGTTTATATTCGGGGAATTGGTTATACGATTAGTGACCCGCGATTATTGATACTTTTTTTACAAGTATCGTTGCATCACTACTTAACAAATAAATCATTACACACACTATAACCACATATATAAAACAGATTAGCACTTAAAACTAGCACAAATCTCTAGTGATTTTCAATTTTCACCATATTTCATAAAATCCCCAAGACTCAACTACACTCAAACCTTAGTGCAGTGGTTCTCAATTTTTATGACCTCGTGGCGCACCCGAGACCAATTAAAAAACGAATTGGCGCACTTTGCACTGAAATAACTGTTTCTTGAGCGTTCTTGCTTTTCGAAAGTTAATGTAGAACTTATAATGAAAAAGAACGAATTAGACAGTTAGACACTAACCATTTAGTAGTTTATGATATATGCACACTCTGTCGTAAATTTACGAAATGCAAGTGTGGCGCACCTAGCTAACCCCTGTGGCGCACCATTTGAGAAGCACTGCCTTAGTGATTAGTCTGCTTGAAACATTCTCTAAAAAAAGAAATAAAATAAACTAATGATTTTAATTTAATAGAGGTATTATCTAATATGTATTAGATAATCAGTAGCAAATTTAGGGTAAATCACATGTATTTAAACATGATGCAGTAAACATATATATGGGTATGATTAAAAACAATCCAGATGGCCTCTATGTGCAGCAGGTATATCCACATTATTTTAATATTCATCTGCAGCACCCGGACAAAGAGATGGAGACTGTGTGGAGAAGTTAAAGAAAGTCACAGAAATGGGTTTTTATCGGGTTAGTTAAATTTTTTTACCAGTTCCTCGAACCTGCTAGGAGCTAACATATATCCTTTAGCAAACATAGTCGTATATCGTTCTACTATTACAAAAAATCGGTTCTACCATTACAAAAAAATCGTCTAAATCATACAACACACTCTAATAGCTCCAGAAATCAATGGTACAAGCAATTTTTTTTACGATTTGCCATGTGATAATACTACTTTAGTTTATTGCACACATAAATATGAAAATGCAAGGTAGTAAAACATGCGATTGTCAAATTACCTCTTACTTACCGACAGGGTTCCGGAGCTTTTGTAGTGTGTTATATATGATTAAAATTCAGTTTGTGTTTAGACCATTAATTCACTATGTTTGGGGGATGTCTGCTTAGTAGCTTGCCCAGGGACACAACTGACTAGCTAAGGCTTTATTTAAACACCACCGACAGTTTTACTGAGCAAACCAACCTGCTGTAGTAAAGTAATGCAGAGCCCCCCTTTTAAGATACAGGACCACACTAAACATACTGTCAACCAACAATAAATGCCATGCATTTATTCCTATAAAGTACCACTTAACCCACGATTACCAAGGTTGGACCAAATCCATTATGGCATGCCATATTAGCTTCTATTCTAGCAAATACTTTTGTTAACACCATTCTATCACAGGACATCTCCTTACAAGCATTATCCTCCAACTCATGGAGCTTGGCTGATGCACTGGACAACATAGGATAAATAAGACGTCACTTTTTTCTATTCCGTACTTTTGTGCATTCTCGCACTTATTAACCTTGTCCTTTGCTTTCCACCGGAGCCTTGTGGGACTTCTCTAATGAACAAATTGACACTATTATTCGGACACAATGACCGTTATTCATCAATTGCAAACTGGTTATATCAGTCTATGCAAACATATCTGCGGTTTTGGTTGATCCACTAATGAAATACAACATTGAAAGTTCTTTTTGTAACTGTTTAAATGTTCAAAGTTTTGATTAAACTGTGTTATTATATTGATGTTGGTGGTGTTATTTTAGTGTTGAATTGATCAAAGAACATGGGAAGTCAGGTTTTTTGCAGACCTTTTTTGAAACCCATATTAGGTGAACTACACCAATAACGCTGAAAACTGGACTTTGGGCATGGATATCTGGCAAAGGGGAGATAAGTCTTAATCAAACAGGATTGCCCGGCTGGAATATGTTACAAATATTTCGTCTCAATAATTTGAAAAGTAATACAATTTTTACTTAAACTTTGCAACCAGTAGTGATGTAACAGAAACTAGCCCATTTCATTTGGGTTGACACTGGTTGTGCTATCAAACATGTGCTCCACAAGGGCTAAGTTGTTTTCTTTTAGGTATTTGTAAATTATACGGACTTTAATTTGTTGTTTGGTACAACAGTGTAAAACAAATTGCAATTAATGTACATGATTGCCCAACCATGGAAATTTTAGTATCTAATGACTATACTAAGATAAACCTGTCCAGTATAACCCAACTGAAAATTCAAACTGTGTAATTTTAAGTGGTTTAGATGGAAGATCCAGAAAATGTTGTCTCATAATTTGTAGGTCTGTCTATAATAAACTCATACACAAGGAGTGATTAGAACTTTTATTCCAATTTGGTGCAAACACAAAATACCAGGTTAATGATCGAAAAATATCACTAAAATAAAAAAGTTTACTCCGGCTTTTGAGATGTTGGTATGCTGAGGTCGATATCAAGATGTTTGTATCGGAATCCAACCCCAGGGGTTTGTGGGATCAGGTATCCAGATTTCTGAACCTTAAAATATAACGAGAAGTCAGGATAGGTTATTAATGTTTATCCTCACCTCGCACACAACGTCCAGTTAACGGGCTTATTAGTGTGTGTTGTGTGTAAAACTCATTTTCCACTAGATTCAGGCAATATCCGCTAAGTACCTTAGACAAAACTTAGTTTTGATTATGCAATCGCTTTCCTAAAAGCGGTGTGATGCACTAATCCACCAAACTACTCAATTGAATTTAGACAATAACAATAAAAAAAAATTAATTTTGATTTTGTATTCCTGAAGTTATAACATTGTCACCGGAAGGTATTTTTTAGGATGAAGATGTTACTACTGTTTTAATTCAAATAATTAATAATTTAAGCAATGTTTGGTAAGTGCCTAGACCAAGGACACAACTGACTTGGTTAGTTCGCATCCACCATGCCAATGAGCTGTCATTTCTAAGATAACAAGCAATGACGAAGAAATACTCCAATTTTCACCAACTTTTAAATGTATGTTTTCACACAAAGTGAAATTGACCGACAAAGAAAAAAATAACGATAGTATAATTGGAAAGACTGTAAAAGTCAACTATAATATGCGCTTACCACATAAGTAGTAGCAACTAGAATGGTCATCCCAATCGCCAACATCACATTTCCATCCAACCCAGTCGGCTTTACTTTCATGACTGGGAATTTATTGAAGGACGATGCATTTCTAGCTTGCATTTGTGGAACTGTAAGATCATTTAATTAAATAGTTAATTTTAATTGAGTTCAATTAAGTAATGCAAATTAAGTAATTCTTAATTGTGGAATCTAAATCATAAAACAGTTTGAAAGGATTCACAAAAACTAGGAAGGAAAACTGCAAATAAAATTACGATTAAGGCATTAGGATAAGTGTTATGGTTTTAAGTTGGTTCTGGAGTTGGAATTAGTGTTCAAGGCAGGGGTATAATTAGTTTTCACAGTGTCTCATTTCCATCCTTTTAGTGTGGCCTGTTAAAATATAACTTTAAAATGTATTCGTTAAGTTCTCAATACAGGTAGGTCTACCATTTAAAATGAATTTATTAGTTAAATTTAAAACTTCGATTCGTAATAAATTTTGCGCTACTCACCTTTTAATAACCGAAGAAATTGTTTTCCAATCATTTTGCTCGAAGTTGAACTTTATTTTCTCAATGTCAACACAAACGCTCGCTCACGTACACTTTGATGTACTTTAACCCGAGTCGTCGAAGTAGATTTTGAAAATCAAATACTGTGACGGTTTAATAATTAAAAAGGACGATATATCATGTTTGTAAATATCTTTTCCCTTGAACTTTCATTTTGGTATCGATTTATCTTTCATTTTAACATGACCAGCGCATGAAATGACCAGGAAGCGATAAGGTTATATAGGAAGCGGTAAGGAATAAAGTTAAGTGTTTAAAACGAAAAAGAATGAGTGGTACTGACGTAATCGCTGTAAACCTATATAATTAATGTTAAAGTGAAAAATCAAGGTTATATCTATCAGAGCGACGCTACGAAACAGTACTAATGATCTCCAATCCGTTTCTTGTGACAGCGTGGTAACAAACAGGTCTTTAAGTAGCAATTTAACTCAACAATGGCGTCCGATTAGATAACCATCAACAGAAGATAAAGGCTATCTTTTTACCGGCCTCAGTTTTGACCCAGGATGGGCTCGTTGCTAAGACCGTTTTTTGTATGTAAAATATAAGTCTGTATATGTATCGGTCGCGCTGAGCATTCTGCGTTCGGCCACACTACCGTACAAGGCTATTTATTGTTTCCAAGCCCGCAACCTTCGAGGAACACCCAGAGTATTGTAGATAGAGCAATCAGCTCAAAAGTTGAAAAATCGAAACCAGTCGCTTGATTAGTCAATTGTGTACTTGATGTATAAGAATATCTTTTCCCTTGAACTTTCATTTTGGTATCGATTTCTCTTTCATTTTAACATGACCAGCGCATGAAATGACCAGGAAGCGATATGACCGGGAACGATATGTAGGGTTTCGTAGGTGTCTGGGAACTTCTGACCAACTGTACTCGTTTTACCGAAAGTTCTTTTATTACTGGTAACATTAAAATACAAAGAGTTTAACTAAATCAGGCGGTCCTGTTAGGAGAGGAACGGCATTTAAAGGATTAAGCTCTGTTGATCCCTGGCTAAGGACTGTAGCTACCACATGTGTTACATAAGATTTACGATCGCACAGCCGGCATTTGCGCTGACAATGCATCATCACTAAAATATTATTGTGAGGTTTAATCAGCTGTCGAATAATCTTGTTTATATAAGTTGAATTTACTTTGGCTAGGGAGGCTGGACGCATTAAGAAAGATCTTGTAGATCTTGACCGAGAGTCGAGATAGCGCGTAGGGAATCACAGATCGCATCAGGTGTTGTAACCGGCTTACCTGGGTGCCTACAAGAAACAATCTAGCGAAATAGGCAGCGACCTGCAACGGCTCCCTACAGGACTAAGAAACGAGAAAAGGCACGATGGCTGTTAAAACTTGAAATCACAATCAATCTCGGTGTTTTGCCTACGTTGCATTTGTAATTGATAACGTTTTAATCTCATTAAAATCCTAACCATTTTATATGGTGGCCCTTTTTAAAGATATTAGCGATTAAAGGTTAGGTACAATGTTTAAATTGCTTGCTTGCTTGAAGTTGCACAAGTAGGACATTGTGCACGCGTACGAAATAAAAAGGACACAGTAATTTCATCTACGAGGAGAAGGTCGTCCGTTTTTTCTTGCGTGGCTCCCCCTCCTCAAATTTACTGTTCGAGAGTTGGCGGTGTAATCCTAGAGACCTAGATGAAGATGGCATTCAATAATAAACTAACATGTCACAACCAATTTTCATTGATATATTCGGATGCTTGCTGCAATCTTTTGTATTTTTCATTTTCTAGCAACCCTTTTTTGGCTTGCTATTTATTTATCTATTTATTATTATTTCTTATTTAGTTACTTTAACATTTTGTTTGTTTTGCTCTTTTGTTTTGTTATTTATGGTGCACTAATGTAGTGCTCCTTTTTCACACTCCTAAATAAGTAATAAATCAAATGCATTAATGTTATGCAATTTGTGTGTTATAATAACAATATTTAATGTAAATATGCCCCGGTAAGTGTGCTTGAAACTAATAGTGTCGTCTGACATTAGTGAAATTTCATTTTAGGGGGTTTTTCTTTTTCCACTCTGGATCTTTCTTCTAAAGCCGGCTCCCCCACTGTACTGGTCGCGCTTTACTGCACACTCTTCTTCAGGGCTCTAAATCGTTTAGTCTAAATTAAATTTCGATTGCTAAATATTGTTCATTTACCTAGGTTTTGCGGCCGCGTCCGCTATATTCATTAATTTATATCCTTTTTTACTGACGTGTTCTAACGACTGTTCGTTTTGCTGTCTTTTCCCGTTCCTGTATCGTGATTATATTCGTTTGCCATTTTTAAAAACTGGGGCAAAAAATGAATAAACTAAACTAAACTAAATAAAAACGGTTGACCGAGCTTTGAGTATAACTTACTTGTGATAAAATCGGCATATTTTTCTTGTTTACTTTTGTGTTTATTACATTACGTGTCGCCTTTTTGTATTTTTGTTCTTTTACTATCCAAATTAATTGCCGCATTTTCTCATAGTAAAATCCCATTATATATATCCTAGTTTTAATACTTCCGTTAAATATACACCTGGGTAGGCTATCGTTAAATTCACTTTTTATCTCCGCAAACCGTATTTGTGTTAGAACCAACTTTATAAAAATAATTACAACTGACTCAACGAACTAGAATAAAGTTAAGTGTTTAAAACGAAAAAGAATGAGTGGTACTGACGTAATCGCTGTAGACCTATATAATTAATGTTAAAGTGAAAAATCAAGGTTATATCTATCAGAGCGACGCTACGAAACAGTACTAATGATCTCCAATCCGTTTCTTGTGACAGCGTGGTAACAAACAGGTCTTTAAGTAGCAATTTAACTCAACAATGGCGTCCGATTAGATAACCATCAACAGAAGATAAAGGCTATCTTTTTACCGGCCTCAGTTTCGACCCAAGATGGGCTCGTTGCTAAGGCCGTTTTTGTATGTAAAATATAAGTCTGTATATGTATCGGTCGCGTTAAGCATTCGGCGTTCGGCCACATTATCGTACAAGGCTATCTGTTGTTTCCAAGCCCGCAACCTTCGAGGAACACCCAGTGGTCTTGTAGATAGAGCAATCAGCTCAAAAGTTGAAGAATCGAAACCAGTCGCTTGATTAGTCAATTGTGTACTTGATGTATAATAATTTGTATACTGCAATAGATGTAATCACCCGATTTAGACTCGATCGATTGCCCGTATTATAACGTCTCAACCTCCATACGTTTTTTCACTCGGAGTTTAACCTTACCTTACCATAGATGTAGGCAGCTTCGCAAAGCCATGTCACATTTTAAGCCTGGAACCCTACTATTTTAATCAGTCTTTTCAGTAATATATGATCGAATTCAATATCACAACCCAACTATTTCCCCACTGATATATCTAGTTAAATACCTTAACTAATTGCGAAAAAGGGAAATCACCTAACTAAATTGAAAATTTGAAGTTAGCAGTTTAAGTTTTCGGAAGGTAACTAATCAATCAATCAATCAAACATATTTTATTTGTTAAACGCACAGAAAACAAAAGAATAAACAATACGAAAATAAATAACCTGAAGTTTAACAAGGAGACACCGAGAAACCATGCGATTATCAAAGCAGGTGCCACCTTATAATAAATGTAAATTAAAATATAAAGATAAATAAATAAGAAATAATCAGAATAGCAGTGTGAAAAATTTGTGCAAAAACATTAAAATGACAAAAAAAACTTTAACAAAACCCTAAAAAAACAAAACAAACAAAATGCATAATGAATATATAACAGTGATTTACAATGAGTTAAAGAGATCGAAGTGAGAAAAATCTAAATTAATTAAGTTACAATATTGCTAAGACATTGGACAGTGACGGTATAATATTTAAGTAATATAAGTCAGCAAATATTGATTCTTTAATTGTTTTTTAAAGGAAAACCATCCTAATTTTTTCAAAGATACAACTAAGTCTGTATTCAAATGACAATTTTAAAACTGCGTTTAACTTTATTTTTCCGTATTCAGGATGTCAAAATTTCAATTAAATTATAATTTATCATTTGCAGGGGTGTGTGATGTTAGGATTTTTTTATTAAAATTTTTAAAAAACTACAAATTTGTTATGGACACTTGTAAGAGCACAAAAAGCTTTGGTTCAGAGTCTGCATTCTTTCAACTAATTCTCAGGACCCCCCTTCTTCTGATGTGTATCATTCAGAACATAATCTTCCCTCCAATTTTTATTGTTTTCTTGATCATATTACAACCATTGAGATTAGTGCGCAGCGATTTGTTTTGGTGGACCGAAGGAATAGTTTACGATTCGTATCTCGGCATAGTTAGCTCCTGGACGGACCTGGCTGGCCATCGAGTGTTGGAGAGTGGAGATGACATATCAACCCTCACCCACGATGAAGCATTGCTTCTTGTCAATCATCAAAGTCCAAGTGACATTGGTACTTTGATGAGATGCTTGCATGGGAAAAGTTTTGTTTTTTCACGGGCAATATGGGTCATGGATTGGGTGTTTCAGTTTTTTAATTTCGGCTGGGTGTCAAAATGCCATGGGGATTTTTTCTTGCTTCAACCGACAGACGCCTTAAAGTTACCAAAATTTATTGTAGGAGACATATCAAAGTCAAACGCAAACCAGCAAACAAAACTTAGAGCATCAATTCTCAACAGTTTTCAATCAAGGAATCGAAAATGGGTTATAGTTTTTCCTGAAGGAGGATTCTTGCATAAAAGAAGAAGTGGCAGTCAAAGATACGCTCGTAAAAATAATCTTCCGATTTTAGAACACGTTGCATTACCAAGGGCAGGGGCGGTTCACTGTGTGTTGGATGCTGTTGGTATCAAGCCTAAGGATAACCACACAGAGCAACAATCCAATGCAATAAAATGGATAATTGATGTCACGATAGGCTATGATCGACCAATTGGTGTTTTAGAACACATTATGGGACACAATGGACCTCATGTCATCCGTGTTCACTACCGAGTACTACCCGCTTATGATGTCATAAAAGCCAACTCAAACGGATTAAACACAACCGACCTCACTGATTGGTTGTTCAATTTGTTTTATAAAAAAGAGAAATTGTTGTCATATTTCTATTCCCATGGTTGTTTTCCTACGATCAGTGGCAAGCATGCACCAACCCGTTCCTCACCTATCCGATGTGACCAAATAGTTTTGATACACATCGTCTGTGCCTTCTTTCTGCTTTTATTGTACTCTATCTTTTGATATAAAAATGCGGTAATTAATTCACCATGTATAGTTTCAAATCAGTACCAGTAAGGTATTTGGTGCTTGTTTATGTGTTCCTCTATAATACTTGTTATGTTATGACTTTTAATGCAAGGAGATTGATTTTCTTGGATCTATGTAAATATCTTTGCTTGCCTTTGTAATTGTAAATTGTTCAGCCTAACCAATATTGCCTATTATCTTTTTTCATCTGTAATTATATACTAATAGTTCGGTACCCATACCTTTCACACCTTCTGTATATATTGCCACATCATTTATAGTGTACATTCTCGAATTCGCTGTACATAGCGTTTAGAGTTTCTTGAAATTATGTTTTAGTATGTATTGGTACATTTAAAATAATGTTAGCTAATGCATACCGTAGACGTACTGACGCCACCGATGTTTTATTATGTTTGCTGTCACAAAAGTAAATATGACTTTGTTACATTTTTAAGATCATGTTTTCACTGTCACAAAACCTGCGTCAACGAACCATTCACGTTTGCTTCATCGCCACGCTTTCTAACTCTTTACAATGGAGAGTGTATAACTTTGTTATACAAGTAATGAATTTGTAATATTGAGTTATTTCAGAAGTTTCATGTTGGTCAGGTGTTTTTGTTTTCTTTGTTTATAATTTGCACTAATTATTGCTTTAAGCGTCATTAATTATGACAATTTGCGGCAGCATTTTTATACCGCTAAATCATTTTATTAAAATACAGAACTTTAGGAACTTGGTTTTTAACAGAAGCTTTAGGGTGTAGGTTATTGGGAATTGAAAAATTCAAATTCCCATTAGCAAAGGTAAGTCTAGGTTTAATAGGCTCCTTTCTACTCACTTTACTAAGTTATATTTTAATTCTTTATATTTGCTTAATTGCTAACACTGGCAAAAATGTAAAAATATTTTTAAAGTTAGTAGTGTTATTTATTTAATAAGTTGGACAGTTTTAATTTGACCTGCAAAATATGTAAATAGTCTACAATGTGGTTGTTGTGAAGTAACATGAACATTCATGAGTTAAATAGATTTTTATAATTATGCTTGGTGCACAAATAGATGGCTTTGGTGGTTTAGTATTACAGCATGTTGAGTGCGTGGCACATCTGGATGTGTAAGGGATTTTAAAGATCGATTTGTTTATATGAATATGGCAAGGACCTAAAAAGCCTTGCACGGGTGAAATTAAAACATTTTGTTTGTCCTGTTACATGTATCTAACTATCTACACAGACTACACATATTTGATCGAAACTTACGAACTTGATTATTAAAACGTTGCAATAGCTATTGTAACCTGATGTTGAATGCAAGGTATTTTATGAATTGCTCATCTTATAATTTTCGTTGTGTTTCTCTATTTACAGAGATAAAACATGAAAATCACATTTTTGCGAAATAAAAATCTATTAAATATTGTGTCATTTTTAGGTTGGAGCTAAGTAATGGCGGGGACAGTGTTGGAAAACTTGTCAACAAAAAAGCTACTATTGATGGTGTTTGGCCTCGTATGCCTCCTTATCGGGTTCATTCTGCTTGGAGCAATATATGGTGGGTTGGTCTGAATCCTGGAAGTTAATAAGTTAATTAATATCAGTCATATTCACATCCTTCCAAGCACAGGAACTGACGAAAGGATAAAATGTGGAAAATCTTTAATTCTCTAGCAATTCTTAACCTAACCCGTCCTAATGGAGTTTAAATCTGCAGGATTGCTGGATTTGCATTAATAGATTAATGGCAAATCCACCATAATGGCGTTGTGGTTTACAGAGAATTTTTATTTGATGGGTGATTTCTAGGGCTGCGAATTAACGGTTAACTCTTTCACTCCCGGCCAAATGCATTAATTTAAACATGCTGTCCCGCAGTGTTTTTTACAATTTTTGGTCATTTTCAAATTAGCACAGTTTTTCTCAAATTTATGCTATGATTTAATATTTAGTATGGTTGGAAAGATAATTTATCCCTCTTTTAAACAAACCGCACACCTAGAATCTACCTCCAATAAAGAATATATTATGTAAACTTTAGTGAACACCACTTTTTATGTAAAGAAAATTCTGCTCGACTTTGAAAATTTTGAGGTGCACTGACAAACGAAATACTCACTAATTATTGGTATGCCCAAATGATATGAAAATTGGAATGTAGATTGTCTAATAGTTTTTGTACTCAGGAAAATTTGAACTGTATTTGTATCTTCAGTAGTTTTTTTACTATTCCTAATTGAAATTTTCCTTTATTCTAACTATATTATGAAAAATTGAACCAAAACGCATTGAAGTTTTTAGTTTTGTAGAACTAAAATAGTAAAAAGTATAAATAAGAACAGTGAAGGAAGTGTAAAAAGGGCATACAAAAGCAAACAAACACAAATACTATATCCAATATTCTTCAAAGCAGGGAACACCGAACTAGCTAGTCTCGCAGCCTTTTTCTTTATCATGCGCTCAGCAGGCCCAGCTGGATTCATGCTTTGGTGAACACGAAGCATAAACGCCTGCTGCGAAAACGTCACCAAACGCTCTCCTTTTTTTCTCAACGGCACGAAATTCACAGAGAATGTAAAGAAAGACTTCCTTGACAAAAAGAGCTTCTCCGCAAGTTAACGCGACTCCTATTGGCTGAGTTATTCACTTGTAAATTCGTGTAAAATCGATAGAAATAAGAGGCGAAGCCTTGAAAAAGAAAGGCTATCACTCCTCGCATTTTTAATATTTCTCCACGAAAATTACAGAGAATAAAATATAGGGTTTCCTTGATCGAATGAGCCATAGCTGAGGTCTCTACCATTACGCATTGCGGAGAAATCGTTTTTTAGATTTGCATCCATTTATGTACAGGCGGGATACCATGTTTTCCCACCAAGGGAGACGGAAAGAGTTAATTTAAAAAACGGTAAACTGATGTAAAAATAATCGGTTAACCGTTAACCGATTTTCTTTAAACTACCATCAAATCGGCACCGTTTTTGGCCAAAAAAGTTCAGGCAGCCGTAAAGGGCAGCAAAGAAATAACGCGCGTGATTACCGGCATTATCAGGTCTTATTTATGTGTTACTTTATAGTTTTTAAACGTCACCTTAAGACACATAGTATAACTTTGATTGTAATGCGTAATATTGAGTTAAAAATCAAACAATCAGCGTCTGAATGGTTGCTTATATTATGTTAACAATCAAACAATCGACGTGTGAATGGTGCGTATATTACGTTGACAATCAAACAATCGACGTGTGAATGGTTGCTTATATTAGGTAATAATGAAACAATCAACATGTGAATGGAGTTCTGTATATTTGAAGATTATTAAAACGCAATTACGCCCAATTAAATGTGGGCGGTAAAGTAACGTTAAAAAACGGTTAAACGGTTAAAATTTGACGTGACGGGTTAACCGTTAATTTTTCGCAGCCCTAGTGATTTCTCATGTGATGCTCAAAAAGTTTCTGTTAACAAGGATTTGCACAATAAATACAAGAATACTTCATACCATAATATACTCAATACACATCAGAATATTATCACAAGTTACATATTTAATTATAAAACTGAAGATATTGCTTAAGTGTTGTCTTCCCAGTTCTTCCCATATAAAACAAATAAAACTACAAATACTTAGGGCATTGCATCAGTGAACTCATTAACTGATTTTGTTTACTGATTTAGTTTACTTAAAATCAAGAAATTGTGAATCAATTTGTGAGAAAACTACACAAATTAAAAAGATTCAGTGTTTGGAGATTCAACATATTTTAAATTGACATCCAATCAAATATAACTTGTAAACTTGAATCATGGAAACTTCACTTAGTTTGAAATCCTTAGAAAACATTAATATAAGGACATCGTCTAAATTACAACCCAGATAAAGTTCGCTTTTAACACCCTTTAATATATTGATCATTTCCACGTAAAGGTAATGACGTCCTAATAAATCACCAGTTACTCATATCCCGTATTTCATAATTATAACCATGTAGTCTATATCTTCCTGAACAGACCTTGCTCAGTTGAACATGGTCTGGACAACTTGCTATGTGAATGTGAATCTTTAATTAAGTTGCAAGACTTTATAAGGAACCAAAAATATCACATAATCACCATTGTTACTTCACAGCACCCAAACCTTCCATGGTGATCCAGCAACAAGCCAAACCATGCATTGTTGACAAACAAAACCCTTTCACCCTACCTGACAAGTGCACTGAGGCGGTAAGTTTTATATTGTTTTCGTGTTTTAGAATAATATTGTTTTTGTATTTTAAAATATTTTTGTTTCTATAGTAGAAATTTGGTCAACACTACACATCAATTTATTTTGAGAATTGTAGGAATTTGTTCGCATAAAACTGTCGTTCTATCTAAATAGAAGAAAAATAAATAAAAACCATCTGTTATCGCTTATGTTATTACTGGATACATAGTGAATACCATTTGCACAATTTCCAAAAAAGATACAGGCATAATAAATAGCAAAATTCCCGGAAAATCAATTTGTTTTTATTTATATCAATGTTGCAGCGGTTTGTTTCGATTTATTAGCATTGCTCATGCAAGGCTTTTCCTGTAATTCTGTGGCCAGTTTTTTTTTAATTCACTGTTCACCAAAATATTTTAGGGGGTGTTACTATCTTTGTTTGACACTTGTTGTGTGTTTTGGGGGATTAATACTTTCAAATTTATTGGAGTGTGTGCAAGTTATTTACATTTTCACTCCCAACAAGTCTGGCATGTTATATCCAACACAAAACCTTCTCTTATAAGCATGACCAAGCCATTATGCCCAGCTTTTGCATTGAGCAAACTAAACACTAACTGTATGCTGCATATACTGTATGCTGGTCTATGTATACATACAAATTTACAATAATTATAATTGCGTACCAGTGTGTTACTAGCATATGGTAGTTGCATCTACTAAGCATTTGGAGTAATGGGCCTTCTATGGCCTAAATTCCTGGTCCCGGTAGCTACTGTGGACCCGCCCATATTAATGTTATGTACTTAGCATTGCAATGCAATTACAAATATGCAGCATGCATTATACCTCTCATGGGAATTAGTGCAATGTATATCTGAGTTTAGCTTAAAAATATCATCAACAGACATCATTATTTCACCCCAATATACCTCTAACAAATGCCAAAAACTAACAATTAAAGATTCTTTCAAAAAGGTCATATTAACTGTTTGAATGGTTGTTTATGTGGTGAAAGATGGACAATGAAAGTGTTTGTAATTTAAGACGAAATAAAGGAACAACCTTTCTGATGTCATTGTTCAATTTCCTTGAATCAGTGAAGTTATGTCCGGAGTTTTTAAAAAACACAAATTGTGACGTATTATTATCGATAAAGCCTTAATAAACAACTGACTCCTGTTGTTGTAACACAGCAACAACATCATATGCAACTCGGCTGATAACGCTTAAGCGAGTGAAGTTTTTACACAGACCTCCACTTTAATGTTTATTGACCTATATTTCATCACTATTTTCGATATTCAACAAAACAACATTTTCAACAAAGTTTTGTTGCATAACTCACATCAACTTGTCTCTGATAATAATTAAAGTAATTAGTCGAAATAGTTGACTTATGATAATGTCATATTTTCAGTGCAAGAAATAAATTTGCTGATGCAGCCCTTCTTTATTTATATATTCCACTTCAATACCAGCGTGCGCTTTGTTTTAGCTTTTATTTTTTTTAGTTACATTTAGCAGAAATAATCAAGTGCTCTGTGTATGCACATTAATTCTTCTAAAAAGAAAGAAATAAAGGTTATAAATACCACTTTTTTAGCTTTTGCTCAATTAAGTCAATATTATATATTTCATTTAAACCTTTAACAACATTAATTTTTGTGCTTACTAAACATTGCTTAAAAGTTGTTGGTGGTAGTTGTTGACAGTTGTTGTTATTTAGTCTATTTAAATGATAATAAATGGCATTTTACTTTTGGTAGTTGCAACTATTTAATTGGTTCAAAATATTCAATAAAAAACAATTTTAGATTTAAATCTTCAGCAAATTCTACCTTTTCTTAATTAATAATTTTTATAGAACTTGGAAACAAAATTTGGAGACCCAAATGAGATTGTATTTGCGCTGTACATACCCAAGAGAGGCTACACCATGATTCCTTGGTTCCAATATATGCTAACACTGCTCTCACTTACTATTCTATATGACCATGAAGAGCCAGGAAGAAACTATTGTAGGATAACTTTATTTTGACTTTTATAACATGTTGTAAACTATTTATGGTAAAATGGAACCTATGTAGAAGGAGACACTTTTTTCTTTTTGTCTAACTGATTTGTTTATTGTTAAAGCGTTTGCCTTGCAGCCAAAAGGTTCCAGTAGTTAACTAGTTGGCTGTGTCCTTGGATAAAATAATAAACAGACATCGCCTCAGCTCAGTCGAATAATGGACTGTACTACAACTAAAGGAATGTTTCAATCATATGCCGGTACAACATATTGCAATAGTTCAAGTAACCCGATGGTAGACATGAGGCAATCTGTCAATTGCGTGTTAAGACATCTGCATGCCTATAACCAAATACTTCACTCTGCTGACAAGAATAAGAATCCAGACAAACAATTGAAATCTTCATATATTTTCTTCCCCAATCCAAGTTTCCAAACCTCATGTTTCCCCAGCTCCTGGTGCGAAGCTCCACATGAACATCTCACTCGCGTACAGCGACCACGACAACGCGAGAACCGAGTCTGAAGCTTGGTCGTTGTACTCGCATCAGAACGAAGTGATCCGCGATCTCAACTGTCGGTTCGAGCATCCCAAAACAGCCGAGCACCACGGGTACCAGTACGAGTGCGATCACATCTATGTCTTCCAGTTGGGCTCGGTATCGCACAAGTACTACCTGCTTAATATAAGACTGCCCGTGGATAAAAGTTCACTCCGGTCTTCAAGGAATATGAAAACCGGACAAATCACGCATGCTGACTTTGTGGTGAGTAGTTATCACGTGATCATATTATCATAGAAGTTACAAAGGCTGTGCCAGACATTGCTGGTCTGTGCATAGAATTGTCCGATTCACTTTTGTGTTTAGAAAAATTCTTCAATCGATAATTTTCAATCTAGGATAGTCTAAAGTAAACATTTTTTCACACTGGTTTGATTAATAAAAATAATATTTCCCGAATGTTTCATTAAAATGTTGTAATTTTTAAAGATATTTATCATTATTGTTAATTAAAAATTAAATTTTATCACTTTTTCTGATTTAAATAAAAAAATTATAATTAAAAAGCGTTTTGTTTAAGTTAATCTCTTAATTCCGAATCTTAATTTTGGAATGGACATTTCTACCTGTGCATCTGGTCAGATAGTTGTTACAGAAAAATTCAGAAAAGTTGTCAATCTGTTTATTGTGATGAATACAACACTTTTTTCGTACAACATTTGGACTGTGTTAAAAAATTATACAGATTCAAAGGTTTTTCAAAATACCAAATACACAGACGTAATAATCTATATTTCTTTCATTGGACATTGCCCGACTGGAGTGATGAAACTATTATACACCCGCTGTGTGACACAAGCTTGAACCGGTATTTGTTATTCACAGTAAATGATTAATTTTTCGATGATACTCATGCATATCATTGGATAGACTCCACTAAATTCTTTTTTAACAAGTCCAGTTGTTCATTGGATAGTCTGATGCACAGCTCCATCACATTCATTTTAATATTTATTCTCGCTGTGTATTACAAAATATATCGGGACCTTGTCTCTCATCACTAATTTGACACCACTTGGTTAGAGCAATGTAATAATAACAGTTTCTGCACATTTGTTCCCACAGTTTTGAGATGCCCTAAATAAATTAATTTATATTCTAATAATATCAATGTCTAATCTTTTATTTTATATTCTAATATTATTACTTTCTAATAAATCTTTTTCTCTTTTTTTTTTGGGGGGGGGGATTATTTGATACTATAAAATAATATTGCACATAAACATGACAAGGTTTAATTAAACAAGTGAGATGTTTTTTATTAACAATTAAATAACTAAAAAATTATGGTTAAAATTCTTTAAATTTTGTGTCTTTGGCATCAACATCATGGAATTAAAACTTATTTTGCTCAATCAAACTCTTGCAAATTTCCGAACGAAGTAGTTACCTTGAATACCTCCTACAGACCATCACCCAAACAGGAGGATTCACCAAGATATGGATCAGTTTGAAGGTTGCATTATTCACCGCCATGATTTTCCCGGTGGTCTGGTTCTGGAGACGTGTCACTTCCTTGTCGAGGAAATCTCTGCTTATTGAAAAGTAAGTGCGTTGTGACACGTCAACCAGAATTGTCACATTAATCCTGGTTGTCATGTCAACCACGATTGTCATGTCAAAGAGAAAAGGTGCTTCTAATATTGCCTTTTGGCCACAAGAAAAAGCAATTAATTAAGAGAGGGAAAATGCAAGGGTTGTTAACACAATAGGAATTGTCAATTTAACTCGCCTTAACTGTCATGTTACTAGAGCTATTGCAAAGTATTGCGTATGATTGAAACGATCCTTCAATTTTAGTACAACACATTATTCCACTTTGTTCCATAACGTACTTTCTCCAATGACACAACCAACTAAACAAAAGGGTTTGATCCAACAACCCTTTGGTTGATGAACCATTACTCTAATCACAACATCCACAGATCAATATTTGCCCTCGGCTTGTCTATCCTCTTCCTGAACCTCCCGCTGGAGTTGTTCACAATCTTCCTCCACATGCCGTGGATGTTGCTCTTCACTGATCTCCGTCAAGGATTTTTCTACGTCGTGCTGCTCTCATTCTGGGTGATCTTTACTGGGGAGCATTTGATGGTGGGTGTTGCATCAGGGGTGGAATTCATCTGAATATTTTCCACTCCTTTATACCGTTGATTCATTCCACTTTTATCAATCTTGGTTTTTAATGAAAATGTGAATGTGGTTGTTAAAATGATTTTAATTTCAATAAAAAAAAGAAAAAAAATTATATAAATTACAATATAAGGCAAATTCCTGAGGGATTCAGTTGTGCATTTTGTATAAGCCTTACACGGCGTTTTGTCCGTTATTAGTCGTACCACATTTATAATATGTTAATCGGTGCCTTTGATTCCAGGACCAGGCCCATAGAAACAAGATATCAGCTTACAAGTGGCAGTTGGGAAGTATCTTCATTGCCACATTTGCTTTGCTGGGGTTTGAACTTGCTGAGCGTGGAATGCAGGTTGGAGAGTCTGTGGCAGGGCTGACAGTGTGATGGGGGTGGCAGCAGGCTTGGACAACTAGATGATTTTAGTTGTCTAATTATGATTTTTAGTTGTATGATTGTATTAGTTAGAGCAAAAATGACGGTAATCTAATTTGTAAAATCTTTCTATGCTCTAATTTTAATTTTTATCTAATTTATGGTTTTCCTAAATATGCTACTTTGTCCAACGGCGTTTTTCAGCAAGTTGTACAAGAAATACAGACATTTGCTACTCTCATGTTAATGACAATGAACTCTAAATTTGACGTGAACTAATGTTGATTTTTCATTATATTTTTTTCTAATTTCAAATTTAATAAGTATTTGCGAATGCAGTAATTTTAAATCCAATCTAATTTAATGAGCTGAAAATATTTTCCATGTTCAGGTGGGTACAGGGGTGACTTTGGTGTACGGTTTGTAGGAGCTGCAGGGGTGACAGTGTAATAGGGGCTGGGATGGCAGGGGTATCAGACGTTTTAAGCTGCATCCCTGCGTTTACATATTCACGGCTACGTGAATATCCTTCGTTTCTATTCTCAATTATTCCCTTCTTGCGTGTTATTATACTGAACTTGACACAGAAATCATATATCCCAGATCATAGACCCATTCACCACTGTGTGGAGCCATCCCAATGCTGCTCTGGCGCTCCTAGTGGTGGCGTGCATTGGAGGAGCTTGCTACCTCCTCCTCATTTGCTTCCTCGTCTTCAAAGTATTTCGATCGATCCGATACAAGAGGAGGTTCGTGCTCTCGGAGGAGCGATCGAAATACTTCATCTCGATCGTGAATCGCTTCCGAACTCTGATGTTGCTTACCGTGCTAACTGCCGGACTCACTGTTGTCTTCTTTATCCTGGAGCAGGTACGGACTGCGTTTCTTCACGTCATGTCGTATATTTATGTTTATCCTCGTGAATGGGAAAACCCAATGAGCATTAACACATGGGCAATCATCAGATCACCTCACAGCCACCTTCGGGTTACCAAAGCTACTTTAATGTGTTGTTGATTCAGATGTTCCCTTAATTTGGTAAAACCCATCAATCCACTTCATGCACACAAACACTACCATGACAAATTTAATGCATGTTGTAATCGTAACGATTTAGGTATATGTCAAGATGTGTTTTATAGTGTGTTAGCGTTATTAGTGTAAAATAAAAATGTGTTTTGGCACCTTTTGTGTTTTCCCATTCACAGAGATAAATAGTATCTTATCCTATACATGATATTCGTAAATTTTTTCCTTAAATGTTTCTACTGTGGCAGAAATTGGACGGTGTGTTTGAGGAATTGTTCGGGAGCGAAGTTGAAGTTGCTTCCGGGTTCTTCACCGGAGTGTTCGGACTGTGGAACATCTACGTCTTCCTCATCCTGTCCCTGTATGCTCCGTCTCACAAGCTCTATGATTTCGACACAGGTGGGTTATGTGGATTCGTTGGTTAAAAAGTGGGGGTTATCATACATGCGGTCGTCAAATTATCTCTGATCTCATCCCTTTTAATGCAGTATTGCTGTGTGGTGTGTATGTGGGCCAATTTTGTTGTAACCTGTGAAACTACTAGATTAAAGCAAAGTTTGTAAGCCTTCTTCTTTTGATCTCCCCACCTTTTGGCTGGTGGGCTGATGAGTGTCTGGTACAGCTTATTGCCTGAACACAAATAAACTCTGTCTACTTGTGGTCATGATGTGTTAACAAAGATAAGAATATTATTTATCAAAGAACTAGGTAACACTGCACTACTACAGTGGTACAAACACATTAATATATAATTTCCCTAAAATTTTTTGACTGTGGGCATTATGTATATAACTGTGTATAAAGCTACTTTACATTGCTCCAACCTACTGGTATCTAATGAATCGGCCGTGTTCATTTTAATTCCACTTCTAAATAATTGGTGTTCAATCTCCCCAGATGAGAATGCAGAGCAGGAATTGATTGGATTGAATCCGACCTCTGATAGTCGATCCGACCTATTCAGCATGACTCAACAAAAAGAAAATGAAGATTAAATCACCGACTTGTGTTACTGCAGGTTGTAAGTGGACTAGGTTGTTCGAACCTAGAATTTCTAGATCCTCTACTAGGTTTGTTTATACCAGGCCTGGTTTTAAACACAGGATCACTGGATTCTCCACTAGGTTTGTTTATACTAGGCCTGGTTTTAAACACAGGTTCACTGGATTCTCCACTAGGTTTGTTTATACTAGGCCTGGTTTCGAAGCATAGTATTTGAATAATTAAATAGTTATGCCCAGTAATATGCTGTGTTTAAACTTTACAGTCTACCTCTAAGGTTATGACAATATACTCATTTTTCTGATGGATTCACATAAAATCCTGAAGGAATGACGTAACAACACGTGTGTGACGTAACAAGTGTTGTTTGTTCCCCAGCTTTCAGACATGACGTGCTTCTCCCACCAAAGTGCCAATATATCTCCAATCATATCAAGTATTCGTATCAAGTGGAATGTTTATACCAGTGTTTCTGTAAGCTTTTTATGTATATGAACGTAAAATCAATGCACATATTTTTGGATAGTCAGTATTTCTGCTTTTTTTTATTCGTTTTTTTTTTCAAAATCTGTGTCACATTACATCCAATACTTTACACAATCATTTTTCGTTTTAAAAAATCAATTTCAATTTTTTTCATAAAAACTGCACAAAACACTGTTTTGAATACTCCGTACCACTGTTTACACTAATTAGTGCCTTAAAACTTTGGTGTTCTTGCACGTCAAAATGCGCAGTATTATCTCATTTACCTTTTCAACGATATTGGTGATAGACGTAATACATGTCCAGTTGTTCACGATGTAAATGATACGATTGATACCAGCCAATAGCTAGTTGTTTTAGTTTAGTTTATTTTTTGTGTCCACGATAAAAAATTAAATCAGAACTATTGAAAAAAAATTGGAAAACGGGAAAAAACGGCAAAACGACAGTCGTTAGAACACGTCTAAAAACAAGCAATAAATTATTATTATTACAATTCGGTAAAATTAGACGTGGCCGCTAAACCCAAATAAAAAAAATAATTAATTGTTTATAAAACAAAAATTACACTATTACACTAAGCCTCGAAGAAAAGTGTGCGGTAAAGAGACCCGTGCAATGGGGGTACATGGGTACGCGTAGACCCAGTGGTTAAGAGAGGAAATAAATTCCTATGTAAGACCGAATATTCATGTTTTATCTCAAATATGGAGTAAACGCAAGAGGCGCTATCACACGCGCAATTGTCAGATTCGTCGGGTTAGCAGTCCTATTGTGGTGTGTTGTATATAATTAAGATTTAATTCAGTTTTAATAGAACCCAATAACATGGTATTTTATAAGGGGTTTTGTGTAATAATGGGGTAGGCTTGCCCAATCTTGGTAAGTTGAAAGCGGCATGTGTCAGACTTCACAACAGTGTATGTTCTATGGTTACTTCTATTGGTTTAGTTTAGCAGAGAGCCATCTTTTTTTTATAAAGAACGACCAACCGACCTTCGCAACTTGGTCACTATTTAATTTAAATTAACGTTTTAAATTCTAATTAGAAAATCTACAGGCTTGATAAATATCGTAAATCTTATAATTTATAGAAACGTGGGAAAAAAATTTATTTGTCCGGCCGGTTTAGTGCGTCGCCGTTCAATCGAAAGGTCGGTCGCTAGCTAGTCGGATGTGTCCTTGGGCAAGGTACTTTACGGCCTGAACCCAGCGGATTAGTGTAACCCGACGATGGGCGCGAGGTGATCTGACGCCCGTGTGTTAACCCCATTGGTTTTCCCATTCATAAACACATGAAATCCTATCCTATGTTTCGTCTTGTTTTTTTCCTCTGATAAATCTTTGTTAAAATGTTTGATAAAGAATCAAATAAATTTTCGCAGTAATACATTTAGACAAAATCGAATAATATTTAAAAAGGTACTTTTCTCCTTAAGACCACACATATGTACAAACTATGTAGTAGATACGGTAACAAAGTTACAATCTGTCCTAACTGTTTTAAATCAAATTTGCGTCGACAAATCGCAATTAATCGTAAATCTCATATAAGTCTATGTGTGTTCATTGGTACAAAGGATGAGACACCATCCTTGTTTCAATAAAGTTTCACTATCTAGGCCAAGTAAACTGAACGCGTGTGTTCAGTCACCTCAAACAAACGTAATCCTTTCCAGAGGCAACGGTAATTAACGTTTTTTCCACGGCGAACACCTAAAATGCACTCGGTGTATATAAGCCGACACTGAATGCTTCTTAGACACGATGGCTGTTGTGACTCGCTGTGAAACATGGCAAGATTAACTTGGGTGAGTACTCATTATCCGTGATAACGGTGGGCTTAACGTTTTTAAATCGGTAGGTGCTGGTGGTACACTGTGCAGCGGCAATGTTCTTCCCAGCGCTGGCGTTTCCAACTGAAGGTGGGAAGTTATTGTGATGGTTGTTATACGACATATACTTTATACACATTCTATGTTTTCTGCTCCTTCAATGGACAGTATGGTGCTAAGCCTAGTTAGTTAGACCGCCGGTTGTCAGCCGTATTTGGATCAAACCAGCCATTGGCTTAACGATTGTATTCTCGGAAAAGACACTTAGTAGACACTGTTGTGAACAAAATGATGACATTTAAGGGATAAACATGACTATCCAATCCTTACATATACGTCTTGACAGGGAAAAATGAAGATCTGTGCAATGGAAGCTGTGAGGTTTCTCGAGTTGGGTGCAACTGCACTGCAACATGTGTAAACGAAGGAAGCTGCTGCGTGGATTATCTTCAGTCCTGCAGAGGTAGGAGGTTGTGGATCGATGTGTCCACAAGGTGATAGTTTTGCTACGTTATAACGAGCTTATGCTCACCGCCAGTTTATAACAAATATACGTCTGCCACCAGTGTGGATGCTTGCCCGTGGTAAGTTATATATGCTTAATTATTTCTTATCCGATCGATAAGCTTGGTAGATTCGTACTTCGCCTTTCAGCCGAAGGGTTTCAGTTTCGAAACTGGTCGATATATAAATTCCGTTGTGTCCTTGGGAGGTTACTTAAAGTGGACATTGCTTGAACCTAGCGAGGTTATCTAACGATTACAAGCGTGTTGACGCCCCTTGCATTTTGCCATTCACGGGGCTAAACATGAATATCTTGTCCTCATTATAGCGAATGATTCTAATATTTTGTTGTTTAACTACCAGTTGAGGATAACCTACAACACTTGGTCAACACATCATGGAAATACGACAACTGTTCTTCAAGTGCGGAATGCCCAAACAGGTAAACACCGAATGCCATACCTCTTGTATGGTTGCCGCTGAAACTATTTGTCACCAGCTTTCCAACTTCCCCTCTGATTGTCTTCTCCATCGATGGATTCCGAGCGGACTATATATACCGGGAAAAGACACCTACCATCTGGAAGTTAGGTGAGTTTTAGTGATCTGGGAATTTTTGATCCAGTGACAGGCCAGTCATATACGGTTTAATGTGGAATGCTCTATAGCAGTGATTCCCAACCGCGGCTCCCAGCTGGCCTTCTTGCGGCTCTCATTGACCTTAGAAAATCCTAAAATAAAAAAAAAAAAAAAAAAAATTAGTATTCTAAAATTACCCTTGCTTAGTCTGAAGGCTGGGAAAAGAGTTTTAACTTCATAGTTAAGATTAGAGGCAAGGAAAGTTGTGAAAAGGCTGCTATTGTTCCGTCACTGTTTTCTTAAAGCAGTGTGTTTTCATGCGGCTCCATACGTATTCTAAAATTTGAAATTTGGCCCCGACACTAAAAAAGGTTGGGAACCACTGCTCAATAGGCTCGTCGTTAAGTACGCTTTTATATACAATTCGGTGTTTAGGGATTTTACCGAGTTTAACTGAAAGCTTGAAATCTAAAGAATGTTATTTTATTTTCAGCTAATTGCGGAGTACACGCGCCATATATGAGATCAGTTTATCCAACGAAGACATTTCCAAATCACTACACGATAGTCACTGTAAGTATCGCTTTAAAATTTCCAAATAGTTGTAGATTTTGTCGTCTTATCTGAATATAACTATTAATAAGAATCGCCAGATAAGGTAATCTAAGGTAATCTGGCGATTCTTTCGAAAAAAGATATCTTAGGATCGGATATTAAATTACTGGGAGTGGTTGTAACCGTCACATAGGTAACCATCAAATGACCCTGCGTGCACCGTTTGGTTACCACAGCTATTGCAATGTATTATGTATGATTAGGAAGTTCCTTCTGTTTACTTTTAGTACAACTCATTAATTCAATATGGTTTCAAACTTGTAAGTGCCTTCCTTAGTCTATGGCACAACTGTCTAGGTCATGTTTAGTTTCGATCATACAACCTTACCAGTTAAAAAGCAACGCTGTGTCTATTCCAGTGAGCTGTAGCACCGTACAATGTCTTAATCCGGTTTTTACCCTTCAACAGGGTTTATATCCTGAAAGCCACGGTATCGTCGACAACACGATGTACGACACTGAATTGCAGGAGGTCTTCAAACGAGGATCGACAGCTTACCAGCCACATTGGTGGGGTGGGGAACCGGTGAGTGGCGGCGGAAGAGATATTCGAAAGTGGTTTACAAAACTGAAAATGTAGTTTTTAATTTGTAAGAAATAAACCTAGAATGGAGTCACACTGACCATTGGGTAACCTAGATTTCTATTTGTTTTTATTTAATATTTTTATGGAAAATTAGCAAATAATTAGATTACTGTAACTGCTTTTAGTTTAGTTTACTGTGTTCCGTAAAGTGCCTTGCCCAAGGTCACAACCGACCAGCAAGCGACCAGTTTCGCACCTGCAACCTTTCGATTGAAAGGCGCCTGCCTTAATTAAGCGCCAGGCTACCGACAGGAATACTTCATAAGATGTAAAATGTTTACGATTATTGCAATCGTACCAGATCTGGGTAACAGCCAGAAGACAAGGAAAGAAAAGCGCTGCATACTTCTGGCCGGGGTCGGACGTCAATATCACCATGTATCCGAACTACTACAGAACATACAATTTAAGTGTCTCGCATGAAGAGAGAATTCATCAAGTTTTGGGTTGGCTCGATCTACCGGCGGAGGAAAGGTGAACATTGATGATTGTTGAATAATAATCTTGTTTTGTGACGTATTCTGGCGGTTTAGTTTACCGGTAACAAATTAGATTGTCATCTAAAAGGTTGGGGCTCAAAACCAGTGGATTACTAGCGTCGGTAGGCAAAGCATTTAACGGACATTGGTTTAATGGGTTAAATAAAATCTAATGTAATATGTCGGTTGTACTTAATACTTCGATAACCCAAATGTGGACATTAGGTAACTTCCATTATTATAAAGTCTTTTTTAATTTTTTCCATATACAAACACAGAGTATGTATTATGACATCACAGACCCGATGTAATTGTTGCGTATGTGAGCGCAGTGGATCACGCGGGGCATTCGTTCGGACCAGATTCAATCGAAATGGACGAGGCGCTGGCAAAGGCTGATAGTTACGTCACAATGCTTATGGACGGATTGAAAGTGCGGAATTTGCACAATTGCGCGAACGTCATTGTCCTTGCCGACCACGGTGAGCATGAGCTTCATCTACCGGCCATGTCTTGGCACCAATGATGCTGTTATACTAAATTTACCAACGTGCATATACTACATGTTGTAAAAATGGCAAACAATATATCATCAACAAATGAATCGACAACGGTGTGGTGGTGATGTTTTAATTAAAATTCTATTTAAAATGGTTTTAAGCGAATATATTAAAAAAAAATTATTGTGGAATAATAACGTTTGGTTTCGTCTGACTTCTACGGCTGTGAATAACCACGCAATTAATTTTATAAAAAGGTATGGCGGACATCAGCTGCAATCGGAAAACGAGCATTGAAGACTTCGGTGTGAATATGGACGCCGTCTATTTCAGAAAGGGGGCGGTTGGGAAGGTCGGTCCGAGTCACGATCCAAGCTTGGCCGGTCTGTTTGATGCCGAAGCTGTTTATGACTTGTTAAAGTGCACGCACAATACAAGTCACTGGCAAGTACGAACCCGAGGTTTGTGTGCTGGGATGTTTGGCTGAACGGTTGTTGTTGCAGACTTTCTTGAAAACCCAATATCTGCCGAAACGGTTTCATTATGCGCACAACAGTCGCATCGAAGATGTGATTTTATCAATGGATGATGGTTGGCTTGCAGAAGGGTAGGTTGTATGGATTAGAAAGTGTCAACCTCGCGTTTAACTGTAACTATTTGTTAAATACTTTTTTTTATGCTATATATTTTTAAAAACAGGGTTACCAAACCAAACTTGTTTTGATGTACAGTTAAAAAAAGTTTATTCTTGTTAGATTCGTGCCCATTTAAACGGTTATAACCAAATAGTATTTTTTATGGTTAGGTGGAATTTCGAGACGACTGGGCCGAATTTCGTTAAAATTAAATATTTGCCAAAATTTAGATAAAGTCCTATCTAGACCATTGTAGTTTTCAAAAATTTCCTTAAGATCATTCACCCAGAATTATTCATTGCACATCTAATTTATATGATTTTAAATTTTTGGAAGTTTTAACTTAAAAACATATTATCTTTGTGTTTAATATTTAGTGAAATGAATAATTAACGACTGTGTGTTGGCATAACAATTGGTCGCGTTAACCATTTGGCCACAGTAGTCCGTCACAATTTGTCAAATAACTTCGATATTTTCTTTCCCAGACGGAAGAACTCTCTCACAGACTGCATTGGTGGTTCGCACGGGTTCGACAACGAGTTTAACAGCATGCACGTAATAAGATGTTTCTAACATGCAATTTTTGTACAATTGGATAGTACATGATAGTCATGTTTATCCAGTGAGTGGGGAAACGAAGGGCGTTATTACACGGACAATCGTCAGATTACGAATACGCAAGGGGGCGTTTTCACATTTGAAGTCTTTTATCTAACCAACAGACCTACCAGCAGAACTTAATAAAAGGTTGCTTCTCTTATATTTTAATGATACATTCAGGCACTATTTGCTGGACATGGCCCGGGATTTAAGCGACGGTACAACACAACGAAACCATTCGAAAACATAGAAGTTTACAACTTAATGGCAGGTAAACGCAACGTGAGTGATTGACTTACAACAAAAATAACCTTTCTCTGGGAAATAACTTAAATGTTATCCTTTTGTCAAGTCATATCTTCCTTAGAAAATGATGCGTCTTAAAAAGATTTTACTAATAAAACTTCAAAAAAATAATTTGGTCACTAAAATTTTAATGGACATTTTTGAAAATATTGTATACCTTTATAGCCTAAAAGTATCAATATTTTAATTGGTCGTGCTAGCCATTCGACCAATAAATTGATTTATATTTTTATTAATATTTCTTGCTCGTCACTTATACCTTTTATTAATTAGAAATGGTCCGTATCGCTCGTGTTAAGCATTTGTCCAAACAGCCGTCTTGTTATTACTTCTTAATTGTCAGATTTGCTCGAGATAGAAGCTGCGCCGAACAACGGTACAAGAGGATCTCTCTATCATGTGATGTCAACACCCATAAATATTACGTCAGATATTATCTTCAACGTTCAAGCTTGTTTTGCTTTGGAATCCCGAACTTATGTCCCACCTTGTAGCACCTGCCCAGTAAGATACAATGAACATCATATTGATGACTTTGTTTTCAACTTTTCAAATAACAAAAAATCTTTCAGGATTTAAACGTGACCGCCGCAAATAGTCGAATTCTGAACTTCGTCTCAGGTACTATCATGTACAATACAATGAAACAAACATTCACATACTTTTGATGCTGCATTTCAGATGATACGCTACTGGAATTGCATGCACCTTACGGATTACCTCAAACCCGAAGCGGCAACATTCTATCATGTATGCTATATCACCAAGACTATATCAACGAATATGACCAATACATGCGCTTGCCGTTATACGTTGCGTACACAGTGCAGAACAAGGTAGCCTTATACGTTTATTCAAAATATAAAATAATAATTCGTTTAACTGATTAGCTTTGTGAGTTATTGCAATAGAACATCCTGTCCTATATCCTTAAAATAAATTAGCGAAGTATTGTTTTTTTTCAGACCACAACCAAATCTCAACCCAACAAATGCATCCGACCAGATATTAGACTTCCACAGGAAAGTTCGTCCAAATGCATTGAATACGGTTCAGCCAGTGAGGCCCATGTATCTCATTCATTCCTCTATCCATCAGGTGAATTTCATTCATGCAATCACAACACCGACCATATCCTTAAAATAATTTCCGCTATTGAGGAATATGCAAAAAGGGAGCCATTTTATCACTTTTGGCGCTATCGCCGATATCTCCGAATATAAATGAAATTTTTAAATTTTTAAAAATCTTATTACTTATAGACTTATATATACCAAGGGCGATGAGGTAGCTAGGAAACCCAATCGTTTCTGGACACAGAATATTACACCGGACATTCAACATGGATTTTGAAAATAGTGGTGGTTTACACGTGGTTAACACTCTCTAGTTTCATATAGTTTTGTTCTCCCGGCCCATTTACTTATTTATTCTTAACTGGCACCAAAAAAAGTAATTGCCAACTTCTTATTTAAAACGTCTTCCCCAAACTAAGTTACCACTGATTATTATAGAATTGTCAACCGGAGTTGCTGTCCACGATGCTTCTGTTGAGACGAATGTGGTTCCAATGTATGATTCAACGCAACAAGGTACGGCGAGCCTCAAAGCATTTCAATTACTAATCAATTCCTTCCTGCCACCCCAGTATGGAACTACATAGCAAAGGTGGTCTCCCAGTGGTCAAATCTGCTTGGTAATATTAACGTGATCGCTGGACCAGTGTTCGATTATGATTATGATGGACACAGGGACAATATGGCAAAGCTGATGAGGTAATTGTTTAACACACAATTTTGAAGGGGTCGTGTGTTATACTCATGGGTCCGTGTTCTTAATTGGCACATAGAGCTCATGTAACCGCTCACAACAATATCCCACATACGACTACTTTTACTACAACATAACAGCCAGAAAGATCGCGGAACAAAAATGTATTTAATACAACGCGTGAGATCACTAATTAGCCCACCATATGTGTTAAAAATCGACGGTCGTGTGGACTCTTAAAACGGAAATATTTACGAGTCCGTCACAGGTTCGTTTGTATCGATAAAAAATACAAAACAAGGGACTAATTATCCTATGAGGTACAGCAATGGTAAGATTACCCTAAAACTATTGTATATAGTCCTGTTATCTCTCTGCCTCATAGTATTAATTTCCCAGGATCGGAAAGTTCACGAAAATTGGAATAAACTCCGTTCCAGTTCCGACCCATTTCTTCATGATTCTATCTCGTTGCAAGCAGTGTACAGACAATATGAACATGACGTCACCGAATGACGTAGATGTCCTCAGCTTTGTCGTACCAAATTACGTGGAAGAGCCTTGTCACGAGGTGTCTATTGTGCAAATGTTATTTGTACTGAGATTGGGTCGATCGTCGCTTTTCAGTTGATAGATTGTTGGATCGAAACCAGCTCTTGGCTTATTAAGTTGTCTCGGGCACTTAACCGTCATCACCTGGTCCCAGTGGATAAATGGGTTAAACTAAAACTAAATTAAATTATTGATCGTCCCGACAATGAACACGGGGTAATCTGTCGATTGCCCGTGGGTGGACGCCCCCGTATGGCTTCCCATTCACGGGGTTTAAAAGAATAATTAATCCCATTTCTAATTTTAACCCGGGAACAATATTTAATCAATTCCATTTATAATTTTAATACAGAAACATTGTTTAATCAATCCTATATCTAATACTAACCCGGAAACATTGTTCAGACCGATCAAACTCCAAGCGAGTGGATTCCAGACACATTAAAGGAACATGTCGCTAGGATAAGAGATGTGGAATTGCTCACTGGAATATCTTTCCTACCAATTTGGACGCATAGTCGGGATGTTCACCAAGAAACGCGAATCGAAGCGATTCGTTTGAGACTCAATCTGCCAGGGTCCGACAATCAATGGATGAAACTATTCCTCAACGAACCTCTCGACTATTCCTGAGTTTACACTTTATATCAATGGAATAATGTAAAATAAATCTTTAATTTGAAAATTACACCGGTTTTCATCGCAAGTATTTGTCGTACGTATGTTAATGATTGTCAAGTTTAATTCTAGCACTTGAATAACTAAAAGAGGAATCTAATTTTACCATCAGTTAAGTGAGATCGTTTCTTTTCCAATTTACGAGTATAAATAAATGTTTTATCTATTTGAAATAATCAAGGTTTTTGGTTATGCAAAGGTGGTAATTAGCAATAGGTTTGTTCTGAGTCAGTTTTTGGCCAATTTCTATGGCGGTAAAAACGGCAGATGATAAGTTCCAATTTTTATTTATTTCGTTGATACATATTAGTTAGTCAACACGTATTAGGTTGTCGCCACATATTGAGTTGTCAACACATATTAAACGTACTTGCTGCTAAAAAGTTAGGCCTTTTTAACTTTGGGACCTTGTGTGCAATCGATGCATACGTTCTTTACCATTTTTAGTACGTGCATGCTAGCTGTGCAAAACGTGAATGGTATCCGCCATATGTTTCCTATGAATCCTTCCCACATTACGCCATTCATCGCGAGATGGCTTGTTTGGTTTTGTGCGTGAATTGTTTTGATTAATGTATTATTGGAAACGCGTTCTGAAATGCGGACCAAGTATAGTTGTCTGTTTTGGGTCGCATCTCCAGGCATGTCTAACTAATCAGTTAAACTGTATGTGTTTCACTTTATTAGTTTAATCCTTCCGATACGAAGTCTAGTTTGTCGTATGGCTTTCGAGTCTTAATAGCTAAAGGGAACTTTAGGCCAGATTTATTGCAAGGCATCTAAGCAGTATAAAATCGCCTGAATCTCCACATAGCTTACGCTATTAGCAACTAAGCTTTGCGGTCAGACTACTATAATATAATGTTGTTGTATGTTAGAATGCTTACGTAACATTGTTAAAATGCTTCAAATTGTAAAAATGGTTATTTTAATTACGTATTGTACAGACACGTTACAGTTGCTGTTTCTTTCTTTCGGATCTAAATGGTTATCCTGCTACAAAGACATAATGCACTTGTTTATTATCAAGGTAACACTTTTCGTTGTCGCAATTCAGTTACCACAAAGTGTTTCAACCTCCAAAACAAACATTGTGTTCATTCTGGCTGACGACCTTGGGTTCAATGATATCGGGTACCATGCTGTCGAGCATCATTCCGATATGAAGACTCCATTCCTGGATTCCCTGGCAATGTCGGGGATAAGGTTGGAGAATTATTACGTTCAACCAATCTGCTCTCCGTCTAGAAGTGTCTTGATGAGCGGACGTTATCAAATCCACACTGGTTTGCAGCATTACGTCATATTACCTCAACAAAGGAGTGGACTACCTTTGGACAACATTTTACTGCCGGAGCAGTTGAATAAATGTGGATACGATACTCACATGGTTGGTAAGTGGCATCTCGGATTCTATACAGAGGATTATACTCCATGGAAACGTGGCTTCAATTCATACTTTGGCTACTTGACTGGAGAGGAAGATTATTACACAAGATGGAAATGCGGTGGGTGGAAACGCGTGTGGTTACGACATGTCTTCTGAAAAGGGTCCAACTAACGAAACTTATGGGAAGTACTCCGCTAACTTATTTGTTGACAAAGCAAAAGAAGCAATAGACAAGAGAAATACAAGTCAGCCTTTATTTTTATACGTCGCGTTCCAGTCAGTACATTCTCCAGTGGAGGTGCCTGCATCCTATGAAGAACCGTTTGCATATATTAAAAATAACAACCGAAGAGTGTATGGTGGTATGGTGGCAGCACTGGACGAAGCTGTTAAAAACATCACACATCACTTGCAAGCTGCAGGATTGTGGAACAACACACTTTTAATTTTTTCAACAGATAACGGCGGCCAAACACTGTCTGGTGGGAATAATTATCCTCTCAGAGGAAGGAAGTTTACTCTCTGGGAAGGTGGGATCAAAGGGGTTGGATTTGTGCACGGGAAAATGCTCAATGTCCAAAACCCAAATGTAAAAGTCAATAATGAAATGATGCATATCTCTGATTGGTTTCCTACAATAATGGCTGTCGGTCAGTGTCCGTATGTGAAAGGTACACAACAGCTGGATGGTTTTAATCAATGGGATACTATTCTTAGCAATTCTGCATCGCCAAGACACGAAATTCTTCTCAACATTGACCCACTGTTCACGCCGCTGTTCTACAACCAAACTCCAAGGAAATCTGCCAGAATGGGCTTCGATACATCGGTCCATGCAGGGATAAGGCACGGGGAGTGGAAGCTGCTGACAGGAGCACAGGGTGACGACCGGCGGGTCGAACCCCCAGAGTGGAAGAATCGTGGTGAAAAGATATACGAAGAGAATCCATATACTCCTGGGATGCAGCAACGTAGCGCTAAATTAGTCCAACTTTACAACATTGTGTATGATCCGTACGAGCAATTTGAATTGTCCGACTTCTTTCCGGAAATAGTCGACGAACTTTTAGTGAGATTATCTGCTTACAATGCAAGTTCAGTGCCGGTGCATTTTCCTGGGAATGATCCAGCTTCTGACCCACGCCTGCACGGTGGATTCTGGACACCTTGGGTCAAATAGATATTCTTAATCATTCGCAGATGTTGTATCATAGAATTATATAGTATTCTATGGTTGTATTCGGCGACATTTCGACGAATTGGCTCGATCAGCCAATAAATGGAATTGTGGAAGTTCACATGCGTCATTTTTCATATGACGTAAAAAGGCAATCCTTATTAATCAGAAATGATCTTAGCAGCGATCATCCACCTATTGCATTTTTTTGTTTTGACTAAGGCGATAAAAAAACGTTTTAATTCAAAATTGCAGATTGTTTTAAAGCCCTGTATCAACTTATTCATTAATAACTTTAGTTAAAACTGTACCAGTTGGAATGTTTTTGATGTGATTGTGTAACTAAACAAACCTTAGACCGAAATGCACAATTGTACATGGGTTACATATTAATACACAACAGTGTTAGTGGATCCATTAATTAACTGGGCGCAAGCGATAAACGCTAGGTGGCATTTCCAAGCACAAATACGAATAATCAAGCGGGTTGTTTTGTTTTAACTTTTCAGCTGAAAGCCAAGGCACTTACCGACACAGTTATGTAACTGGCCGATTTGCTAATTCTATAAGAACGTCAAAAATCGTACGGTCGTGTGGCCGAATAGTTAACGCGACCGATACATATGCCCACTCTTAAACAAAAAAAAAACGGTCCTAGTGACGAGCCCATCATGGGTTCGAAACTTGGCTCGGTAAAAAAAGAGAAAAATCTGCCGAAAGCAGATAGATTGTAAGAATCGAAACCAGCCGATGTAAAGGCGGTTAAGTTCGTGAGCAAGCCAGTTAGCGGACACAATCTGGTTCTGGTAAATTACTGGGTTGAAATAAAGCTAAATGTCGGAACATAAGCATATCAGCCTAATAACCTTACCGAATTCAGTAAGAACTATGATACCACGGTTAGTTTGCGTGCGGGTTTGCATTCGGTTTATCAACTACAGACAGTTGAATAACCTAATTCAAGTTGGATTGTGTTAAGACGCCAGTGTAAGCTATTTGCCTGAACCGCGTCGTTGCTTTAAAAAACACAAACTTTACACGGACACTGGAATATTACTGCAGCTTTCAATTATAGCACAATGTGCTGTAAAGACTTGGGGCAGGATATTCGTTTGGATATATACCGACCGGTTAGTCTGGTTTAGTGCGACGCCTTTAAAGCTTAAGGTTGTAGATGGTCCGTTGTGTCATTGAGCAAGGAACTTAATTGACATTGCCTGAACCCAGCGGATTAATGGGTTCTACCAAAATAAAGGAACGTGTGTATCGTATACAACATACTGCAATAGTTTTGGTAACCCGACGATGGGCGCGAGGTGATCTGACGATTGCCCTTGTGTTAACCACCTTGGTTTTCCCATTGAATATCCTATCATATTCAGGTTTATTTCCGTGAATGTAAAAAGCAAATCTATTACAGTGTGTTAGTTGTGCATGATAAAAATATTACTTTAAATTGGGAAAACCCATTATTCTACTGTGTTCAGTCAATGCTCGTTAATTGCCTTGGCCAAGCAAATAACCGATCAGCTAGCGGCCAGTTTCAAACCTGCTACCCTTCATCTGAATTACGACGCATTACCAAACCACGCCATTAGATCGGAGATATTATAGATTTAAAATGTGCTTTTTGTATAACAAACAAACGGCTTTCCAAGCAGGTATATATTAGTTTATTTTACAAAGTGTTGCCCCGCATATATCAATTCAAAGGTGAATTATTTCCAAACAGGCTAGCGAAGTTGTGTAGGGTGGCATATAATTTGTGACGTCATAATACGATTTAAAACCTATAATTCTAATGATATTCCAGTAAAACAGTGTTGCCCAGTTAATTCCCAAACACCATTTTTACAATAAATTTTTGAATTTATATTTAACTATTTAAATCCAACATTTTTATACCATAGATTTGGCTTTGACTAAATGAATAGCAATATATTATAAATACGAAAATCACAAGGTTGTCTATATGCTGCATGATGTGAATACTGCGTTTATACAAGTGCTTGAGCTAAAAGTGCTGTGCGTACATAAGTGATCAGCAAGCGTGCCGTTCTGACTTAATGGACGAGTAGATTAACATCGATGTCATCTGGAAATAGAAAAAAAAAATACTTTAGAATTTCGAATAACTAGTTGTGAACTTCGAAAAGAAACTGATGGGGCGTTTGAATAAACGCAATTATTTATTAAATTAAAGTATAGTCTAGTGGCCAAATGGTTAACAAGACCAACACAGCTATGTAAAAAACGGTCCTAAGAATGAGCCCTAACGTAAGTTTGTACCTTATCATGATAAAAAATAGCATTGTATTTAATTCAACTAAACCGACTATGGGCACAAAGTAACATCTAATGACTGACCCGTTAGTCCGTGTGTTTTGGTCTTTCTATATCCGTTATCCTTGTTATTCAACTGAATACATATGGCACCATAGTTATTGCAATGTGTTGTATATGATTGAGTTTTTTAAGTTTTTGTTCAAACAACTAATACACGACGGTTTTTTTAACCGCCGGCAGACTGTTATCTCACCATACCTTGTAATACTGCCCTTAGTAAATAAATATAAGATATTGAATACTAATTATTATTAATCCGGCCGAGCAAGGACTTCATTTTCCCATGTCTGGCCTGACGACTAGAGAAGTTGCCTATCCTTGCTCTAAACAAGCCACCCACGTATGGTCCGAACCAACCCCCACAAACCTTCTTTGATGCCCAATGCCTCTGCCCATTCGTACACAGAGATCTGATGATCATGGTTCCCATCAGCGGCTCGAAAGAAGTCATCTGTACAATGCTCCAGCGGCACCAATGGCGCTCTCAGTGGCTCCAGTTCCCGTTTGTTTAAATACCTGAATGCAACGATTAATTACATGGAGCACTGAGTGTTTGCAGTCCGCTGTCCACTAAGTGCATGGTCTAAGGCCATAACCAACTAACTTAGACTGGTTTCCAATCCACAACTGTTTAGAAATCGGTGATATAAACGTGCTAACCGGCTAACATGGGTAAAACTCATTGGATTAAAGATGTGTAATAAAAATATCCTACTTGTCGGTGGGGTTGATATCAAGCTCTGCGAACTTCCACATGATTGGGTATTTGTAGAGCGGGTAGAACTTTTGGAATTCCCTGCTCATAAGGTCGATGTGATGTTCCTCGTAAGATTGCAAACGAGCACGATTCGCAGCCAATTTTCGCCCCTGCAAACCGGGATGATTAGTTATTGTTTGTAGTTGACTTTGTGCATGAGCTATATGTTGCCACCATTCTGTGAGACCAAGAATAAGAATTATTGTTTTTGTCATCAGAATCCTACTAACAAATAACACCAACTTAACTTAATACACATGTTTGTATGTTGTCTGAGAAACAATATATAACACAGCTACTTTACATTTAAATAACATGGTATTTTTTTAACGAAATCAAATTGGCTACTTATGGCTATGCTACATCTGGTCATACTTACATTAATCTAATTTATTTGATAAATTAACTTGTTTTAACAACTGTCTATTTTGACATCTTTATTCGGATTTTCAAATTTTTAATAGAAGGTTAAGCATGGATAACTTGTATTGTAATCATAACTGATTAAATAACCGAATAATTTTTTAACATTATTTCTTAATTTAAAAGATTTAAAAAAAAGTTTAAATCCTGAAGCAAGACCAGCCTAATGTAGACACAATAAGCTTGAGCTGTCGAAAACCACATCACGTTCACCCAAAGTCTACTCAGGAAACCCAGTTGAACCACCACCTTGATACAGTCTGATTACAGGTTGAAGAGGAACGCAGGAAAGCTTTCTAATTCCACCACAAATATTGGTTGTACATGAAGGTTCTAAGTAGCGGATTACTTATTTAACACAATTTCGGGGGTTATTTTAAACTGCATTCATAGAAAGTAACATTCTAGCACCTGTGACTATAATAATTTTAACATAAAAAGGTTGGTAGAAAAATAAATTTTGTTTATGAAGAATAAAAAAGACTAAATCTTGGACCATCCTGAATAAGATATTTTGCAAAGAAATATGGAAAATATATTTCTAATGAAACAAGCATGATCCGGTCAGTCCCAATTTCAAACACAGAAGGAACAATAATAAAATACTTTTCTGACACACCCCAAAAGGATTTACAGCCAATTTTTAGGTAAACGCATCAAACTTTTTAACTAGTGATTGACAGCTATCATCATTCTAGACAATTGGTGTCAATCAAATATTATGGCATTTGAATACCGGGAACCCCCATCCCTGAATTGTTCCCCCACAGGATTAAATATGAACAGGATCCTCCCATCATAATTCTTACATGGAATCTCTGCTTCTCACTGAGTCCTCCCATCTCCTCCTCTTCATCATACAGCTGAAGATAAATGTTTTTGATCCAAGATCTCATCCGGGTCGGGTATTCCCCTAACTCATGAGCTTCACATGGGAGGATCTCTGGAAGATAAAGATTTCATGTCATGAACCTCCAGGATGGAAGTCCGAATAAATAACTTGGTGAGGTAGTGCCTCACCTTTCAATTGATAGAATTGAAACTGGTTGCCAGCTAGTCAGTTATCTTTGGACAGGCCTTTTACTAAAATTGAAGAAATGTCTCAATGGTATTGCAATGATAATCCGATAATGGGCATGAGGTAACAGGACATTCATGTCTCGCCATTAATGTAAAACAGAGAAGTTATTACACAGACAACAGTAAGATTACATATGCACAGAAAACCCTAATGTACCCCAAATAAACTCTTAACTCTTGCTAACCTTTAAAATTAAGAATAAATTGATTAGTTTTGAACAGAAATAATGTAGAACCAATACATCATATCAATATGTGAAAAGTGCTGTAACATGCCATGCAATGCTTTGTTTGACTTGATCGGCTTTCGCGCTGTTGCACATGGTACAAAAGCATTGTGGTTAATGTGACGAAATAGAATAAAACTAATACTATATGATTTACTACAGTACGATTGACAGCGGCAGATTGGTTATTGGGTTTATGTTTGCTACCTTTGCACGGCCCATAGTAGTCGAGTCTCAGATGTTGGACAGATTTGTTCTTTCTCTTCTTCTCAATGCATTTGGTTCTCCACAGTTCACATTCGCTTGTGTACGTTGTGTTATCAGTGCCGCACACACTGTGATGAGGTATACATGGTGGTGTTAAACTATGTTTAGATGTCAGTGTTAAGTTTGTACGATGGTGTTAAAATAGGATGATGGAACTGTCATAAATGAAATCTTTGCTTAGCTAGTAAGGATATTACTAAAAGAGTTACTACACAGCAAATTGCTGCTATCAACATGTGTACTTCTGTATGTAATCTACCATTCTAGAATCAAGATTCGAACAAAAAATGAAATTATATTTGGATTCCACAAATTTACAATCAAGTAGTTTAATTTTTGTGTTTTCAGTAAACAATAGTTATATAAAGTCAGTTAATTAATCAGACAAAAGCAATATTATTATAATAGGCCCAACAAAACAAACATATTTATCCCTTAATTGCTCCCCACCTGAAAGATGAGTCAGCGTCTTCGCAATCAGTGATGCATCTGCATTTTGGTTGGTTATCGTCATCCAGGTAACACTCCTTGCCGGGTTTGCATTGGAACATATCACATGGGTCTGTAGGGGAGGGGGAATTAGATCATTCATGTCTGTGTGTGAGAGTGGGCAGCAAAGGTCCATAAAGTGCCCTCATTCTTAAGACATTAGCTAATAGGTGGTAGGTTTAAAACCATTCGCCGACTAGCAGTTGTTTGTGTCTTTAAGCAAGGCACTTAGTCAACATTGTCTAAACCTAATAAGATTGAGCCAAAGTGTAGTAATGTGTCAATTGTCTGTGATTTTAGGTTAAAACTAGCTCTCGTGTTTAATTTTCCAACATTGATAGACCAAGTTCTTCGAACACCAAACTACCTCGATCTCATTCATTAACCCCTGATCCTTCCATAACCTCTGGTTCTAATACTGGATTGGGGCTGGATGCACTTGGTATACCCACATGTACCCATATATTCCAGTGCTTAAAAACACCTGTTGTTCTACAAATTTTAAGGCACTTCAACAAGACTTCATCTTATCCCAAGCCAACTAACTTGTTTCAACTGGGTTGTTGGCATCGAGTTGTTCCTGGGTTGGTGAGTCATCATCATCATCATCACTATCCTCATCTGGTGTTCCTTCATCATCATCCGATGATTCATCCTCTTCCTCTTCTGGTGCATTGTCTGCATCCTCCTGAATGGGAGATGTCTTGCTTTTGGGGTCGAATAAATGGAAAAACTTTAAGATACTAATGTTTATCCCTGTGGATGGGACAATGCATGGGTCATTATCACACAGCTAATCGTCTAATTACCTTAAGCCCACTGTCGGGTCACGATAGATATTGCAGTGTGTTGTCTAAGATATTAGTCTAGTTCTGATTAATTTATTTTAATCCCCTTAATAGAGTCAACATTGCTTCACCCTACTCTGTCCCCATTACATTCCAATCCATCTATTTTACTGCTGCTCCTATTCCACCCATCCTGTCCCCATGTCACCTATTCTGTTTCCATTTTATCTAGCCAGCCCCAGTGTCACCCATCCTGTCCCCATTCCACCCATCCTGCCCCAATATTACCCATCACATCTCCATGTCAATGATGTCACCTATCCTGCTAGCATGTCACCCATCCTGCTTCCATGTCACCAAACCTGTCCCCATTCCACCCATCCTGGCCCTATTCCACCCATCCCGTCCCTATTACACCCAACCTGTCCCCATGTCACCCTTCCTGCCCTCACGTCACCCACCAAACCCTACCCAGCATACCTCGCTATCATCTACTTCATCATCAGCATCAATATCCTCATCTTCTGCAGCCACATCACGGATCTCCGTAGGAGCCACTCGCTCATTACTTCTCAAGTCAGGTTCTTCATCCAATGTCCTCAGATCAGGCCTCACCACATCTTGGCCATGTGTCAGCTTTAAAATAAAAGTAAAATGGAATATGTCTTACTCACCAAAACACAATAATTAGGTTTTATCCTTGTGAATGAAAAACCATGGATGACAATCTAGCATAGTTCCTAAGATATATCATATAACCTCTCATCCTCTGTCAGTTTACCGAAGCTACTGCGGTGTATTGTATATGTTGCTTCTATTTTTAGTAGAAGCCATTAATCCACATTTATACACAACGCATGTATGATGAGTACATTCCTTTAGTTTTAATACAACCCATTAATCCACTGGGTTTGGGCGATGTCCGCTAAGTACCTAGTAAGATCGTTTTGGTCATAAAGCCTTTCTACTGATAGGAACTATATAAGAAAACCAAGAAGCCAACTGAAATATTTGGATGCATATAGTTTTAATATTCTTTATTCCTTACACATTTATTTTAGTTTGTGTGGTTCACGTTATCGTAAATATATATGATAAATACTTACATATACTGAACAAAGAACCAAACACACGACGATCGCTGCCTTCATTGTTTCGCTTGATTTCCGTCAAAACCAGTAGACAGCTCGCTCTCTCCTTCCGAACAAAACCAAATGACTTGAGACGGCTTCGGGCGATTCGCTCGTGAAAAAATGTCGACTGGCGGCAAACAGTATTCAGACTTATTGACCTATTTCGTAGCGAAGTGAATGTGCTCTTTTCACATCTGCCTTGTAAAATACACTCTCGCGGGTCACGCACTTAACGATATTACGACTCGCCCAATCAGGTTTCCGTAATAGCCTTTAGACAACTGCGCGATAATTGCGCTAACAACCCATTAAGCTGTTAATTACAAACTGGTAATTGGTATTAACGCTGTCGCCGATTACAAGGTAAAATATATCTGATACAAATCATCGACTTATCAGGATGTCTAAACGAAATTTAACACTGATTGAGCAGACAGCAGACAAATTACTTCTTATTTAATAACTAATATAGTCTTTAAACAAATGAAGGGCTTACAACTAAGACCGTTTTTAATATCAACTCTTTATTATCAAAGGCTCAATATAGAAACAACACAAGTCATGCGAGCGGTTCTTTTATTTCCATGAAATATAAATTGACAATGGAATGCAGGTCGAACGGCATTTCAGCAAGAAATGTACAAGATCGAAGCCTTGGTGGTAAGATGCGGGTCGAGAGGTTGAGGATCAACGCAAATCACATGTTCGTACCCATGCGTTGGGGGTCCTGTGATGGGTAGTGAACCTGCATACGCGGCCCTGGCCCCTGCATGCCTTGGAACCCTGGGTACAATGGAGAATATGGAATAATGTTGTCTATTTAGGTGTATAAAATTGCGTAGAGTGGTTTTTGACAGATTATCTCACACCCACAGTCGGTTTATTCCAGAGCATTGTATAAAAACAGCAGTTGCCAAACTGGGCACCACAGCACCCTGGGGAGCCGCGAGATTTTGCCAGGGGCGCCACGAAAGCATGCGGAAGTTGCTGCATTTATTGTTTTTCTCACAAAAAAATACAGTGCATGTGCGTTACACTAGTAGAACGTTAATTGGAGAGATGTTTGAGCCTGGTGTGCAACCCCATACACTATTTGTTTTACTTGTAAAAAATCCATTGTTCGGTGTTATCTCCCACTATTTACCGACTAATGTGGCATTGTTTTTCGAATAATGGTTTGTCAAATAACTGCTTTCTTTGCATTAATTGACTGTTCGTGACTTTAGTGAATAGTTTTGAAGAGTTTAAATGGTTATCCAAATGCGTGCTAGTCTGGATATATAATATACAACACTTGCAAATTTTTGGCTTTGTGAGGAAGCTGCAAGGTTTCATAAGTTTTCAAAAGGCGCCGCCAACAAAAAAAGTTTGGGAACCACTGGTATATAACATAAACATTGCATAATTAGTTAACATACAAATATTTAAACCGGTGAATGAATTGTTTAAACTTAACAATAAGTTACAACAAATCATTGATATCTTAACCACAATAATCCAAGTCGACCCCTATTAACCCACCTGGAGGGGGCATCATGTGCATGGGTGGCGGGGGAGGAGGCATCCGTGGGGGCTGGTTCATCTGCCTCGGCATCGGGATAGTACCAGGTGGTGGGGGTTCCATGAAGTTGAAGTTTCGAAAGTTTCCACGAGCAACGTCCGAAGGTAGCGGCAGTGCTGCGGGTATTGTGGAGTGAATTACAGGTGGTGGGGTTTGGGGTGAACTATATCTGGTGGGGTGGGTTTGGGAATGAATTTCTAGTCGACAATCGCACCCAACCCCAAATTATTCAGTTACGGTAAACAAAAGTAACTCACCCCCAGGCAAGCCAGGCACAGGTTTAAACGATGAGCTCCCAGACTTCTCCCCCTTTTCTGCGTCCTTTTTGCTGGAGCCCTGGGACTTTCCCCAACGCACAACAATCCTGAAAAAAATTTAATATTAATCTCAACAATCTTTCTAAAATTCTACTTTTTATCTACTTTGCTTCAGATATTCAACATGACTGCTAAGAGGACAGTTTGTGGTGGAAGAGAAATAGAAAAAAAGGTTGATTTTCGGTGTGTTAACCCTGGTGATATTGTCCAACCCAATCTATGTACTTTTATCTAATATCCACTCTGATTTAAATTCAACATTGTATATTTGTCGCTGTAATCCACCCAACTTATGAGAAAACTTTGAAATGCGAACGTATGTGCAAAGTTACATTACTTAGAATGATTTATTAATATATTATACTAATTTTATAACACTACGATTTTACCGATAAATTTCCTTATTATAATTTAAAATATGCTTGAATTCTTTTGAAAATTGTATTTTAGAATCATAAAAATAATTCGATTTATAATTCAACAAACCTTTTTCCTTTGATCATTAGTCTCCCTGCAGTCCTTTTTGCTGCAGTCTCAGCGTCGATTCTCTTTGTGAACTGTACGAACGCATAGTTCTGGTTGGTGGCCATATGTATGGAGCGTATCTCACCATACTGGTAGAACTGGTCTCTGTGGGAACAATCAATTGAAAAGTCTGGATTGAACATTCGTTTACTGCGATATAATACCAGAATCAGAATATACAACTTTGTACAACTCACTGTAAGGAAAAAAGTAATTATTATCACAACTATCTAATCAGGTGTGTATGAAGGCAAGGCAGTCAACAGATATCCCTTGGATTTGGTGAATTGATGGGTTGTACTAAATTAACTTAATAAATCCTTAAATACACTGATTTGGGGGGTTCCCCTCCAAATCACCTGATGATAACTGTGCAATATTCTTTAACAAAACCTGAATACACGGTTTGAAGCATCATTGCTTAAACTGATCTTTAACGTAAAAAAACTGATATAATACCAGTGTATTAATGTTAATCTTATCACTCATTTAGTTGACTAAGTTTACTTTAAAATAAATTGGTATAATTTCAAATTTTGTTGTTTTATTTCATATCATGCCAGACAATTTTCAGAATTGAAAGTTCTATCGTGGTTTACATGTTTAATGCATAAGTTAAACACCTTCCCCCTCCCCCACTGAAATAGACTTGAAAATCTCACAATAAAAATAACAAGAACCACCACCTTTCAAATAATTAACAATTTGTTACAATTTTGGTGAGAATATGCTTTTTCGTCAACATAGCATGAACCCAGAAAGTGCTTACCTTAGATCCTCCTCAGCAATGGATTCCGTAAGTCCTCCGATGTAGAGTGTAGTGATGGTGCGATCCTCTGGAGGAGCCACCGCCTCCTGCTCCATTGCCTCCGTCGCTCTCCGCATCAATTTGTTAGCGACAGGATCGTTGATGCCGTAGTATCGATCCTTGATGTTCTGATCCGAGAGCGGATCATCTGGATCCGTGGGTTTCTCGTGCCTGCAAACCAGGTATAATTATCAGTGCAGAAAGACGCTTATCCAAGACGGAAAAACGCACGAGGCACGATTATCACACAAGCAATCACCGATTATTTCAGACATTGCTTTGGATGTAGATGGGCAAAATAACAAGCAATAGTGAATATGCACGGTCAGCATAAAACGCCTCCAATTCTAACCCCACACCTGTATGGGCACTCCTCTCCACGTTTGCATTCACCCTTCACCCAAAAGGAACAAATGTGGGGTCGATTCCGCTTGTAATAGGGGGTTGTCCGAGCCATTCTCACCAGCATATCACTGGGGGCTTGCGCCTTGCCTACCGCCCCCACTGCGACAGTTCCATCTGTATTCGCAATCTGAAAATATTGAAGTTCAGACATATATAAAATCATTGTTTAAAGCTGTGAATCGGTAATGTTCACAATCGTCTTACCTCAAGCTTAATCTGGTCATCCGTGCTATTGCAGTGTGTTAAGTATGATGGAACCAATATTACTGTTTTGTTTAACCTAGTAATTCAAACTGTTCAAACAACTTTCACTATGTGTGCAAGGTTGCAACTGATCAGATTACAGATGATATTGATTCACCTATTGTTTAATATAATAGACATCCATAATTGCTGTGCAATTTTATTCAGTTTGTTTGTCATCGACATTGGAGAAGAGTCGACCCACTGACCTGGCGTTCCATGTTCTGTGTGTAATATTCCTTGTTCACATCGGACTTGGGAATATCATCTTTGATCGCTAACGCTTCATCTCTGGTCTGCACCGGCAATCCTGCCAATCATGGGACAACTGTCAATCAAAGTTTCAAACTACACTTATAATTGGAGGTAACAAATACACAACACACTACAATAACTGTGGAAACCCGAAAGTGGGCAAGATGTAATCTGACGATTGCCTGGGTGGTAACCTCCAGTCCTATCTGCAGTCCAACTCACCATATTCAAGATCCAACAAACAAGTTTGACAGATGTTCTTTAGCTTCGAACAAGTTTGACAAACCTCTGTTTTTTTAAATCTCATGCGCGCACCGGGACACCAGCGGAAGACTGTGAACGGACGGTCGCAGATCTTACATTCCTTCCCGTATGTCTCCTTTGTCTGGGGTGGAATATGAAAGAAGTTTGTTATTTTTATTATAAATGGGGAGTGCACTGTTATAAATGGTAAGTTCTGTACAGGTTGGGTATGTTACTGCAGGCATTCTTGTTCATTGAAAGAAAATGTATAAGATGTACAGTTGAATGACTTTCCAAAATGCACAATATGCAGAAAATGTTCAGGGTTAAGATCAAACCAACCAACTGTTCAGTCAGTGACTTGGTCCTTACCCCTATAACCACACAGAGAAATAATAAAACTTTCGAGCAGTAGCTTACCATCCGAATATAAGGGTTGTCACCCAGGCATGTCTGGCATAGAATCGGGAAGTCCTGTGATACATTTTTTTTAGTAAATATAAGAACCAAGGAAGCAGAGCAATGTAAAAAAGCTTAGGAATTCCCCCAACAGGGATCTGTCACAGACCATTTTTGAGGAATCGAAGATCGTTTTAAATTCTTGATTGTGCTTCCGAAGTACCGGTACTTAAACGACTAATTTTACATATTTTATACGTTGAGGTTGAGGTACAGTTGATATTTGATATGTTTTGTTTAATGTAAAATTGTTCAATGGTTTAGTGAACTAATGCATGTTTAGAAAAATATATTGACATTTTGCTTAATTTCTGTATACAAAATATGTAACCACTTTTATGTTTTTTTTGTTTTTTTTTTGTTTTTTTTCTTTTCATGTTACGAACACAAGCTAACACGGGCAACCAACATTGTGTATAACAGTTAATTTATATATCACTTGATCAGAATTATGTAGTGCTGATATAATTAAATTTTGGCATAAAATATTCCAGGAATGGGGTATGGATGTGTTGATCAACCTACAAATCACTCACCGAATCTTCCCAGTTTTGTCGATTATATCGATTTGCACCAAGTGAAGTAGCCATGATAACTTCACAAATTCTCAATTAAAATGTTGCTCAAATTCAAACTACAGACTTAACGGTATCTGCAATTTGTAGATTCAATTCAACTAAATTTACTTGGACTTTTAAGTACAAATATATATGCACATAGAAAAGGCTTGAAATTTAAAAAGAAAACTTTCTTATACTTAAAAAGTGAAGGATACACTGATAAAACCAAAGGGTTAACTAGTCTATGGAGGTTTTAATCAAATGACAAGAAATAATAATTTATACTGCTCCCACAACATACATACGATGATATCACAGCATAAGTAAAGTCATATCATTTAGACAGTATGTCAATCAATCAACATATTTATTTGTTAAAATCACCGAAACAAAAGAATAAAAAATATGAAAATAAATTAAACTGAAGTTTAACAAAAAGACACAGAAAAAACATCCGATTATCGAAGCAGGTTCCACCTGATGATATATGTAAATAAAAATAAACATGGTATAATAAGAATCAGCAGTGTGAAAAACTTGCAAAAAACATTACATAGACCAAAACTACAAAATGCATGCTAAACACTGTGATATATGATGTGTTAAATAGATAGGAGTACGAAAAAAAACAAAATTAATAAAATTACAAGTTAGCTAAGGCTAACTTTTGGTTAGATGTAGAAAACATACGGGAAAATTACAATAAATAAACAGGTACTCTATTAATATTTAAATAATAATGTGTGAAAAATGGTACAAAATAATCATGATGTGCCACTTATCTATTGATATTATAATGAGTAGGGTACAGCACAAAGGTTAAAATATATAATTAATTGAAAAAGGGAGAGTTTTGTCATGAAACTTGTACATTAGCTTTTCAACCTACAACTAATAAATAGCAACACAGTTTCAGTATCTTAAGTTAAGATTACTAAACAATGAGATAACAAGCATTGAGCATGACTATATGTATATATATATATATATATATATATTGCACATGAATCATGATGTCAACTATCTGATACCATCAATTTTTCGAAGATTAAAATTTTACCCATCTTGTCTAAAATAACAGAATGTACAACATCTCTAACATACTTTATTTTTAAATACTGCCTTTCATAAGGATTCTCTCTTTTCTTTTCGGGCTTCCCCGAACTTTTTTCCGAGTAGCAAGTGTAGGATTTGCATTATTGAGTTTTCTTTATGTAGTCTAGATAGTTTTAAAGCTTTTTTAGTCTTTTTTAGATTAAGGCGAGACTAATTTATGAAATAAGGTTTTAGTCATAGCTTTTTCGCAAATTCAAAATAAGTCAAAATATATTATGCGTTATAGATTCCTACCTCTGCCACTCGAGCTTACTCCTCACCACACGCGGATCTTAAAAGGTGTCGCTAAAGAGCAAAAGATTAACGTTTCATATTCGTTTACTTGTATTTTTTATATTTATCTTGTAAAATACCTTTTCTTACTAAATCATTCTTTTAAACTTAATTGTTTATTTAAACGTGTCATTTGTTTATTAATATCATTATTTTCTAAATCATCTCGAAAGATAATTTACAGTTAGGCTTTAAAAATGTAAAAAGGATTGAAGAAACAAAATTAAAAACTTAAGTAAGTTTCCTTTAAATCTACATTAATCCGTTAATGTCCTTGAAATTACATAACTTTAAGCCAGACATATTAATGGACTTGGCACTAACATGGCGCAAGCTAGACGCATGTTCTTTCTGACGTTAAATTATTCATACGCTTATGAGCCATACGGAGTCGTTGTCAAGGGTAAAATCAGTTTCTTGCTTTTAAAGAAACCCACGTTTACTTGCTTGAAGCTGCTCCGTAACAGGTTTAATTTAAAACGTATTAAGTATATTAAAGGTGAATACTTGTCTATCTTAACGACAATCGAACAACATAAATATTGACCAAATACTAATATGTCTATATAACTTAGAAATAACTCGACATTTCTTAATATATTTCAAACGACACTGGTAACCAGACAATGCCCACGATACCCGTTGCCTGGCCCATGTTTGTAAGTTGCACTTTATATGGGTCGATTGTATTAATTAGTTAAGCAATTTCAAATTTAATGCCACGTAAAATAATCCTCTAGCGTTCTATTAATGCGTAGGGGCGAATTTTATCGTAATATTAGGAAAAACGGCATGGTCCGTTGATATCTTGTATTGTATATTCTTTTTTTAAGTTGACTTGTTTTATCGATTTTTCGTTTTCCATCCTTTCGTCTTCTTTGGTTGTAATATTTGTTTCACGAGTGGCCATCAGTATTACTATAGTAGTATTGGTAAAACGACAATCCAATGAAGAGTTATGGTTAAACCGCCGACCTTTAATAATTTAACATAACTCCCATCAAAAGTATTTCAGAACAAACACTGTGGCGTCATTAGCCAACTTTTTGTTAAGGTCATTAAAGGGTAATAAACGAGGCTATACTTAGAAGCTCGGATTATGGTAAATCACAATATCCGCTAACCGAACTACCATGACTAAACAAACAAAATTTACTAATCCATGAAGCCGAAGTTTCAAATTGAATATAGCTTTGCAACTTATTGTAACATCTTTAGCATTTCGCCTCATGAATAATAGATCCCGTATAGCAATACAATGTATGGAATTCACGTCCAAGAGCAAAATAATTAATAATACGACTAATAAACACTTTTTGCAGATAAATATTTTACTTACTTTTCAAATCACCGATTTTACAAAATGCAGATTATAATTGATTATTTGTTTTATTCGTCAAAAAGATTTTACGATGTTGAAGGTACATGTTGACGAATAATGTTGATAACAATGGCAAGAATACGAATAAGCAACGAAATTACACATCGCAGCTATAATTGTAATCGAAATTAAAAGCGTTTATTTGGTTTTGCTTCTTCTGTGCCATGTAACTTCCCAAATGACAACATTGTTGAACACTTTGTTATTTGTATAACGTTTGTGTATTGTTCGTGATCATATGTTTTTGGATTTTTTGAAGTACAGTGGCATTTAACCGCCTAAACACCTTGTTTTAATTATATAGCAATACAAGTATTGCTTTATAGTGAACATTTAAATTTATTAAAACATTGTTGTGGTTAACAAATTTAATAAAACACTGTCATGGCAACACACCAAACTAATAACTACATCAAACCAAAAGTTAATTTTGCCATTAAATTGCGATATGCAGTTTCGTTGGCTTTTCCTTTTTCTTTCACTTTTGTCATTAACGTTCATAGTGACCAGTTTTATTCGCCAGGCGTTAATGTATGAAAAAACAATTTGACGCCATCATGTCTTACGGGTAACATTACTAGGAGGGGTCCAGGCTATTGTGTTGGTGCCGTGTGTTTGCGTGCTCGCCATTGTGTTGAATCGCACTCGTAACGTGGGCCGGGTGGAAAACATTGGGCTGTAATAACAAATTCTCCTCCCTCTGCCAGGAACTCAGGAATTCCTGGTAGGAGCCGTTTAGCGAGCCAGATAAATCACCATCGGTGGCACAAAGGATCGCTGGTAGCCTTGCTACGTTGATTTATCGCCCACGGTTCACTGAAATGGCATTCGGAGATCTTTAAAGGCGACAAGCACGCAACTGTTATCCTATCCTTGGGTTGTGTCGGACACTTTGCATAGTTTCTGGGGTTAAGGCGTTGCATACCCCAATGAACTTGACATTTCACATTCATTTCTTGATAATTGGCACATGGATATGTTCTTAGATGAACGTTATAACACACTTTTAATGCTATAACTATGTGTCAATCAAGCAAATTAAACGGGGATGTTATTGGACTTATCGGAATTTTATTTTGACCTGCTAACTAGATTAATAATACTATTGTATTTGCGAACTTGCTGAAATGGCGTTTTTGAGCATTATTCTGGCAAATCCACGAAAAGACAGGCTTTCTTGTTTGCATCAGCACTTCTTCGTGGCGTATTTATTCCCGTACATTATTGTGTACCACCATAATATGTGCAGCGTTGTACAAATGGGGGCTGGGTTGTCGATTTTCTTGGAAATAAATGCAAACCTTTGGGCATAGGCGGCAACTTTGCATCAAGAGAAAGGCGCCCAGCTCCAAGAGAAGCCAGCGAATCAGCAGCACGACGTTCTCTTCGCCGGGAAGTAATAACTCAGTGCGGGGAAATATACAAGGAAAGAGGGTGTTGGATTTCTCGCAGAGTGCCTTTCTCCGATTTGCTTACAAACAATTCAAAATGACGCTTCTCGCGCCCTCTTAACAAAGCATTAGCGAGAGAAGATTGGGATTGGATTGAACCGTTTTGATGTTTACACCTCTATTTCGTGTCGTTTTATGTAACACCTACAGCTCGTCTTTGTTACAAGTATCGTAGTGGCCGGTGAAGATACAAGTGGTTTACCACAACCATGATATTGATTTCTCAGAAAGCCCTTTTGGCTTATTCTTGTCCGCTGTACGTTAGCCACTTGCTAAAGCTATGCTTGCAATAGAAATTGTTAAATAACTTAAGATTAATTAATTAGTTTTTGGCGCAGCGCTCATGATTTTCCTGTGGACGCCTAGTAGCGCGAACCACAGTCACGATCAATGGATCGAATTGTAGCTTCAGGGAAATCCATAGATGCAGATTCAGTTGAAAATAGCCAGATAAATACTCTGATTAGATCAGTTTGAACGATTTTTAAAAACCAAGTGAGGCATGTGTGGGGCCGTTATGATTTCAAACCCGACCAACTTTGTCGTATGAATCAGCCCACTTGGTTCCACAAGTTATGTGAAGTGCTGTGGTGATAAAGGCAGCTGAATTGAAGACACAATAAAGCATACCTTTTACCGGGTTGTGGCGGTACGGATAAATAGAATAAGATGGGCGTTAAGTGCGAAATAGAGAGATGTATTGTGATATCCCAAGTATTATGTTAGTGCTAGTTAAGCGGACATGTCGCCAGAGTTAGCGAAAGTAAATACGCGACAATGGCTGTCAGTTTATTGACTTTAAATGTTAACCGGGCTATTTATTAGTGCGTTAGAACAATGTTCCGCAACTGTCCGAAGACAATACTGGTTGTTAACATTTTTTACTAAATTGTGCCGTCAAATTAAGTTAGTTTCTAAATGTGCCTCGAGTGAAAAAATGTTGCGGAGAACTGCGTTAGAACATTGATACCTAACGTGGATGTATTGAGTTTGATTTTACCTTTACTTTGTTGTGAAATGCATTGTTTACTCAGACGGAAATTTCAATGAAATTGCTTTGTAGTTGACTGTGTGACTGAACAAAGGTTAGCTATCAGTGATTGAAAGGCATGGAAGTGAGTCACACTAAGCCATGGGAAGTGGTAGATATAATGTGCTTCTCTTCTGGTAACACAGGTCCCGATTTATTCGATATTAATAATGCTGAGGCCTGAAAACTAGCTAAACTTAGGTTAAGCCCCTTACAAGTACTTATCGTGTCTCAATACCAAGATACGATTTTGTTTGGTTTGATTAATTTAGAGAAATCTGACCAAAATTGATATGGCAAATACATCATCTTGAACTTACCGTTGTACCGGTAACTCGGCTGTACAAGCACGATGTTTATTTATGTTAATTTAGACTTGGGTTTTTAGAATTTATCCGAATAAAAGCTAACCAAATCCGATGTGCAATCGTGTGTGACCGAGCGACTTTATAAGGAAATACTTTCGCGGCTGCGTCTCTTGTCGGCTGTACCAGATTATTTGCGCTCGAATACAATTCACCTAATTAGAAACCCGAACTTACTTGGTGGCGTCACTTGCAAATGTAAACCCTGCAAACTATGCATTTGATCAGGAAACCATCCAGTGCGGCGCCAATATGTGTATGGCGTACTACTTCCGACCCGTCTGTCATCTGACTACACACAAACATTTGTTGTCAAATATCTTGGACGTTGGGATGTAAACTTTGCTGGAATGGCTTGTTTTTAATTGCTGGAATGGCTTGTTTTTAATTGTTACATCATAATTGCACTCCCGGAGTAGGGTGGAATGTTCTGCCTCCGAAGAAAACAGCTCAAATGCCGCGTTCCCGCAGCAGTGTGCCCGAAGCAATTGTGGGGAGTTGTGTGTACGTGAGAATTGCTGTATAAATTCAGTGTTTATCTGTGGTTGGAAAAGCCGACTTGCATGTGGTAGGTACCGATCCTACCACCCTTTTACTGGCGCGTCGGCGCGCTTGCAAATTAACTAACAGCAAAACATTATCAAAGCGAATTTTCGCTACACGCAATTATACTTACCAGCAATTACATATGTGGCAATAAAGATATATTTGAATTACGTTTATTAAGAACTATGTTTATTCCTGTTCTACCCTATAACAGTAAAGCAGGCGTTTCTATATTTTACCTGGTAGGATTATACATGAGTATCAACATTTCGACGTACAGATCTCATAATACGTTAGGATTCCAATAAAACGTAGCATCTATAGTTAGTTCCTTGTATTTTCGAACCCGAGATGAGTCAGTGATAGTACCACCACTGTCTGTAGAAGTATGCAAGTTAGACCCAATGTTATACAGCACACTAGAATAGCTCACATAACTGCAGACACGTGGTGTTCTGACAGTTAGTTTTATTTTTTTAACACGGATATTTCTACTAATTATTAAATAAATAGACAGTCTGTCTATAGATCTTACAAGAATAATTTCATTGGTTAATAGATACATTGGTTGGAACAATAGCTATTGTGTTGTATAAAAAGTAAAAGTGCAAATTGATCATGCAGTGTACTTTTAACCTCCTTTATACATTTGGCCCCTTGAAATTGAGACCAGAAATAGTGGCCTTTTGAGTGTCATCCACTCTAGCTTCGAGTGCTTTTTACTTCAATATTGCGTTGAGCATCATACCAGTTCGTATATACCACTGAATGCCTTTGCTTTGAATCTAATTAGCATATTGGTGAACAGGGAGATTGCCCAGTGAATCGCAGTTTTCACATTACCACTATAATTGATTGACTTGGCGGGAAGTTACGTCAACGATTTGTCGCCGTCTCTCTTCTCTCTGTGTGCATCGAAGCGTGTCGTCTCTCAGAACGAATGAATTTATTACCCTGGCACACTTTCTTGTGCTGTGCACAATAGAAATAATGCGAAAACAAATACCAAGCAGCGTAGGGCAGCGATTTGAAGACGTAATCGCCGCCGGCTAGATGTTGTATACAGACCCAATGACCAAGCTACTTTTGCTTTGATCTGGTTTTATTGCAAGTTATTGGTAATCACAGGTGACTTTTGTCACTTTAACTTAGACAGAAAACGAAAAGCGGAAAAATGTTTCAGTTAATGCTAAACACATTGGTTTGAGACAAACCATTAAACGCTTGGAATGTTGTACTGCGTGTGTACAGGTTACAGTACAAATTGTGATACTTATTTGTTTATTTATTCAGTGAATGTTACGACACAATGTCGTGAGTTTGTACGCACGTTTAAAATGTATGTTTAGTATATTATAGTCACAGGGTTAGCACTTACAGCACATACATACTTTGTCACATTTTGTATCGTAACCTGTAAAAAATGTGACAATTTGCTCGGTACTTAAATAAGCGAAACGTACCGGTAGAGAATTTGATTTTAATCATTTAGAAGTTAAACGTCGCCTTGACAGATTTATTAAGGGTTGCCAGAAGAAAGAGATAGATAACTTGGCAAAGGTTTGTTGAATTGTAATAACTGGCAAGCCATTGAACCGCCGCGGCGCCAAGCCACCAGTGATAGCTAAGCCCCGGGTAATAAAATCATCTTTATCGTCAATGCACTATTGTGCTGGTAGTTGACACTTATTAATTCGACTGTTTAATAGTCGCAGTATTGCCAGGGGTCGCTGGGATGAGGTACCCAGAGAGTAAGCGTATTTTTAAATTGACAGTCACTCATAACGATCCTGCACTGCGATTCATGATGTATTAGCCCGTTGAGTGACGATAAATCGTTATATTAAATGTTTTATTCGATCTGACAGAGCCCGACGTTGACGAGAGCCCTGGTTACTACTAACATGGTTGTGTATAAATTAGGAAATGATCTAATCGTTTTATGGGTCCATCTGTACCACCACGGCATAGTCATTCAATAAATATTTCCATTTCGATCTAGGATCACATTGGGTTCCTTTTGACTTTTGACGTCACATCCGACCACAATGACGTATGTCTTATCAGCATTCAGGCATCTGTTGGGGAACGTGCGACATAGAAACAGACGATTTGCGAATTAAAAATTAACCGAGCATAATTTCAAGCCTCTATTGCTGGTTCAAAATCGATATTAGTTTGTAATGGAAAGTCTGCACACTCTCGAAGTGGTTAAGGGTCTATAAGTGATATATTGTAAGCGAATGACATATCATTCCGATTATATTATGAGTGAGGTTTGGACATTTATTACGTCATTTGAGACGTTTCTTAATGTCGGGCTTCCTGTCATATTCACGATGGCTTAAAACTATTTTAAATGATCGGCGGATGGATTGATTACGTCATTGCAGAATTTGCGTCATCACATGGAAGGCTAAATATGCGAATCCAAGGCGTTCAAAGAGCAATCCAACCTAAACCATTTTTAAAGGAATTCAAAGCAACGCGGAAATACGGTTTAGAGTTTCGTGATAATTGTATTAATGCTTCAAATTGGTGTAAACATCTCATTACTCATGTGATCCCACAAAAACGTGACCAACACACGTGACCTGACCAAACGCCGTATGTGTGTATGGATTCAAAGGCAGAGGTATCTATGTTGTCTTGAGAGGCAGTTTAACACATCAGTTCAATGGTTCGTCGGGTAAAATTTAAACAGTCAGCGAGATAACGTAGGTTTGAGGTCTGGCTCCAAAAAGATAGGTTTGGGGGGCAGCCAATGCTTTGGCTTGGGTATCCCGTCTGCGACTCATCCATCGTTACTTTCCGTTGGTTCAAACCGTTTGGTCCGTTATCACAATTGCTAAATTTGTAGTCAGTCGCCTGTTTGCGGAGTGTTTTTCGCAAGGGTAAACGCCTGCCTTCACTCCTGACTCCGCAAATATTTAAATCTTATTGCTGGATTGACGCGATGCTCTTTCAAGAGCGACCCGCTTAATATTTCCTCCTAAACAAACAAGAGAGCTGAAGTCTTTTTACCAGTTCTAAACATCGGGTATCAAATCCTGACATTGCCTGCCGCTATGTACACATCAGCTACGAGGTAACCCGCGCCTGCTCAGCGTTCAGACCGATTTTTTACACTCGGATAGCAAGGCATTGTGAATACAATCTATATTGTAAAGAAATGAAATAAAGATATGTTGAGTGTATTAGACAAACAGCAGTCTGTTCCGACAGCGAATATAACGCGCAGTAAAGAACAGTAAACATATTCTATTCTGTAGCTTTCTTATTGCCAATCTGGAACAGTAATGTTCTTTTAAAAGGTCAGCGCACTAACGGTATATCTTTAACTATCGACGCCTACTTATACAACAAGCGCTCTTAATTGTTCTCAGCAAATAATGAACATATTTCTTTAACATTGCAATTTATGTCATTTTATTTCATCGGGATTTCATAGAGGTAGGGTTAGCGTGGGAAGTAGTTAAAGGTTAGCTAGTCTACAATAGACGTGGGGTTATGTTAAATTAAACTATGACAATGATGTTTGAATTGAAGATTATTTTTATATCAGGCTTCAAGCAGTTGACGGCGTAATGCTCGTTCCAATGCGATCGTTTTTAAAAAGCAAGTATTTATGTGATCGCTGTTATAACTGAATAATTTGATTTAAGATAGTTAGATTAGGAGCAAACGTGGGCTTTAAAGGGTGGTGATTTGCAACATGCTCTTTTGTGGTGTCTTACTTACGGATTTCTTTTTACTTGTTTATACTCTGCTTTGTTATATAGCATTTGCTATTAAGTATGCATTTGATAGAGATTGGCGTGCATTTATATTGCTTCCGCAATCATAATGAATATGAAACCGTTCAGAAGTTTGTCCTGTGTCAACTTTTAACACTGTCGCAATAGGTTGGCCTATACCCACCATATTTGCTTGCTTTCTTACGTCATTATTCACTAGATATTAAATTTTCCACTGGCCGAGCAGGCACGTTTGTGTGGTGGTTAGGACGATGATAAACATCAAGCTGTGTCGTCGTGTCCCTTCTCAAGAACTCGCACAGCAGATACAGTTGTCATAATGTTTGGAATTGTGGTTCCCGCTTTTTTCATTAAAATATCCGGTCAATTCAATTATCTTTTTTCTGGAAAATAGTTAATGTCAACATCGGGAAATTATTTTTCATGTCATTCATTACAAATGCTGGAACTGGTTTTAGCTTTTCCTCGTTACTATGACAAAAAGGCACAATTTTAATATAAGGCTTTTCATTTAAAGACGTGCAGGGAAATTCTTTTACTAAAAGCATTTATTTCCTAATTATGCAACTTGGTCTCTTTCCCGGGAATTTCGTCCTTCTTTTGCATATAGGTTTGAATACTTGACCTTGGTTGATTCGTTGAAATCAGGTTAGGACTCACATGGCCCGATGTTCGTAAGTTAAACTTTAACAACTCCACTAACCTCCTGGATTGAACGTGCTTAACCACAATTTTCGAGTATGAGTAATGAGCTTTCAATTCCACAGTTAACGAAAGGATGTTAAATTACAATTATTATTTCACATTGTTATGTGTATTTGTATAACGCAATACATCGGCTAATGGTAAAACATATAGTGTTAAACAGGATGCGTCATATTTAGGGATGTCCTTATCCGAATCAGTATGGTTTATAAAATTATTCTTGAATTAATAATTTTGACCCTAGAATTTTCGAATCGCTTTTAAACATATATTTTAAACTAAGGTTAAATTAAAAATATATAATTTTGTTGTATGTTTGATTTAGTTGAAATTTTATTATAATTATCAGAACTGTTAAAAAAATTGCCACTTTTCCAATTGTAAATAGAAATTTTAAATAAAACTGATTTGCTCCACTAATTTTTTTGTAATGAAATCAAATTTAAAAGTTAATTCTGAAATATACATTTCTAGTAAGATAACAGAATATTATTTGTTTAATTTTTTTGTTTTAAATCTCTAGTAAAACGTCGTTTATTTTGTTTGTGATTTTGGGACACACGAATTAGAGTAACTGATTGCAATGCGCCTCCTATTTCGGTTTAACTTCCCTAATTGACCACAAGAGTAATTAATTATTGCGGGCACAATCATCACGCACGACACATCGGACAATGACTTGGCGCTTTTTACGATTTGCACTATTCTAGCATTTGCATTATTTAATTAAATTGATTTATTTTAATCCTCGTTGTAGAATGAATTGACATTTAAAACTGTGCTTATTTTCGTCTTAGTAACAGCACTGAAGATTTATTGGTTTTAAAGACTTCCGGGCTATATGATGGTGGCAGATTAATATTCAAATCATGATTTCAAAATGTGGGCACTACTTTCTCCTATCGGTCATAGCATATCAGCATGTGGTGTAATATTTGTTTGGTGTCATCCTTTCATTGCCGAATACCAGACTGATTTGAAGTCCATTCAATATCAACATTATCACAGCGATGACGTCACACATGACACACGTCATCGCACTGTCACGTGGTATACCGGACACCACAACGATCTGATTGTGTCCGATGGTAATCCACTCAAACCATCGGTTTCAGCGAGACGTACCTCGGTTCGGTATTTGATGGCATATTTGATTGGCGCGATTTCATAGCGGGAAAGAAGGCTACATCTGCGGAATTCTTCTCCGGTTCTTGCCCCGTCAACGCTTGCACGTAATTTGTTATTTATAGCACTTGCTTTCGTCTTACCGACCCGTGGCATCATAGCCCGAAAAAGGCGTTAACACAAGACAGGTGTGTGGTCTGATCCAGCCCACCGGGCGCTGAGATAAAAAGGGAAAATGAAGGGTAATTGCGCTGGCTAAACTCAATGACAAAAACTTGTTTGTGTGCCGCTTTACTGAAACTATCACCAGCGAGAATGATAAACTGTTCGTCGAACACTGGATCACTCATACGCGGCGTTGATTCTGTAAAACCTCGTCGACTGAGGATTGGGTTCAAACGGTGTTGTGTAATCGCTTGGTGTGCCGCGTACTAACGATAAATATTGGTCATGATTAGATCAGTATCGTTCGTAAAGTGGCGAAAGTATAGAAAAACTAAGTGGCGAAAAAGTATAGAAAAACTAAGTGGCGAAAGTGCTTGTTATATAAGTTTAATATTTTGGTTACTTACATATTTAATTTCATGTAAATCACGCAAGAAATGCTATTTTGGTCAGGTTTACGCATCGCGGAAATAGCGCGCCGCGAGAGAAGTCACTTTCGCCGCGTGACGCACTCGTTATTACGCGCTACGTCATCAAAACATATTATTAGCGGAATAATGGCTGTGTCATACGAATCGCGACTTCTCGCCTTCTCTCGTCCTCTCCATCGATTTTCGTAGCGTGTTTATGACGTCAGAACAGGCATGATGATCCGAAGGGTAGGCCAAAGAGAAACGGCCGGGTGGCTATGAATAGACGTCTTTTAATGAATCTATTGTTTGCAAGACCGCTTATAAACGCAACCAAACTGTCGGAAAACCCATGCGTCGTTGACAGAGTTATTTTTAAATAAGTTTAAATTATTTTATTTTAAATAGTTATTATACCAATTCGTTACATTCGCTTTCCAGTGAAATAATGTTGTCGGCAGTATTTTGACGTAGAAAGTGCAAATTATCCCGTTGCGAGCGTTTTATAAACATTTTTATGTATTACGTGACTGAAGTTGATTGCCTTTTTAAATTTCCGACGATGCTTCTTTGACTTTCGCTGAATGTTTCCTTCTTCCTACGCGAGAGAGCGGAATAATAAACGAGTCAACCCTTGTATTTGTCCAAATAATCAAACATCGCTCTACTGAGGTGGCCCGCGACACAGACGTATCACGTGGTGTCTCTCTTTTTCACTTTCTTCGAGTAGCGCACCCGCCCGACAGAAGTGTATTAAATTAGGCGTGATAGCTACTCGCTTGTAAAACGTTGCTTTTCTCGTTGTGGTGTTCCAGTTCTCTTTGCCGATATCTTTCTCTCTTGTATTGCGAACGCCTGACAGACACGGCGTAATCGAAAAAAGACGAATACGAGATATACGCGATGCTTTTACCCGGTCCGCCTTCAATGAAGGGCGATACGCGAGAACGACGTTTGGATGAATTGCTTGCCATTCTTACTGTATTGTCGGCACTCAGCAGTCAGTTTGGGTTAATTCATTTTAGTACAATTAACCAGGCATTGGCTTTTCAGGTCAGGTTATTCATTCGAGTTAAGATTGCGGCAGTGTAAACAAAAGCTTACCAGAAAGCTACCACCGGCTGAGTGGTGTTGAAATTAATGTTTAGTCTCATGTTACACGCGTGTTACTTGTTGTAGTCCGTATTGTAACATTCGGTTAAATTATGTTTTACAGGCACCCTTGTTTAAATACCATTGAAGTGATCTGATCCGAATTAAGAAAATCAATTCGTAATTGTTACATATTGGTATCGATTAGTTGCCGGTGTACCGGTAATTCGGAATTTCAAAAGGAAAACTGAAGACTGAAGTGTATCTGTTTTTACCAACGACAACTGTATAGCATTACAAGTGAAGAGCACAATACAACGCAGTACACACTAGAAAATATAAGTTTGGTAGCCGGTGCTACTATAGAAGAGAGAAATATTTAGAGCGCTTAGCCCAGCGCAAATGACGCTTATTCGTTGCTGCATGCGGCTTTCGTCACGAAAAGAAGGCCAGAGGTATCTTGGATGGAGTAACAGTGACCGATGCATTCAACCAGTGATTACACCATGCGGAATCTACCGATAAGCACACCTATGCAAAATATGATGAACCAGGACAGCCACACACGGCAAACCCTGGACAGATTGGAGTGCATACAAAAGGTAAATACTCTTTTAATACATATAATCCTAAAGGTGTTTTCCATGTCCCTCTCTATACAATGTAACTAAACGTTGCCGAGGTATTTAAAGCCGGTTCCGGTGACTGATTGTTTCGCTCTCTGTGGCGCACGTGTGTAGCACAGAAGGGTGGTTTAATTTACCTTAATCGCGCGATGTGTGTTTGCGGCCTCGTTGAAATTTACCCCATCTCCATTTACCTTCCCCAGCATCTCAAAAATGCGGATTCTTTCTCGCGCACAGCGAGGGAACTGCTTGAATGGTGTTCCGATCCCCGCGCCTTCCAACGGCAATTCCACCAAAGCTTACTCGGCTGTCTCACGGTAAGCAACTTATTGAGGTCGCTCCTTAATCATTTTGACAGCTAGGTGTATAACACATCACCATCGATATGTACTATTTGGCAGCAGTATAAGTTAAACCCCATTTGCACGATTTGTACGGTTTACTGGAATTGGCGCACCTTTTTACCCTCCGACGTTTCGCACGAATATGTTCAAATTCGACGTCTGGTTTGAGTGTTCCATCACGACGCTATCCAAGCGGAACGACCCGATAATCGCAGCTCCTTCGCGATGCTTTCTAGACTTCACTCCCGACATTCTTGCAACTGAGCCAGAACTCGTACAGTTTAACTGTGGACGCTTCCATTCTGGCTAATTTATCACGGTTCCACGTTGCTTCGACACCGAATCAGCGCAAACCTAAAAACTGGCTGTAGCGCGATAATCTTGGTTTACTTAAAGTTTCAATTAAAATGGCATTAAAGGAAGCATAATTGCACGCTGTATGCTAATCTGCTAAGGAATTACAAACCGAACTAACAAATATTCGCCCGTAGAACAACGAAACTAATCCACAAACAACGCGCTGTAAGATAGGAATGCGATTGAACGTAGATAAGGGTTGTTGTTGACAAGCCTTCATTATTTACCTGGATAAGTTTCGAACTCGTGATGCCTCGTTATTTGGTCCGCCTTTTTAATATCATTCTGTAAACGACTCGGTCGCGCTAACCATTCGGCCACGCGACCACACCTGCCCCCATTCTGCTTTATTTTGTTGCAGGAATGCGCTGCACGTGGGTCTTGGGGTCTTGGGTAGGGTCGTGACTGATTAAAGCATGCACCCCACGTGCAAGATTTGGCGGTCTTGGTAAGGGAAAACCCCGAAGGTGTTTGGGGTCAAAATAAACGAATCTGTTGGGTTGTATATACGAGGCAGTTGCGGCCTCGAAATACCGGGAATACTTGTACAGATATTACATTTATTTTTGTTTAAAATGACAAGTTAGTGTTATTAAGGCTGGATTAGGACCCAACCCGATGACGTAAAGTTTGTGGCAAGCAATTGAAAGCAGGATTATTGGCGTGAAGGTGTTTCTACTCCTAGACATACCATGTGCAGTGGAGCGTGGCGGTACCGCACGATATAAGAAACGTGACCCTTCGTTTGCAAGTCCCCAACACTGTAGCTACCGTTTCAACCGATCTGTTGCGTCATTTTTTTTTGTTACACAAAAATCTATTGCATTCAAAACCGCTAAAACTCGCTAAGAAGATGTAATTACACAGTGTACTCTATTTTACATTATCTGTATGTCATCTACAAATGCATAAACAAACAATTGTTGCCCATTCACACCCGAGAAAGTTTTAACGGAAAAATCCTCCGTCATTTTTTGAAAAATTCCTGGTTGGCCAAAACAATGTCATTTCCGGCCAATAAGACGCACCGAGACGCGAAATAATAGAAAGCTAAGTTGACGGGGTGAACTCACCGATATGTTGTAACCTCCCACAACTCGTGTTTGCTAGCTTGCTGCGGTCGATTGCCCTTGTTAGATGACTTCTGATATAACCCGGGACCCGGGTGGTTGGGTTTTCATAGCTTAGTTTTCCCCCATGATATCTTACCCTAGGCGCGATTTAAGGCTAAAGAACGACGGTATTATTTCCCGTATTTGCATCATAAAACATGGGGGAGGCCATGGTTCATATCCACTGTCATGTCTATATTTGGGAAAGGTGTTCATGAACATGCCCCCATCCCCTTTCCAGGGTAAACTGCGATGTAAAGGTGCGTGTCAGGATTTCAAGGTCTAGTTCGCAGAGTAAACTTGGCCTAGAAATGCCACGAGTATTCACAGCGATTGAGTATTCCTCGGCAAATCCGTCAAACTCGTTAAACAAAACTCGCTTTGATGCTACTTGGAAGTTTTCAGACCCAACAACAACTCACCCCGCGATAACCGCCGGGATAACATGGGTGCCATGCCCCACCAACCCTTCCCCACCCACAACGTAAAGCATTATGATCTTGCTAGTTTGTTCATCCGTTAATCTAGCTCGCCGCTAAATAGGTGAGTTCCCCGGTCCGCCGCGCATTCCAGGCGAATTAGAAGCTAAACTCCGCTCTCCGGACCACCATGTTCGTACCTCCGTGCGCTACCGACTCCCATGTATGGTTTCCCCCGGGTCGCTGCTGAAAATGATGACTCCCCAATAGAATTTTTATTATTTTATATCTTTTGTGTTTAATAGCCACCGTCTGCGGACCATCTCCGGGTGCGTTCGTAAAAACTCACACCCACGCCGTTGTGGCTTATACGAGAATGCGTTTTGGATTCAAATAAACCGTACTTACCATAAACCCCACATTCCTGTGTATTGTCAGGATTTGACCTGTCATAACCGACAACATGTAACCATCACCACCAATTTAAACAAGTGCGCGTTATAACAACTTTCTATCCCATCTCGCGTTTACTCAGGAAGTTAAATTTATCTGTCGGGATCTTGGTAGGACAGGCGCCACAATGCGATGAACTTAGCCCCGCATTCAATTAGCCGCCCGTGGTTCCCACAGCCTGTAGGTTATTTTTGCCCGCTCGCCTGGAACGGTGTAAATATCATTAACCCGAGGGAGTGACGTATCAACTGAGCCCATCACAAAAGAGTCGCTCGCCCTTTCACTTTCAAAGTACAGCAGACAGGAATTCCTCGTCAGAAAGGGATATCCATTAGGCATTCAACGTGGTTTTATTGAAGAAATTTAAATGTCTATGTTAAAGCAATTAAACTATCGATAACTTTTGATATTTTACCATTAAAGCAATATTTATTCTCAATTCGGACAATTTGACACATTTAATCGCATTAAAAGTTTCGCGTTCGCAATTAGCACGGGATGAATGTTTTTAAGCTCCACTACCAAGAAGAGGGAATAATCGATTAATTACAACATTCAAACTGGCTTGATGTGGTAAAACAGAAGCCGGCATACGCCAGACTGAGTTTCCAATCGCCTTTATCGCTTTCCGCTCGACTCAGGTTCCACACAATCGGTTGCAGAATTCTAGATATTTTAACTTCGCAATTTGAATCCAGTCGCGGTTTGTGGATGCCGCGTTTCATGCGCACTGCGATTCTGCGCAGGGAAGCTTTATTTGATGTTATCGATGTACAGCTGTTGTAAAATGATCACGTGGTACCCGAAATCGGTCACGGGCCATTTAACAAGCCAATGAAAGATTGCAGGCTTCACTGCGCTTGACGACACCAACGTCAACGACAAATCAAACACAACAAACCACCTCAAGCTCATCATACGTCGTGTCCCAATAACCACCGAGTAACACCCCCTAATATGAACCTGTATGGTATGCGCTTCGTTACAACGATATCGGCGCCGGTATTGTGTTAGCTGCTTCCCCAAAGAAGCGTGTCAGATAACGCGCCATGCATCCCTTCAATGCGTAGGATCTAAGTGGGCGTTCAATGCGCGGAAACTCTGTGAAAGCTTCCCATCCATACGTGACGTTGTTTCTCTCATTAACTCTTCACGAGAGACCATGAATAATTAAGACTCGGTTCGATCGATCGCGAGTCGCGTCTCCCGCGGGAGCTATTCGCAACGCAACATCGTTGTACGTTTGTTCGGTCACGGAGAACGGCGGATGAATATCCGCCAAGCATATAAGGTGATAGCCAACCGGTCTAATTTCTTACGCCATGGTAGCTGGACGCCGTAGTACCCCCTCCGTGTATCGATCGCCGTGCGTCAGATAATCGAATGAATAAGCACGATCGCCATCAGTGTTTCTACATTTCCCTTAGTACAACTGTTAGCCAACCCTTGCAATGTAGCAGACCGGTCTTAAATCAACATATGGCTAGCACCATTGGTGTTAGTGAGTCATGCCATCGAATTTTCACTCCAACTTCCCCGTTTAATGCTCCACACTGAGACGACGTATTATGTTATCCCTGTCTATGAATAAATCATGTTTAATCGACCCATGATGTTTTCCCCGTGTGAACTCAAAGAAAAATCTGAAATCTAATTAGATTTTGTTTGCCGAACGTCTCCAGTACCTAATCTCCAGGGGATGTTTCAAAGTCCACGCCGTATTAATACGATAGTGGTTTGTTTATTCAAAATTTTGAACTTCATTCCAGGTGGTGACCGAAGTAGCAGGCAAGCCCGGCTTTGAATCGGAATTGTGTTGCAAACTGCTGGCTCTGTGTAACGACCACAGGGATAAGTTTCCACCGAACGCAGCAAGTGAGTGGGTTTAATGTGTTTGTGTGGTTAATTCCTGCCAGAATTGCTCTGTTGGACTTGAATACATTCTACTACATGGCCATCGTGACGTACCACCTGGCGTGCCTTATATAAGTTTACAAACAAAACAAGTGTTGTTGGCTATCGTGAGATACTTTCGACCGACTTGTTTCCAAATTAAACTTCATTTTTTTTTATACCAGAAATTTATTTTTTTATCAAAACACTCGCCATGCAACACAGTAATCCCTTCTTGTGAAAAGCTATTGCTGTCTTATCACCAGAAAGCTATCAAGCCCAATTCCCGGTTCCATATCCCATTGCACTCACCTGGTTCCAGCTTCACGCCGACTTTATCTTCTAATCTCCTCATTCGTGCAGTCGATGACGTATGTAGATGACGTTGCGCCTTTATTAGCTAGCAACATAGTGTTACCGTGTGTTTGTTTGCTAATAGAGGCAAACCCGACCTCGGCTTCACATATATCTCTGTTCCATCATTTACAGCGAAGGTTGGCGCGCGCAACTGTAAACATAACGTCCCACCCTTCGTTAACTCCCGCGGTGGCTGATTTGTGTGGAAATTTGCAAATTGTTCAGTTAAATACATGTTCCCTTATGGATCCGTCCTACTGCAGACTCATGTCCGCCGTCGGTCCAGACAGGGTCTACCTCCATTACTACACGTCCGCAATTCTTTCAAACCGTGTTATTTAATCTACGACGTCACAGCGTGACATTAATTACAGTTGATTCGGTATAATTTAAGATTCTCATCAGTCCAATTAATCCTATGGGATGAATAACGCCCCGGGCTACACAAAGGACTGTCATAATATTTCCAGCAGGTCGTGCGGTTTTGCTTATAAAGGAAGCTTCAAACTGCATTGTGGCTTCCTGCGTCCCATTTAACCACATCAGCCGAGTGTGGTTTTGTATCTTTAAATTGCAAAACAACAAATAAAACTGTCAACTGCTTGGCTTGGATGTTCGACCGATTGATATTACGGGTGCATGTGTGCACACCTCGCTAATTTTCTTAGATTCTAGACATTTGAATGACTGTACAGAAAGTAACCAACTGCTCTAGTACAACATAAGCATTGAAAAATATATTGAGTACTTGTGTATTTGTTAATGGTGGTGTGGATGTACTCCCCCTCCCCATTTATCCAACACCTTTATTCCAATTCTCTCTTTTCAGCCATGCTAACTCAATGGCTACACGAGACAAACAAGAGAGTCATGCTGCAAACCCACCTCGACCCTATGAAGGGGAATACTATGTCACCCAGCTCCATGCCCGTTGGTTCACCCATGAGTGGAATGATGACCCCCAAATTGGGGTTTGCCCAGTCTCACATGGGGCAAAGGTAAGTGGGGTTTGCGTGTTTGCTCTGGGTATGAAATCTTCAGTCGCTGATAAAGCATTCTGTCACAAAAATGTTTAGATTTTCTTAAAAATATTTCGCTGCGCTGAACATGTCTTGTCGTTTAAGGTTGTCGATAAAAATCTTTGGATCTCCGAGAATTAGCATCACCGGGTTATCTCATCGCATGACGTGATGTCATCATGATTTTTAACCTGGTTTGCGCTGTTTCAGACCACACGACCAGCAAGGTTGGAACCCACCCCATCCACCCCACCAGCCCCACCCTCCCCACCAGCCCCAACTCAACCACCACCCATCTCTCTCCGTCATCACGACCGTGTGGGGGGTCTCGACCACCCAAACCCCTCCTGTACCCGTACGTAGCCACTCGAATGCCACGTCATACGTGCAGCAGCATATGGGCCACCATGACCCGATGCAGAGCAGCTACTCCTATCCCCATGACAAGCCAGGCAGCTCCTACCACACCTCGACCCACTACGCGAACGGCCATCGGGGAGTGAGTGCTGGTAGATACGCGAACGGTGGTTCCCCCTCTCACCATATTCCGGACCAGGTATGCGGCTTGTATTTTAAACACGTCGACCCCTTTTCAATCTTCTTTTTATCCAGAGTCACCATCCACCAGCTGCCGCTGCCGCTGCTGCCGCATTCGCCGCTGCGGCTGCCGCTGCTACAGCTACTGCCACAGCAACAGCAACCTTTATCAAAGAACAGCACGACCAGCCAAACACATACGACCCGGTAAGTATTGACGCACCACCTGTCAACTCACCAAAATTAATCTTTTTGTTTCTCGTCTTAATACCGAACCGCTATTGTTCGAAGCGCATACCATTATGACGTCAATGAATATCTTCCGCAAAATCGTAAACATCGTCGCGAATGACGTCACGTGCCGCGATTGGCTCGCGGTCGATTCTCGTCTCGGTGACCTTAGAACAGATGACACCCGGGTTTATGTCGCACAGAGACCAACTTTATCCACACGCCACGTCACATCTTAAAAACTATCAAAATCATAAATTAACCTTTATGCCGGGTTAAATAACTACCAGACATATTTGTTATGTTAATCCACCAAATTTCGCGAATGATTAAGTGTGAACCAGTCATTGTAGCATCGCCTGCGGCATTTCTTCGTACACGGACTCCTGCAACACAAGGCCAATCTTCAATTTTAAACAACCGCGCTTCACTTTGTTCTTCGAGGTTTAGTGTAATCGCTATTGTTCCATTGTGACAATAACTCACACGGCGACTGCAAGACTCATAAACTTCCTCGGTCCGAAGTTATTAGCGCTGTTTATATGTTTAGAAGCCGATCTTGTTATGCTGTGTTTCTCAAACAAGAGAGAATCGCAGGCGCACGACATAAAACGAACACAACCAGAACAAGTAACGAAGACAAACTATAAATAAACCTGAAAGCGGAAGTTTGTTTGAGCTGCAACACCTCGTATTTTGCCGTAAATGTATACCTGTCGAAACTAAGCTACAAAGTCAAAAACACACGGCATAATTTCAACATCTTCCACAAATTCCAGTTGCGGTTCAAACATAATTTTTATTTCTTCTGCTGCCGTAGGACGTGGAATAGCTGCGTAATAGTTTGTTTGCTGATTTAGCATTGAGAAAAATTCGAAATTCGCAGACAGTCGGCCCCGCGTCACGATCACCCGCCAGGGTCACGTGATCCGCCCGAGCTTGTTGTTTATTTGGACAACCGACGGAATATACAAACGCGCCTTTCCGACGATGATTTCTCTTACCTTGCGCGGCGACATGAAAGCGCGGCGTTGACTCGACCCCCGAAGCGATATAGTCGGTCGGCGCACGGGTGGAACCGGAAAGGCGGTCTCCTCACAGCAATGTTTGTTGCACAATACTCAGCCAGATTCCAGGAACTAACCCTAATAAGTAATCTAACACTGGCAATTAAATTTCCACAAACAAACCACCCCCACCCGATTCACAAATTTCACGCTAATTACTTTGCCCTCATATAAACCTTATAACTGAATGTCGTCATAATAAGTGATTAGGGGTTTAATAATCGGCTTTGTTGCCGCACACCGGCTAAACACGCAATAATTACAATGTTTCCCGCACTAAGTCCATCAACCGCATATTGATGTGATCGCCCTGAGCTCACAAGGTGGTGTTCTTACATGTTGTCCCCGTATCTCCAGCGCCCTCAGAAACATGGTCAACAAATTTTAAACCTTACCCTTTTCACAGAACCCTGGTAACATGATGGACCCCCACATGCACCCCAATCACCCACCGGCCCCCAATTCTCATCCAATGATGCAACAATCGAATCGCTTTCGACCCCAAATGCCCCCACAATACAACCGGGGTCCGAATTCGTACCAAGTTGGCCCGGGGGTGGGCCCAGTTCCAAACCACCGGCCCCAGAGTCACCCAAACGTCCCAGCTGACCATGGTTATAAACCGTCATGCAGGCCCCAGCAGGTGGGTTGATTAGGAAGGAAATGGTTTATCCTAGTGTCACCATGGTTGGGGCAACGTAGATGCTTAATAACATTTTCAGCGTTGTGTATGATTGAGGTTTTTCAGCTTAAGTAGAAACTGTTAATCCACTGGATTCAGGCGTTCGCTAAGTGCTTTGCCTAAGGATACAACTGAGTAGCCCGCGGTACCAGTGAAGCTATCACACCGGACAAAATGCTTCTCGACCATTTTTAATGTTTTGAAAAATAAATCGACCAAGGGGAGTTAAAAAATTAAACTTCCAAATAATACTTTTCGTGCCACGATTTCAATATATTTACAATCACAGGGTTATGGGCAAGTGGGTTACAACGGAAGTCCCAATCACCCGAACCATTACAATAAAGCCCCCGAGGGTCACATCCAGTCATACCCCTCAGGTGGTTCTGTGGGCCCCAGGTACAGCCCCAGACTCCCCATGAACCATTCACACAACCAGCAGAAACCATATTTCCAAAGCCAAGCCAACGAAGCGAACGGGGGGTACGGACCTCGACACCCATACTATCCAAATGATGTAAGAATAATTTATCCATTGTGCTTGGATTTATCATAGAAGATAATATGAATAACTACCATATTCTGATTTTATACGTGCAGAAGCACAGATTAATGTTTATCATAGAAGTGGTCTTTTTACAGGGCTAAATTTCGAACCCATGATTGGTTTAATAATAAGCCAGTTATGTTACACTTTAAATGAATTAATGGCGCTGACCATTCCCCCACACGACCGTTCAGTATGTGTGGGTTTAAATTGACCAATGCAATATTTGAACTGTACCATTGATTTGCCGCGTCATATACTATGGGACTTTTCCTCTATTGAAGGAATCTCCAAAAACACCTGGTTTTAGCACACTTGTTTGTACCTGCTCAATTCGCGAGCAGAAATACCGGGGCGGCACAAGAAAACACACAACCCCCCAAATAACATTGTTGATTTTGAGTCGCCCGCCACCCGAGTCCATTAACATGAGCCAGTGTCCCGCGAGAGGACCTAAATATAACTTCAGGAAACGCGGGCACGTTTAATGATGGACGCACAAACCAGACCGACATCAATCCGTCGGATTTTGGGGCTTGTTGTACATCGTGGTAGATAACCTTTACAAATGAGTTGGTTTATATGATCGGCTTCGTAAGATGCCACAACAAACTGTTTAGGCTACACCTCGGATATGCTGGGTTCGAAGCTTGACTCAATTACAAATTATCTCTAATAGCTCCCTGACTAACAAATAAATAGCTTTATGATTGTTGAAAACGCCATTATTTTGCAGAGCCGGGGATTGTCGTCCCACCAACCGAACCCTGTACCGGGGAACCCCACGCCCCCATTAACTCCTGGAAGCGCACACAACGTCCCCCCTTACCCCAATATAGAACCAAACATACCCCCGGGGGGCACAGAAGGAAAAATAAGTAAGTTTAGTTTAATTCTATAAATTGATTAATTTTAAAGTGTTCAGCCACATTTTTCAAATGTACGTTGTGCTTTAGAATATATGAAAGGTATAACATTAAAAACAACAACCATGGACGGTGGCGGACTAAGTAAACATGTGCTTAACTTTGTTATGGCCAAGCCCAGTTTAAAGTGCTCGCTCCCGAGTTAATTAAACTCTAATTGTTCATCGTTGCGAAGGAGGTTTAATAATCCGCAGATGAGACTTGTTGACAAACAAAACTTGTCACGACCGTAAATTCCTTTGCGCAATTTGTACCAGTGTATAGAATGGCCTTTTACGGTACCAGTGTAAAGAATGGCTTATTACGATACCAGTGTAAAGACTGGCTAATCACGTTGCACGACCACCCTTAAGGCGGGTTTATGAGTCAAAATGAGATTAACTAGTTACTCTTCGTTGATACAAATCTAAGAACGCACCGCGCCTGGCCCAGTTAAAACAGCGAAGAGGCAGCGGCGGTCGGTCGTTTCATTTTCGGCCAAATTCGCGGAAGGGCGACTGGGTGGAACTTGCATTGCGGTGGTGTTATGTTCTAGCGGGCTGGCGCAGCAATTCGGAATCCAAACATTACATCGCGACCGAAATAGACGTCGCATCCACGACTAATAACGTTTTCTCCCTAACACGGCGGTAAGCTGTTTATTGATACAAGTGAACATTCAGGTCGCGACGAGCTTCGACTAACATTCCCCGTCCGTGACGGGGTCGTGCTTGGTCCGTTTCGCCTTGGGCACAACCTAGTGGTGAGCAGTCATGCGTTTCATCTGAGGCCGCACGTCTACAGGACACTCTTCGAAAGGTGCGTGTTTATGACAACATAAAGTGATGCTTTCAACGAGAGTCGCTTATCTAACAATGCGTATTGTTGTTTTAAGGCACGACCTGGACCTACAGTTCAAGTGCTACCACCACGAAGATTTGCTCAAACACACAAACTGGCCTCATTCCGTCCAGGTACCTGCATGTTCGACACGTTACACTTAAATCCACAAATACCCAAAAACCGGGTACGAGGTCAAGCTCGTTTTCTCGCCCGACACGCTTTTGTGACGTCACATTAGCGATGAATAATGCATCAGCAACGTTTAGTCAGCGATTCTTGGATCCCGTTTCGACTTTTCCCCTGAACTGATCTGTGTCATGTGTTAAAACAACATATGTGGGCAGATTATTTCTCATTCTTGCCTGTCCTCGCAATACCACGACATCTTACAATTAACGATCGTTTGCATAACAAAAAAATTAACCTTTTTTTGAATTCAAAAGAAATCCCTATCATAATTATATTTTAATAACTTTTTATAATGAATTTATGAATCATAACTTATTTCAGGTTATTTACCGTAGCAGAGGTTACGAATTTTGTTGTTTTAGTACGAATTTATAGAAATGCTTAAAAGATAAAGTTTGCAACTCATTGTAAACCCGGGCGCCCTGGGTGGAATAAAAAGTTTTAACTTCGGGGATCTCCCAACGTCATATTATCTGGGGCGGTTACCGTTTCCGTAATTTCATGAGAAAAATTTTCGTCATATCCTTACATTCTGACGTCATTTCCTTCCCAGGTGAGCGCCAATCACGTCCCACTAACCATTCCCCGCGGTCAAGACAGATCGAGCCACAAACCCCTCTATTTGAAAGAAAGTTTGCCAGCCCGGTCGCAATACAATCGACATCACCGTGTCTGCGTGTTGCTGCGTGAGTTGTTCTGTCTTGCAGACTTCTAGTGTGCGGTGGTTATTCAAATTCATGTAATGAACCGCCCACCTATGCATTGTTATACATGGCACGCCACATATTAGTAAAAATGCCCGAAGAAAATTGGAAGATCATGTCTAGATTGGTACAAAACTATAACATTATTCTAAATTAGTATTGGATAAGTTGTACATGGGATACCCGACAATTTTATATATGGATAATATCAAATGATATACCTAGCTAATTATTTATACTAAAAAATAATAATAACACCCCGGGTGGGACTCGAACCCACAATCCCTGGCTTAGGAGGCCAATGCCTTATCCATTAGGCCACCGGGGCGCACGACTATTGGCAGCTAACCTCTATAAAACTAAAGTTGCCCTGTCGGCCCCGATGTGTTTAAACTTTCAAACATTCGCCACATCAAGTGGAAGTGCTTGAAGCAACATATCTCTTGTGTGTAATCACTGTTTGCATCCACAGTCCCACTTCTTTGTACTTCAGTTGGTCCACCGACCAAGCATCCGATTCGCTTTGAAAGGCCTCATGTTGAAAAGGGTTCTTCCCAGGATACCATTGCGTTGAAAAGAGTAAGTAGTTTTTCGTTGCTATGTGGCCGGGTGGTCGCGGGATAGAATTTAGGCTGTTATCGGACAGGTGCTGGGATCGATCCTCACCCTGATCACTTTTTGTGTATGGTTGTCGTCTTGGGGGGTACGCCGTTCTCTCTACTAGAGATATAAGTAACGTAAACAACATACCAACTGCTTTGTTGTGAAGTGCGTTTGTTTTAAAAATGACTAAGACACTTCACCATGACCTGTATCTATTGACCACTGTGCTATCGCTTATAAACCATAGAGTTGTGTGGGATAGATTCAACATGGTCATGCGGGTCCTACCTTTCATACAAGAAAGATTCATAAATCATAGAGTTTTATAAATAAATGTTAGATGCAACTTTTACATTAGCGCCTTTGAACACACTAACCTTGCTTCCAACAATTTTCAGTTAAACGCAACTTCGCCAGCGGAGCGGTCGGATCCGGCAACGGTGGAGCGGTGGCCATGAATTGTGACGCAACCGGGGATTCCCCGTCGATAAAAGTCTCGTTGCGTTGTCCCATCACCTACACACGTATCAAAATCCCGGCGCGAGGGAAGGATTGTAAACACATCCAGGTGAGACTGCGTTAGCTCATTCGTAGCGCGTCGGTGAGCCGAAAGGTTGTGGGATCTAAACCTGCCACTGGCTAATTACTTGTGTCCGTGGAGATACCTAATGAAAGGTTTGCTGCACTCAGTGAAATAAATGGGTTCTACTAAAACTGAAGGAAAGTCCAAAGCATACAACACACTGCAATAGCGCCGGTAACCCGACAGCAGGCGCGAGGTTAACTGAAATATTCCTGGCGCTTCCTGATAATGTGAATAATTCCACTGGATCTGCAGTGAACATTGTAGATTGCTGTGCGCCATCTACCTAGCTTTACACCAATTATGACGTATAATACATGGTCATGTGGTCGTTTGGTCGACCAGTCTCCACAGAAGCATTAACCATCCCCATGTGTTTTAGTGTTTCGATCTGGAGTCGTACCTACAAACGAATAGCGACAACGCTACATGGAGATGCCCCATCTGCCAGTAAGTTTGAGACGTAATTTAAGCAAAAGTGGTTACAGATCATTAATTTTTGCTCATTTCTCCTTTATTCTGCCTAACCTCACTAAGCTTCAATGCATAGCGGGGAACTTAAACGTGGCTGTCCTGAATAACACCCCCGTACATTAATGACCCAATTACAAGAACTCGATTAGGAAATATCCCAAATTGACAGTTTGATCATTTTTAAACAAGCTATGGTTGAAAATGCGCCTAGTGGAATCGACATAACGAAGTTTAAATTAATCCAGAATGACCTGGAAATGTTACTGGCTCTGTTGGCAATCAGTATTCAGCAAAACTAAACATATTTTTTGGAATTCCTTATTTGTGTGGTCGCATTCACATAATGTTAGATATTAGCCCGCCGTGACAGCCAGGTGCTATATCCATCTTGAGCATTTTCTACGCATTTGTATTCATGTGCAAAGTGTTTGATAATTATTACCTTGATTCCGCGAATTGAAATATGATGAATCTAAAAGTGTTTTAAATACTGAGCAAAATTATACAGCTCGAGCAGCCCGGCTTCTCACCCATCAAACATTAAACCTGATTATCCGATCATAAATTCGTATCGTCCACGATTACTCTACCAGTATTATCATTGTGAGCTCGTGATAACATTTACGAGGTCATATTATCACGGTGTCTGGTGACGAATCATGATTAATCACTAAAATTGCTATTTTACTTCGATAAGCAATATTCAAATAGTACATGCTGGTTATTTACTTTAGAAGTAACTGCTAACTATTAATTTTCTAAACCACCGATAACAATAAGAGTCCACCATTATAATAACTTCGGCGTTAAAAGGTTGTTTTTTTACCGAAAATAACAATTCGTCGCTTATTATTATTTTTATTGTCATGTTTCTTGTGGCAGAATTTTGTAAGAATCTTCTAATTGTGAAATTAAATCAACCCCACCTACTCTTGAACTAAAGTCAAACCCATATGTATTGTTACGCCTGTTCAAACCAACCATTAATAAATTTATAAACTTAGACAATGGGTCATTTAATCAACCATTGTTACTTGGCCACCATAACGTCTAACTCACAAAACACCATTTCATATACGCATTATCATAACCCCATCATTCCTTCTCCAGCAAAAACGCGCTGCTAGAATACTTGGAGGTTGACCAGTACATCCAAAACATCCTCAAATCGCTCCAGGACCGCGAGTGTCATCTAGTGTCCATCGACGCGAACTGCAAGTGGACTCCGCTTCCCATCAGCTCCGTGCATGACGGAGGACCTCGCGGCCCGTCATGCTCCGACGCGACACCTAACGGTATCGTGAAGAGCGAGCACTACGACCGCGCCAGCGTGAAGGAGGAATCGACGTTGGGAGGATTCAACGTGAAGTCTGAACCCCAGTTCATCAGTGCGCTCAGTATCAAGCAGGAACCGATGCAAATCAAGCAGGAGCCGGACGGCCCACCAAGTAATTTTTTGTTTCTTTTCCAAATATTTCAGCTGATTTTGTTACCAAATAAGATGGCGGCGAATTGGATCGCGTGATTTGATAGTGTTTATTTTAAAACAAAGGAATATTAAATCGAGTTTGTTCAATAGAAATGTTGCAAACTAATTTATGGATAACCCCCGCTAAACCCTTTTTACTTTACCAGACAAGCGGTTAAAAAGCGTCACTTCGCCGGGGCTTACTCTGAGCAACCTACCTGCCCCCAGTCCAGGGAGTTACCCTCAACCGTGTAACCGCTTCTCATCGAACGAATCAAGTCAAGGTAAGCCTTCATGTGTTGGGCGGTGGTATGATGGGACGTTTCAACCTTATGTATTGACCAGTTGGATATAGCGTCAGCCGAAAGGTTGTGGATTCGAAACCGCCACATAGTCGGTTGTTTTCTTCGGCAAGTCACTTAATGACATCGCATTGACACAGGGCGTTAAATGGTTCAACTTCTCCGGTACCTGGCACCAGACGATTGCCCGCATGATAACAATGCAACAAATTAAGCTCAACTGAATAAACCCCTTGGTTCAGTCGTCCCCGCCAAGTCGAATAAGCGACGCGGTCGGACGAATCACCCTTTACCCCCAGTCTGAAGCTCAATTGTGACTACCCCGACTAACAACCGTCTTTACTGATAACCCTAATCACCCCTCTTCGCAGCTTACCCCCACAATTACGACTTCAACCGCTCCACGGGTCCCCCCAACCCATGTTCCGGGTTCATGAGGGGTGGGGCGGCGGTCCCCATGGGCGGGGAAATCCCCGACAACATCGCCCGGAACGACATGGTCCCCATCGAGAAGCGACTCAACCACGCCGCGATCCCGAACGCAACCGGGGGTTCCCCCAACGTTAGTAAAATAACAGTTATCTTTAATAGAATAAAATCTTATTACCGGGCCAAATTTCGAATCCTGTCGCCAATGAGCCCGTTTGCTATATTTGTTTTTAAATGTCTGGTCACACTAAAATCTTACTGGATTAAGCAATGTGTCGAAATAATAAGAGGAAAACACTTTCTTTACAAACGTGAGAGTTACATTTCCGATTAGTCTCGTGGTGTCTCGTCGATCCTTCAGCTGGAAGGTTGGGTAATCGAAACCAGTTCATAGCTAGTTGGTAACCTTGGGCAGTGCACTTACCGGCTATTGCCAGAACCAAGTGGTTTAACTAGTTATACTAAAATTCAAAGAATGTCTAAATCATACACAACGCACTGCAATAACTCCTGTAACCTGATGGCCGGCGAGAGGTGATCTAAAGATTGGCTGTATGTTAACGCGCCTAGCGCTTTCCCATTCACGCGTATATTATGATCATCACGTCATTGAACTTTTTCAAATGAATTTCTTTGCATTTCTACAGCGTCGCAATCTGGGTAACCCGAAAACCCCCCAAGACTCCAACACCCCCTTCCGTCCACTCAGCTGCAGCTCCCTTACCCCTCATTCGACCCCCCATTTGAACAGCACAACAACCCCATCCTCAAGCGGATTCTCCGCAGCGCCATCGTGCGGCTCAAGTCAACCGCCCCAAAACAGCAACGACAGCCAGAAACTGGTCAAAACCGAACCTGAACCGGTTGAAACCTGTTTAAACCCGTTCCCTTCCTTGTTTGATGACGCCGGAATGACGTCAGGCCCAGGTATCGGCTTCGACGTTGACGATTTTAAAGCCGAACCGATTTCGGACGAAACTATTGGCTCTTTAGACGTAAGTATATAAAAAGTTATTTTACAAAATTTGTTCCAGTTGCCGTAGTCTCGTAGTTACGTTCGGTTGGTTATGACCAGAAAGATTTTTAGTTCTTACTTCACTCTGACCACTTTTTGTGCTGTTCATTTATTCAGTGGATCGTAAACACAAAAGACATAATGCAATAGTTCCTTCGGTAACCTTTCCATGCATGTTCTAATCTAGTTTCATAACGCCTATAAATGCTAAATGATGTAAGTATAAAAGGCTAAACTGCTTTTCCTAAAGCAACTTGGGATACTTAGAAAAAGAAAAATCTCTTAATTTATTATAGATTCTGCCGGACAATTCAGATTTGGACCAAATTCTTGGGATGCCGGACCTAGTTGGGTCGGGCACTACAGACGAGCAGGATATTCTACAATTATTTGACAAAACCTCTTGAATTATTATTTCATCCTTTCAGTTAAAATGGGTCGCCAACAAATGCTTTTCTAAATGCCCCTCGTTTAATGGCATTTCTATAATTGTCTGAATCGTTGTTGAAATTCATTTTTGTATGGTTAGGTCTGTAACATTTTCCTATTTTTTAAACAAGTTTCATTTTAAATTTGTTACTGTATTTCATGGTATAAAATATGAACTATTTTTTATGCACTTTGCAATAATTTTAAGCAAACCCGACAATGGCGGAGCCAACAGTTTTGATTTGCACAACTCTACAGCAACGAAAACGAAAGAGTTACATGTTTTAACGTTTTTTACTTCGTTCATAGTTCATTGTTTCGTCTATTTTTACGTATTACTGTTTCGTACACCGAGTATTTTTAGTTTTATTACATTTCGTGTCTCAACAAACGATTTCCTTTTAAACGAAACGCAATAAATTGCACTGGTCCAGTGGAAGTCACGTGGGTTTGAAATTTGGCGGGAAAGTGACGTGTGTACCAGTAGCCGTAGTGACGCGTGTGCCGATTAAACCGTCCATGGTTGTAACAACCGATGTTATACGAAACTAGCACCCCTATCCTTAAATCACCCATTAATTAGTTATGTCGCCATCAGTGGCTCACAATATTTCCTCAGGTATTCCCCATTCTTGGTGATCACTTATTTATAACCTGGGAAATACCTGATAGGCTTGGCTAAATGATAAATCTAAGGAATCGATTTCTTTGTTTATTTGTAAAATAAATCCTCAAGCGATATGAAGGTGGTTTTCGCTTGAACCTGTGACGTTGTTAACTCCTTGTACACAGCTATTGTGGGTTCGGATAATATTAGGAACTAATGTCAAAAATCGATGTTGTGGGGTGTTCGATTCGGGGGCGTTTTACATGAGTCACAATGTTAAAGCATGGAATATTATTATTTACACGTAACGGATTCAAAACAAAAAAAAACTATACTTTATTTTGGCCCACTTTTGTAAAAATGGAAACTTATTGTTTGTCTTTTCTTATTTATTTTTAATTGTCTTTATTTTTTCGTCAAACGCTTTGATAGGGATGTTTTATCTGTCCAAAATCGTGGAGAAGGAGTATTGATTCAAAATAGCGCTAACATATGGTAGCTAACATGATGTGTAGAGTGTCAAAACCCATCATTTCCGAAGGAAACACATTTTAATTTTACTCCGTTTTTTTTTTCTTTGTTTAGGATAGGATATATTCATGTTTATCCCCGTAAATGGGAAAACCAAGGGGGTTAACGCACGGGAAATCGTCAGATTACCTTGCGCTCACCGCCGGGTTACCGGAGCTATTGCAGCGTGTTGTGTATGATACACATGGTTCCTTCAATTAAGTAGAACCCATTAATCCGCTGAGTTCAGGCAATGTCCAATAAGTGCTTTGCCCAAGGACACAACCGACTTGCTAGCTACCAGTTTCTAATCTGCAACATTTCGGTTGAAAGGCGTCTTACTAAACCACCAGACTATAAATGGTCGGGTTTTTCTGCGTAACGCTGGTGACAGACACGTCCCGGTCGCAAGGTCATTGGGTAGAACACGTTATCAAAAACAAAAAGAGGTAAAATTAGTTTCCATAGTTTAAGTAAGGCTGTAGGTAAATTTAGGTTAAGTTGGAATTAAATACATAAGGAATTTAAATTTAAGTAATTAATCACCTCTGTCAAAGCGTTTGACAAAAAAGAAGAAGAAATCAAATGAATACAATATGTGTTTTTTTAAAAGGTACCTAAAATTAGCGTCCAATCCTTAAACCAGCCAGTCATTAGTTATGTCACCATCAGTCGCTCACAATATTTCCTCAGGTATTCCCCACTATTGTTGAATAACCTCAAAATAACCTCATGAGCTTGGTTAAATGTTAAACCATAAAGGAATCGATTTCTTTGTTTATTTGTAAAATAAATCCTCAAGCGATATGGGGATGGTTTTCGCTTGAACCTGTGGCGTTGTTAATTCCTTGTACTCAGCTATTGTGGGTTCGGATAATATTAGGAATTGATTACGAAAATCGATGTTATATGGAGTCGATTTAAGGCGTTTTATTTGAATTACACTGCCGGTTATTACCGATTTACCAGTCCACTATTTGATGTTTAATCATTGGATATTTTGATTTACACTAAACGGATTAAATCTTTGAAAATCAAAATCTGCATGATCCAAACCTCGGATCCCACTATAATGCGGTCGCAGATGATTATGCCTTATACCCCAGATCTACAAAAATGGTGTATCAATAACTTGTACAGATTTTAAACACATAATCACTGGATTGTCAACTTGTATATGGGTCCGTTAAATTGATCAATTATGGCTTGTTTTACCGGAGTATTTCTGACAAATGCAGAAAATCGTTCTTTTACAATTTTTTTCCTGTCACGACATGGCGCTGTGAGCAACGATAAAAACATACGTGAACTGACGATGAGAGGATGTCTTGTACGGCCAGTTGGTCGATATATAAAAACGTTTTTAGTGCTTAGTCCATCCTAGATTCGAATCTTGGCTCAGATAAATAAAATAAGATGAACGAATGTAAAGTGGTCTGAGTGACGACCACGTTATAGTTTCATCACTTAACCCCAGGCATTAAAGAAGTCGTTTTAGTTGATTTCAACATGCCTATTCACTGGGCTATTTATTAGGCTGAATGCATTGTATTGACCAAAGTAAAAAGGTTAGTGCTTCACCTCTAAGCCGATAGGTATGTGCTCAAAACTCACGCAGGGTACTAAGCGGATATCGTCTTAATTCAGTAGATGGGTATTATTATAACTGAAACTGATGGGTTTTACTAAAACTAAAAGAACGTCTCAATAATATACAACATACTACAATAGCTCTAGTCTTGGAAAGGCGGTGATGAAAAGTTTGATCAGGGGATAAAATCAAAAACTTAATTAAAGTGGATCGTGTCATTTTCTTTAATCCTTGAAAAGTTTAAGATTCATCTGCTCGCACCCTGACACATACGTCACAATATATCACGCTGGGGGCGCGTGATCATCACGCTTTTAAACTTGAATTAAGTGAGCTTTGTAACTACCACACACACCGCAGTTAATACAAGGGCTGTCAACCTTTGATCGTTAAGTGCTATTTTTTGCACATAGATGACATTTTGTGCTTTTGATTAAACACGTCACTACTGTCAGAGCGGTCGTTCAACACGTGTACCTTGACTACGACCTTTGTGTATGATCTCGTTTGACTTGGACGTGTCAAGACTTATTTCTATTTGTTTATAAATAGCTATTAATACATTCGGCGAATTCCTAACGATTCGAGTCGGTGGTTGGAATGTTGTAAAGAGAATAGCTTTCGATTCTGCAGTAAGGATCCGATTTTGTCATATCGTTACCTGTGTAAATCGTTCGTTGTGACTAGTGTTTCTTGACTCGGTACCGCGGCATACCTGGGTACATGGCTCAGGTATGCCACGAGATGCTACAGTATATTGGCATGTTGCACTCGTAAATCCGGCGCGCGTGGGGTACTTGTAGAAATTACACATATGTGTGAACATTAACGTGCACCACAACATTTTTTGCTCGTTCACATGCGACAGTATGGGAGAGAAAGCAACATTTTCAAGTCTGGTGTGCTTGGCGGTTTCAAGGTGTAAACGACGTAATGCGGAAAAGAAAAGGGCAATAAAGATCAACTTTTGTATTAGTTGTATTGCTATTTCTGATGTAACACCAAAATTAAAATAATAATGAACAACACTACTAACGTCTACATAAACTATTGTACTTTGGTCTTCGCCTTTGCTATGACAGACTATATGGATGATAGCAAATTATACAACAAACTAATATGTACAATTCCTGATACTTGCTATTAAGCAGATCTTTTAGTGGAAAGTCCAACATAGTTGTCAAGGACAGCTAGTGACATGTGGACCTAGTTTTTAGCATACCTTAAGCTACTTTCTTTTGCGAAAGATGGCGCTGTTAAGCAACAGCAAACTTCGAGTATTACTCGGTCATTTCCTTTACGGCCGTGTTGGCGAACGAACGGTTAGGGCGACCGATACAAAAACGGTCTTAGTAACAAGCACATCCTGGGTTTAAAAACCAAGCAGGTTGAAAAAATAAAAAAGTCTGGCTTTCCGTTAATTGGGCTTACGCGAGTATTAAAATTCACAGCTAGAAACCCAATTACGGTCATTCCAAACAAAAAATCCAGTATCACACGATCGTAATTAACATTTTCCTTTTTAAATTGGGAATAAAAGACTGAAACCTGTTCACTTTGCAAAGGCCAACCCGAAACCCTATACATCATACTTTTCTTTTTTCGAAGTGTAGTAGTTTTGGACTTTGTGATCACAACTTTGTAAACTGTATACATTTATGCGTCAATATTTTATGTAGAAATGCAAAATGACCAAAGATAAGCCATGACTGGGTGTATTTATCAGGTAATTAAATATGGATCTCCAAACTCTTGTAATATAAAATAATTAAAATAACCGCCATGCATAATTGAGTTCACTTTAAGCTATTTGTTGCTATTCTCTTTAATATTATTTAGTGACCAAGACAGTTTTTCCGGTAATATAGCACCAATACAAAAATGTTTTTCTTTAAAAATGACAGCAAGAGCGGATGAAGCACCCTATGACGTTTGTAAATATGCTTCTCAAGCCCAATATATCCCCAAGCTAAGTTACGCAATATATAATCAAGTTGCAGCAACCGATTTTTTTAAACAAATATTTGTAAACGAGTTAATGTTGTGTCAGTATAAAGAATAAGGGACAGACGAAAGTAAACTATATATTAAAAAAAGTTTCACATTTTTTCGGGGTTAGATGACGTGGTAAGGTTAATGATTTACATTTTTCACAGAATTTAAGTCGGCCGCTCGCACTTTGCGCATGCGTTCCACCTCTGTTCTTTGCAGGTAATTGCGGTCCAGTATATCAGCACGAGAAAGCTCAAGGTAAATATTGCACCCATTATACAACTTATTATTTATTTCTGGTGCCTAATATTTACGTATGTACACGTGCGCATGCCACACGGGCGTGATTTAATATTTTTTTATAGTTTGCAAAACACCATTGGTCATATAACGAGTAATTCGTAACTATCATCATCTATAATATATTGCCCGATACTACGATAGCAGCAACCACGCATTGTGCAACATGTGCCTTAATAGCCGCGCCATCAACGACATTTCTAACTCCTCGTTAATGAAATGCGTAGCTCCTGTCACATGCGCGTGAATGATGGGGGTCCTGCAAATATTGTCACCAACTTAATATAGAAATTGTGCTTGATAAGGCCGTATTTGGAATACTGAAAGTGATAATATGCTATAGATTCGCTGCCTTGACACCGACACTACGTCCTTCAAAGTAAATATAGAAAGGAACGACTATGAATTACAAATAGTCACAACGACCGGTGGTTTGCTGCAATCCAAAAGAGCGAGCGAGAAATATGCAATGCGATTGACTTGGACTTTAACCACTGTCCTCATCTCTTTAATTTTAATCGGGATATAACATGATGTTCTTTTTATCTTCGTAAATGAGAAGAGGAGAGTTATTATACATGCAATCGTTACCTCTAGCTCACCGTCGGGTTACCGGAGGTATTGCAGTGTGTTGTGTATGATTCACACGTTCCTTCAATTTGGTAGAACCCACTAATTCGCTGGGTTCAGGCAATGTCAGTAATGTGCCCTGCCTAAGGAAACAATCGACTCGTAAGCGACCAGTTTCGAATCTGCAACCTTTCGGTTGAAAGGCGTCGCACTAAATTACCAGACTAACCAGTAAGATCTTGGTAAAACCAATTAATCAATGGAATGACCGCCAATAGCCTTGCACTAGGATACAGCAGTTTTGTTTTTAGTCAAGCGAAAGAATTTTCTTTTCGGCCCTGCGACAGCGCTGCCGCCCAAACCATCTCGTGATCGAATTTCACCCCCTCCACCACAACTTGTGTTTCCATGAGATTGAAAGCTAATATAAAATAGCACCTTCGTAATAGATTATCCAGTCTTACTGTGATTTCGTTATTTTCTGACATTTCATTCCGATTTCACAGCTGGGAGCAATTAGTATTTTTAATATGCGATAATACTAACAAGGAATTCACTGGAAAGGACCGAACATGATAACAAAAAGATAATATTTGTTTTGATATCTAAACATTAGGCATCAAAACCGGTCCTCTACTGTTCAAGCGTGTTTTGACCCGTTTGATTGATTTTCCGTTTTACACCGACCATGTAGGCCTATATGACGCCTACGCCGATAGTCGTAAAACATTACCCAGGAATCGACAAGTTACCCAGTTCTCTCGGTCGGATAGTCGGGACTAAGTAATAAGGTTAATTTGCGATCGATTCCTTTAAATATTTACCGAGGTAGCGTCTGCCAAGTGGCTTACCCAAAAAAACAACTGCTGAGTGGACATGATAAAGCTCGAACCCAGTACCACTACCTTGCTGGATCGATCTGGGTTAGATGTTATAAATATAAATGCCATGTCATAACCCGCTTGTCGCAATATTTGCCATGTCTTATAAACCATAATTGCGACTGAAAAGATCAACTTTCAAACAACATGTGACTCCAACTTACAACTAAAGGCAGATCCTAACACGCCCTGTATCCCACCTGAGCATCGGTAATAAATGAAGTAAGCAATCATTCGCGTGGCAAACATAGCAAATTTGACAGGCTATCATTAGCTCCTTATTAAATATAAATTTTGGACATTAATCTCTTGAACTTGTCTTTAATTTTAAGCATGTGACGACATCATAATAAAAGATCACAACAATATTTTTAAATAACAATAATATAGAATATGTACAATATAAGTGATGTGATATGCGAGGACAACTAATCGAAAAATGATCACTAGTGCGGTGAAGTTCAGGCAGAAACTAAATTAGCAAAATAATAGTTTGAATATAGAAGATGGCATGTGTGTGCTGCTTTGTGTGATGCTGGTGAACGTGGGGGCTAGTAGCACGATTCATACACACGCTCAGGTGTGATCGTCGAAGGAATAATAAAATCGATGGATCCTTCGATCCCAAGAGACTCGATCCTGGGAATCCCCCCATGCCCCTTCAACTGGGGCTGGCTGAGAAGTGTTGAGGCCGACGGAAGTTTTCTGGGAGTCTGGTCCCCACTTGTTTCCATAGAGTCGCTGAGTTGAAACATTTCTCCGAGCTTTGAGGAAATCACGTCATGCTCCGGGACATTTGCTGTGGATTAGGGATACCTTTAAAATCATACGTCACGTCTGTTAGGTTAAAGTAACCTACTTAAAGCAGGACCAAAAGAAAAAAAGTGATTAAAATTACCGTACCAAGTGATTTAAACTATAGTACCAAGTGATTTAAATTATAGTACCAAGTGATTTAAACTGTAGTACCAAGTGATTTAAATTATCGTACCAATTAAGTGATTTAAATTTTAGTAGCAAGTGGGGAAAATATGGGATTTGGTGTCGACGTGGCAGACTGAGGTACAGATGTTAAAAAACGTACTTTGACCCGAGTCGGAGTAATCGAAAGAATTAATTGAAACCGGGGACTCCTGCAGCCAAGGAAGAAATCGGCCTTCGTTCTCGTGATGACAGTCCTGTCAGGAATAAACACATTTTCAATGCGCCATTAAAGAACCCTTAAAGTTTGCAGACAAATAAAATCGTAGTAAAGTTCCAAAACCCCATCAAATCTACAGCAAAGTTAAACATTTCAAAACACTGTTAAAGTTATGTTCCATTGAGTAAAATTGTAAAGGTATTTTAAGACTCACTGCAAAGTTTTTAGCGAAGTCCCAAGTAGTCTTTGAACAGCCGTCTTCGTAACTATTATTTCTTGGGGCACCTAACCAAGATAGTTGTTAAAATTATTTTTTCTTTGCATGGTCATAATAATTACATCGTTACGAATGTTAGCAAGCGTTTATGCAAATATTCAAGCTTGCGGTCAGTAAAGGTATGCGATGTTTGCTGGTGGCGGCGTGTAGGTCGTTAGCATGAAAACACACAAGTCCAGACAAGACGCAACATACCTCCTAGGAACTTAACGTTGAATTCCTCGTGAGGTTTACTATCTTGGGGTAGTTGAATTGAAATGTGAGGGGATTCGAACGCCTTGTAGCTCTCCTTTTCATGCAAGTCCATATTACAAGTACCGTAATTTGGATCAAAGGTGTAAAAGTCAAATGGCTTGTCATTAGTTAAGTAAGGAGGGGTGGGTGGGTAGATTGGATGGCCGACTTCGTCCATAACATTAGACGTTGCCTGTAACGCTTTGGACACAGTGTCCGGTGGGTTTTGTGCGCTCTGGAACGACATCGAGTGACTGTCAATGGCGTTGTCTTCCAGGGATTCGAACTGATGATGATGCGAGTGTCTCCAAGCACCCTCATCATGTAAAGCACTTATGTCGTATTCGAACTCGGGAGAAAAAAAGTTCATTTTAACATCGACTTTCTCTGCAAAGCTGGAAGAATCAAGCTGAATATTGGAGAAATGCGGCGAAATAGGTGGTGAAACTACATTGGGCTGTATGTCAGTGCTTTCTATCTTTACAGCTGTTGACCTTCGTGAGCTACCGGCGTGACGCTTCCCTCGTTTCCTGATCCAAACTGCAATAATAGCGCGGTTTAGAGGGGTCTGGGACGATATGTTGTGCAATGTACAGATGCAACATTTAATATATTTTTGGGGGGTTAAGTTGCGAAATAAATATGATCAGCAACATCGTTTAAAAACGATTCAGTATACGTTTACCATTGGACTACACAACACTTCCATTAAAATCGTTAATTATCAGCTATAATATGTGCGACTCTCCACAATATCTCGACCTGTTTGAGTGGGCGAGTGGGCTTTCTCAGTAGCAAGGAAAACGGCGACCTATGTCGTGGGTATAGGCGTCTTACCTCGGGAGCTTTTAGTCTTCTGCTTCGGTAGCATCCGATACACACGATACGCATCATCGCCTTTGCTCTTGCTCAGTTGCGGAACGGCTCGGACATCTCTCAGCGAGTTAAGAGCGCACCGGAAGTTGGCTTTATGCTGTTTCACGTCTTTTGGGGAAGCCCCTGAAACATAAACCAATATAAACATTTTTATATTGGGGATTTTCCATTTTCAAGATACAGCTAAAAATAAATATAAGGTTTGGCTTGTATATTGAACCTAGTCATAGTTTTGTTCTTGTTGACTCATTACTATCAAGCTATCCTTATCTAAGTCAACAGGGAGCGGACAATATTAAACCAGTGAAGTTTAAACGTGAGATTGCGGGTGTTTGTAATAGGGTTAAGTTCCTGTTCTGCTTTCTATCAAAATTAATTACACGTTATTTTTTAACCGAAAATCTTTGCTTCAACCGACGCAGGCTCCTTCGTATCACGTGAGGTTACGAGTGGAGACCTGGGAAGGTGATGATGTCACTTCCCTGCTACTGAACGTTGTGTGAATTCAGTGAAAACCAATTTGTACATTTGGAAAACATGTGCGCTTAATCAATGTAGGCAAGTTTAAGGATAAATATCACACAGACTTTGTTCAAAGCGGGCCACTGACTTTATGCGATTCGGGCAACTTCGCATAACAACAAGTTAGAAGATTTAAACCAAATGAAAAAATGGAGCTATTGCCTACTGCAAATAGTTGCGAGTTCATATATGTGCAAATAAATTGTTTGATCGAAGTCAAAGTACAAGTTTGAAATCAAATCAACATAATCACTTCTATTGACGTCATTCTGTTGTCGACTTTTTATAATTCTAGATAGGTCAGCGACTCGATTCAGTATTTTTTTAATAATTTTGTCTCGGTGGCTTTGGCGGTTAAACCCACTGAGTGGAATAAATTTGTGGTTACCTCTATAAACATCGATTTTTAGATTGTGTTCATACAGATTTATTTGTAATCGAAAAATAACACAAGTACGTGATAAGAAGAACGATATCACATGCCTTAATGCTCTTTTCTTATTTTAATGAAAGTTTTCAGAAACTGGGCGTAATATACAACAAAAATTTCACGATATTTTGGTATTTATCCATACTATTTCGGGATGATAATTTCGTTATTGAAAATTCCACCCAAGAACTTTCAATCGACAAACCTGTGTGCTCGGACCAGTCCCGGAACAATCGAGCGTCTTCACTTTCCCTCCAGCCGTGCCTCGCACCGTGCTTCCACGGGATCCTGAAGGTTCGTTCCACCTTGCTCTCCCACACCAGTCCGGGGTAGATCTGCATCCCGATTCTCATTTCAAGCCAATCGCGCAACCTGCAACCAAATTTGAATTGAAATTGGAACAAGTTCGCGTGGTCGTGTTAATGGATTCATCGGGTTTGGGTTCGGATTGTTTCGAACCCAAGCTCACTGGGCTAGTTTGCAGTGTGGGATCTGTTGTTCTTAGTATTCGTCCTCATCGATATGAACACAATCGTTATTATCGAGCGTGAGACCTTTCCCGCAGACATATTCCAGTTTATCGTAGCGTGAGACAATCACTAATTCGGATTAACTCAACATAATGATATGTAAAACCGAACGTCTTGGGAGCGAACCCATAACGTTACTAGTTGGGTTGTATTTCAAAATATTATCTCGCATGAACCATTCCTATTCATCGTTCGATACGCGACCTTATACCAACAGTTATAAGCAATCGGTGTATACACTTTTTACTCCATCAGATAGTTCAGCTGTCGTAAATCCGATTTAAAGGATTGGATCAATACAATCAATATCATCGCGTGAATAAACCCTCAGTGTTTGCCCTCCAATGCCCATAAGGGTTACATGTGTTTCATTGAATAAAACGTGACAAAACGACGTCCGCCGTTCAGGGTTTGTAAAGCATCGGTCGAACTCACCAGCTGCGTTTCAATAGAGTAACAAATACGAATTAGGTATGAATAATACGAAGCTGTTGCTTTTAATTTGGTCAGGTATCTGTCTTCACCGAAAATAAATTCCAAAATTGCAGTGATGTTATATCTTATGAAGCAATTTTAATAGACTGGAATTATTCAAGGCGACTTTGTACGTAGTAAATTTAGTTGGTAGTTAAAGTTTAATCTTTTAAAATTAATATGCGCAAACGATGCACTCAGACCTTCCATATTTATGATTCCTTTCCGATCTCAGCTATTTTTAAATTCTTTTTATTTCGCATAAATGTTAGCGGTGTTTTACGTTCAAGAATTATTAACGAAGAGGTAGTAAGCGATTGGGGTTTATCATTCAAGGTTATTGACCGCTAAATTGTATTTGCTTCTGTCACATAATTCACCCGCTTTAAGCGATAGATAAGAAATTAGAACCGCTTTGAAATGAAATAAATCGATAAAATTTATTCACGAAATCGTATTCAAAATCCGTTTAGTAACACATGTACATTGGCAATGAGGATAAATTAAATTCCATCAGACAAAAAAACACCTTAAGACATGGTCGCATATTACACTTATTAATATTAATAGATGGGAAGAAGTCTGGACTTATAATATGGGTTACCGGAGTTGTGTTAAATACGACCAAGATAGTTACGCTTAAATGCCATTTTCATGGGCCAGGGTAGTAAAATGGCTGCCTAAGTGGGATTTAATTAAACCCACAAACCGAAGAGAAATTTAGTTCAGTCTTCCCTATATAACTGTATACCTCACAGTTACACCAATAATAAACTTAATGGCAACTTGAAAAACTACATATTTTAAACGTCCTGGACGAGGGCCATAGCCTTGGGAAAACTGCATAATTTAAAAAGCAACGCCATTGAGATTTTTGAGATATTGGTCAAATTATTTGAATCAACTATGATAATTTAAATAAAAATATAAATTTTTTAGACTTGTACTAAACTTTCACAACACTAAGGAACTTTAAATTATTTTACCTCAAGCGCTCTTGGTCTCTTGATCCGGCATTTTCAGACCAGTTACGGATTGTCATTGTCGACTACTTATAAATTGAAATCTGTAAGATGTGTTCGTTATCACTTGCCGCTTTACCAACCATATAACCCGACAAAGTCTGTTGAGGCTTTATATCAGTGCCGTCGGGTTTTTTTGAAAAAATATGGGGGGTGGGTGTTTGCAGTCTCGTCCGTTGCTGAGCAAACCAAAGCATATGGTCGTTTGTAAACACTACAAGCTAACACAGGCAACGCGAATATTATTCCACGCGGCTATTTTAGCATCGTGGGGATTTTAAACGATGAGGTAACGTTTCAAAATTATTCAGTCTTGCGACTCATTGGGCAATTTTGGTTTGTAGCAATAAACACCGGAAGAGATTTTTTACTAAAAAAATCGAAGCTTTGGGGTTGCACTGCGCTTTAAAAACATATCGACATACAGAAAACGGATAATTGGGTATTTTTTAATTTGACCGATACAGAATAAATATTTTGTTCGAGGACTATTATGTTCGTGCCATCAATGCTATTCGCCTGGTTGACAACCGTAAACTAATTTTACATCAAACAAAAACGTACATTGTTTTACTGTAGTATATTGCTTTGTTTACACCAACCCTGCCCTTTTCTCATACCACTAATATACCACAGTCGGTTCTCTGTATACCACCCATCACTTCTTATAAAATGCGGCATTTTGCAGGCGACTGTACAAGTCCATTATAACCAAATTAAGCAAACAATTGAAAACATTATAAACCCAAACGGCCGTGTTTACCCAGTGGGTACAATGGTTAAGTAGCGAGACAGCCGACATTCCAGGTTTCTGATACGGTCCTAACAAATAACTCGCACCGTATGAGCAGTCAAAGCCACAAGATATTGTAATGTGTTACGAGAGGAAGTCGTTAATTTAGTTTGACTGACCTAACGCACAAGGTCCACGCAACGTCCAACCATTTGAAACAACTCAGCACAGCTACAGCTGCTCAGGCAAATACCTTATAACGAAGATAATAAATCCACACCAATGTTTGTTTCATATTTATTAGTCGACCCTGGCCCCGAACCCAGAAACACTGGAGCCACGCTGGTTCGGTTGTTGCAGTATTCTGTTGATTGTTCTACCGAGGTATCGAACCGGCGATGGCTCGTCAATTAGTCAGATATTTAAATAAGTCCCAGAACAGAAGCGGGACATAAATATAGATAATTTGGCCGACAACCGCATAATCTTAAGAAAGGAGTAATGTAATGTTTCCAACAAAAAATGTGTTGTTGCCAATGTGCCAATCTAATGTAATATCGAAATAATAAGTAAAATGACTGTACGGCCGTGTGGCCGAATGTTTCACGACCGATTAACTAAATTATATATATAAAAACGTTATACAATTTTGGTAAAATGTACCCCCATTCCCACCAAGCAAATATCACATGCGGCACTACAGAACCATCTGTTTCGCTTTGATTCTATTACTCACTCACTATCTATTTCAGAAACGGGCAAACTACGGCCCACCGTCTAAATCCGGCCCTCCAGGTCTTTTATTCTAGCCCGACGGATGTTATCGATAAGGGACTGTGTATATTTTAGTAAGAAAATATATATAATCCTGCTGCATTGTCCCACCTTTCGCTAATAGACCTATCCCGCGTGTGGTTACTTTTAGATCAGATTTGCAGCATTTTGCGCGAATCCGTGCAAACTGCGTTTAAGGTCATGACGCACAAGGTTGGCGCAATGTTTTCCGTCTCACAATCCTTCCAGAAATTACCCTTTTATCAGGAGTAAGAACTCACTCTTGTATAAATAATTCCCTTTATTCATCATGAATTGTAAAATCGTGGATAATTTTTAATTTTGTTTATATAAACGACACTTGCATTCAAGCTTTCCCATTGTTCAACTTGGACAAGCCTGGACACGTGCCGTTTAACTTAAATTTAGTTTTCATCAGACCAAGTTACGAAGTTTCCACCTCGTGAATAAAACGGTTAAAAATAGAACGATGTCTGCGGCTCTGTCGCGCTCTAAACCATTCGGCCACATGACAGTTCGGCTTTTGTTTAGCTCTTCCGACTGATCTATCAAGGCAACTATTCGGCTTTTGTTTAGCGGTGATCACTTCACGCCAAAAACCTCGACTGCGCCTTCTAGCGGATTCATATTTACGCACTTAGAATAACTTGAACCAGAGAAAAGCGAGCAAAGTTCTCATGTATCCACGTTCTTATGATGTGGTCAAATAGTATTTTTTATCATTATATTCCAAACATGACGTGGTGGCAATAAAACGACTGAACTTAGTTTAAAAACAATGTTAACACTTGCATTAGTGTCTTTGAAATAGTTACGCTTGTATTACATTAAAGGAAGTTCAAGGTAACAAACCAGGTGAGTAGGCGGTTACTCACATAAACTTTAGTTCATTCAACAAAAAGCTATGTTTGATATTCGGACACAAACGTACCACTCGTGCTGGAGTGCTAAATCAATGTGCTTATCAATGTCGGCCTTATTTGCCATGCCGAAATGTTCTGTTATAATCATTGATGCGAAACCAATTACAAATCGCAAATTAGAACATAAACACGTGGTTTCCAACGTTTTGTTAAAAGGGTTTTTCACCTCGTTATCCAGAGTACGCGAAAACCATCGATAAACCGGCGATTCTGCTTGTGAAAACTGGTGAAGAATGAATTTCGCTTAGCTCAGCATTTAATCGGACATCGGTCTTTGGTTAGTTCAGGTATGACGTCATACAATATGCATCTTATCCATGCATGTGTGGTTGCTTGCATTAAGACCTAAGCTTTCTTGCGTTTGTCGGTCAGTACCGTTATTTGCTAAACAGCATGGTGGGTTAGTAAGTCTTATTTCAGTCGAATGGATTGAATATGCCGGCTAGCTAGTCGGTTGTCCGAATTTACTGGATAAATGTGTTGAACTGCTTAGTCATAAACAACAAGCTACAAAATTACCAGTAACGATGGCACGAGATTATCTGACAGTTATCAGTGCTTTGGTAAAGTCCCTTGCGTCTTTTTTACCGTAATAGAATATAAATATTTATTCTATACATACACTTTTGGGCTGACTGTGGGTATCGTGTTAAACCTATACTTAACAGGATGTGCTCGATTTGTCCAGTGTTAATCAAGCTATGGCCGACGTGACTTCTTGACTTCTCGCTGTCCTCTACCTACGGTCTTCGACGTTTAACGATTTTATTATCCACAAACACAGTCAAACTACAGAATCAGAAAAGGATATATCTTATTTGATATTGTCCCCTTCATAACAAACAAACGTGCAGATTTATTAACGATTAAATACCAGAAGACCTAAGTCAACATCTTATATTTGATTTATTTGTACACATGTTGAATTTAGAGTTTTAAAATTTTGGCGATACATTTTCAAGCAAAAAGCGGGTTTTGTAACGAAAAGCCAAAGAATGGGCTTAACGAATGACGGGCAGAGTGTTTGATTGGCAACGATATTGCAGCTTTGTGTGTTTTTACGCTGGTTAATTTTTGTCCAATTACCTAGAACCGGGTTATCATTCAAAACGGGACGTAAACAACAGGGAAAGAATAAAGAAGCCATATAGCGCTTAAATATTTAATTCCAGACAATAATAACAGATTCAACAGCTTGAAAAACGGTTTCAAGGACCCACTGCCTTTATAACTGCGTCCAGTGCAGTCATTGTATGGTCTTTTTCAGAAAAATCGTCATCAATCATTTCATCTATGATGGATCGGACTTTTCTGAGTTGAATCGCCAGGAATTCGCATTCGTTTCTTGAGAAAGTTTTGTAATATGGTGTGGGAGCCGGGTCCTTCGGGGGTCTGGGCGGGGGGACATTGGACGGTCGGAAACCTGTGAATAAAAATGTATTTTATACTTGATATCTTGAAGGCTGGAAAATGAACAGGTATGTGGCAGGTTAGGATGAATTTTATTCCCGTGAAAGGGAAAGACAGGAGCACCGTTCTTAATGAGTTATTGGCCGATTGATTACCTCGTGTCCCAAGTCGGCTATTTCAGTTTTTTTTTATATATGATTCAGATGTTCCTTCAGTGTAGGGAGAACCCAATAATCAACTTGTTTCAGGCAATGTCCGCTAATTGTCTTGCCCAACCAACTAACCAGTTACCAGTTTTGCACCTACAACTCTCGGACTTGCTGCTGACAACGGACCTAGGAAGCAACACATATAAGTTATACACTTGGTTTATCATCTGGACGTTTAAAAAAACTTTTAAATCATATCTTGGTTATAGTGTGTTCAAATCTTTATTGCGATATTGCCCAATTACTGATCAGTTAAAGCAGGGGTCGGCAACCTACGGCCCGCGGGCCGCATCCGCCCCGCCAAGCAAAATCATCCGGCCCGAGACATCTTACTGAAGTATTATAGAATACGGCCCACTGTGTCATATGCACTCTTAGATTTTGATAAATTTCAACAATCTATGCGGCAATAATAAAAAATGCGCCTGAACGTGTCTATTGAGAATGTGCGCGTGCAGACAAAGAAAATGCTTTTGAGAGAAAGCAATTAGTGTGGGTGTTTGTTGACATGCGCATTAATTAGTGAGAGTAGAAGCAATCCAATTGTAATATCATGACATTATGACGTCATGACACATATTATGACATGTAACAGTATGACACAACATACATCGTTTTTGCTATTTCAAGTGTTTGTATCATGTTTTTTACTAACTAAAGTCCTGTATGATAAATAATACTAGGTAGTAAACATATATTTTTCTAATTGATTTTGCAATCTTGAAATGTTATCAAAACGTAGAAAAGTTGATGTGGATTTGAGAAATGTATTACGGCCCGCCGAGATAATTTTGAGTTGGGTTTTGGCCCGCGACTATGAAAAGGTTGCCGACCCCTGAGTTAAAGTATAGAAGAGCTCTAAAATGGTCGGATGTTTAGTCGCATTTCTTTTAGCTTTGTATCTTTGATGATATCCATAATAAAAATATTAAAGTTATAAGCTAAAATGTACACACATATATCTCACACTGGGTTGTTTTTGAAACACCACCAAGTAATCCACTAAACAAAGTTTATATTTGTCATTCTGACACATAAACGAGTTGTTTTGATGATATTGCTATGTCACCACAGCTTTCACAGTGAATATTTTAAATCAACCAGATAATTAAGAGGTTTAGAAACAGTATCAAATGAACCTTTTATTTCCAAACACAACCATACTTCATCATTCATTAAACTGCGATGTGCGGCCCGTTATTTTTACATCATTAGGTTCATTATTAACGACGATCGAATATTAAATCGGCGGGCACAGATCAAACAAAACACCTTAGGCACGAAATGCCGTAAAATATTATGGTTCAAAGGTATAACAATCGTTAAAAAATAATTCCGCCGATTTTATTGACAAATACCACTTTTGCTTTGCACATATTGGCAAACAAAGATTTTCTAGCAATTTTTATATCACAAAGAAAATACCTTTAATAGGAGCGCATCTGTTATATTGTTGCAAAAATTTATCTGGGAAAACACCAAACCGTGCCTGCATATTGCACCATGAAATAACCTTGGCGGGTTTAACCAGGAACAATATTAATTTTTTGCCCCACAACTGATCTTTGCAGATAAAATTAGTTTTTATAACCATAAGTCGGAACTTGCTAGTTCAATAAAAACGATTGCTCCTCTTTTATATTGAGCAATAGGTGTTTTCCATCACAAGCAGCACGTGATTAGGCACAGAGGGATCTTATGTTGAAATAACCCATTTTCAGACGAATTATTAAATGGAATAGAAATTGTATCTTCATGTTGGTGCCACGTTCGTCAGTCGTTATAACATGGTTGGTTTTCTGATTACCAGGTGCCCAAAGTCATGTTACCGGAGCTATTACAGTGTAATATATAATTAATATATTTGGTCGATGAAAGCGTATGTTCCAGTCAAAATTATTACAAATTAGATTTTTTTGGTGTGTGTAATTTTGGTATGTGTATATAGGTCGTGTTAACAATTATGCCACACGACAGTATAATACTAGAGAACGTCAACAAAGTCAACTACTACAATTTGTAATATATATATGTATCGGTTGTGCGTGTGTGTGCAAATACATCCCTTAACAACAAACGCTTTATTTTTTACACAGTTAATATAACTTCTGGTTGCCTATGTTTAGCGAAAAAGTAACTATTTTCGTTAGATTCGTGCATTGCTGGATTTTTTAACCCGATTGTTAAAGTTTTTTAGACGAATCAACTGATGGGTCCCTAAGAACAAATCGAACGTATTATCTATGTACATTAAACAATAATTTCAAAATTGGGTATTATTATTACTTAAAAATATAAGCACAAAAAATAATTTGAGTTTTGCAAGTAAAGGTTGTTCTTCGGTGTAAATCTCCTAAAATTTTTCAATTTTATAGCACCTTTTGGAATATTTCGAACGGACAAGTTACCCCTGTCATGCCCATTGATTAAATATAGATTTACAAAATTTGGAGATTTTTTATAGGTGTCACATTGGTGACCACAAAATGATCACTTTTTAAAGATCGTGGACTCACTTCGACAAATGTAATGCAAATTTTGTTAATAAGGCTATAATTCCTAGAAAATAAAATGGTGAAAGTAAATTAAGTAGTATTTTACGAGCCTAGAGAATTCTCTGGAGGTAAACCCCTAAATTTTAGGTTTTGTCAAATCATTTTAGGTTTTGTCAAATCTATAATAACTTATATATCTGAAACTTTTGTTCCGACTTAAATACTCCTAGATGATTTTGGATGTAAAATACAGGACTGACAAAGCGTTTAACATATAATTTGTTTTAAAGGCACCCAATAAACTTGTTAAACGGTGTTGTTCTCGTGCACTTAAAGTCACTACAATGAATTATTACTCAGCATGACTGATTTAAATACAGCACGCGTGGCCGAATCTAAAAACGGTCTTCCCCACGAGTCCATTATTGTTTAGCAACTAAGCAGGGTAAAATAAGGCTTATACTTCTACACCATATAAAAACAAGCATCGAGTGATCGTGGGTTTGATGGTGGGACTGAAAAATTGGGATCTGGCTTGTGTCAAGCGAATGATGGTAAGCGCAATCGACCTATACACAACATTCCACTCGACGGCAGTTCTGTTAAAAACATGCCTGGTTTGTGTTGCCAGCTACTGAAGTGCATCCATGAATGAAAGCAGCGTTAAGCGAATTATTGAAACACACGAAGCGTGCTCAGCAGCGGCCGTGATGTGGTACGTGGGGTTTTTCCTCGAAGCAAGCAGATAATGTGGAAGTTATCGTGTGTGACAATCGTGCTTTTCCATTAGTATATATGGCTCAGGTAAATTTCTGAACCTTACCCTACTTTATTCAGCTTTCGGAACCCTACCAAAGAAATAACAACTTGTGGCACCCCTATATTCGCTGTAATTTTGTAAAGATATTTATGCGACATTGCGAATACACTTATAATTAAAAACACAGCACGAAGGTGGAACTACGCATGAATGTTCACACAAATTTGTTATTTTTACCAGCACTCAGGTTGGATATACAACGGACCAAAGTGTTACAACATCTCGCGACACACCCGGGTAATGCAAATGGTTGGAAGCAACTGGGTTATAGCGTAGTATTTAAATAAAGGACAACTCACCTGGCGACAGAGGAGGAGTAATGCTGCTGGTGCTGGTTCTTCTACCAGTGGGTTTTGGGGCAATTATTGGCGGTTTCTTAACACCCTTGGAATTTACGCCCAGAGCACCTTCTATTCTTCGGACTGTTAGTAGAATTTCATCTAATTTATCGCTGTTCACAGGTTTAATCTCACAATAATTGGAGCTATATGCGTCACTTACATAGCCAGCCATAGTTCATAGAATGCTGGCTTATCGGAGAGCAAAAATACACATTGGCGTTGCGGCGAGACCCGTGCTGAAATGAGAGTGGGTAGCTAACAGTACGAAGAACAAACATCTGACATGAAGCGTGACCGGGATTTTCACTTGTCGCAACTGGCGACGTCACGACGACAGAACGATACAAAATGATGTGTCTACCACTTTTGTCTGGTCGGTATATAGTGAGACAATAATCAACGAAAAGTAATATCTAAAAGCGTGAACCAGTAGAATCGAAATTACAAGACGGCAAGCAGCCACCAATTGTACACAAAAACACACATGGACTTTGAACAATACCCTGTTAAGTTGGTAAAAGTTATACTATTCAAGGGTAAACGATTAAAGATTTTAACAATAAACACAACAGTATCCTTAATATTGGATATAAAATAGATAACTAACTTTAACTACCACGTAACTAAGTGTGTAAAACATCTGAAATGTTGTTCATATTGCAAATTACATATCTTTTACACCAAATATGGTATTTGTATGGACTTCTAGTTTAAGGTAGGAGGATATAGTGAGACAATAATCAACGAATTGTAATATCTAAAAGCGTGAACAGCGACCCTATGTATACAAAAACACACGTGGACTTTGAACAATACTCTATTGAGTTTGGCCGATAAACCTAATATTTATATACACCACTCAAAGAAGATTCTACGAAAGGACATACCGCTAAATTGCCCGTCAAAGTTACTTCAAATTTAAGAAGTTAACCCCCTTAAACAGAATCGGTAGCGTTAACGTTAAAAGCATGAACTGAAGACGTGACTATAGTTTTTCATCCAAGCATAGCAGCCAAAAGATTAGAGATTGTCAACTATGTGTTTAACCACCACACTTTATACACATAAAGGAATAGTTACATCGAGTTGAAACTCATGGGATGTTAACAAATATGAACTAGAAAGTGTCAACCACGTGTTTAACCACCACCATTTGTAAAACACATTTTGTATGCCATATATTCATGCTACAGGGTCCCTAACCACAATTTGTATTTTATACACTGAGTATGTAGTTTGTTTCTGCAAGCATAAACGCATGGGTCCCATAGTTATCAAACCAAACTTCTTCTCCATGTGTAGATAAAAAAAGAACAATCGTGTTAGATTTACGAACATTTCACCACAAATGTTTTAAATAAAAGCTTCTTTTAAGCGTTTTTCGTGGTTTTAGGGATTACTGGGTTTATTAGATAAGTTTCTACTGGGTTTACTACGTACGTTTCGGTTTTTACCTATGTGGGTTATGTTGTATAACCATTCTTAATGTTTTATTCTGATTAGTCAATTCCTTGTCTGATTTGTCGACTCCTTGTTAAAGATGTTTGTACGATATGGCATGCCTGTCACAATCATAATTCAGGAAAATATCTGCGTTTTTAAAGGAAATACCCTAATAAATGATTTTTTTTAATTGGAAGAGTGTTTAAATGTCTAACATTTTACCAAATCTGAATCAAATTGGAGCTGCCGTTTAAGCGATATGCGCAAAAAAGCTATTTTTTTAGAAAAAAATACCGTTTTGGTTATTAACGTATCAGGGGAATTCCCCTAGATATATTACCCAAAATTTTGGTTTCTGCATATCTAGGCCATGTTGTCTAACAAATAAAAAAGTTGGATTGAGCATACATTTTTTCTCTTGTAGATGTCAGGGCGACATGACATGCCTGTCACAATCATGATTTGACAACAAAAGCTTATTTTTAGGGTATTTCCCTAGGTAATTTTTTTATTTCTTTTAAGTGTTAAATCAGTTACTAATGCACTTACATTTTATCAAATCTGATTCAAACTGGATTTACGGTTCAAAAGCTATGTGCAAAAAAGCTCATTTTTTTAGAAAAAAAATATTGTTTTGGTTTTTAACGTCTCAGGGAAATTCCCCTGGATATATTACCCAAAATTTTAGTTTTTTCAAATCTAGGCAATGTTGTCTAACAAATGACAAAGTTTTATTGCAATTCCATTACTCCTTCTGATAGATGTCGGTGCTACAACCCATGCCTGTCACAATCATGATTTAAAAACAAAATCTTATTTTTAGGGTATTTCCCTGGGTAATTTTTTTAATTCTTTTAAGTGATATATCAGTGGTTAATGCACTTACAGTTTACTAAATCTAATTGAAAATGGAGTAGCCGTTCAAGCGCTATGCCTAAAAAAGGTATTTAAAAAAAAAAAACGTTTTGGTTTTTCACCTACAAGGGGAATTCTCCTGGGTATATGCCCCAAAATTTTGGCTTATGCATATCTAGACCATGTTGTCTAACAAATGACAAAGTTGTATTATTGCCATTCCATTACTCCTTCTGGTAGGTGTCGTTGACACAAGCCATGCCTGTCACAATCATGATTTGAAAACAAAATCTTATTATAGGGTATTTCCCTGGGTAATTTTTTAAATTCTTTTAAGTGGTATATCAGTGGCTAATGCACTTACAGTTTACCAAATCTAATTGAAATTGGAGTAGCCGCTCAAGCGCTATGCCTAAAAAAGGTAATTTTTTAAAAAAAGATACCGTTTTGGTTTTTCACCTCCAAGGGGAATTCCCCTGGGTATATGCCTCAAAATTTCGGTTTATGCACATCTAGACCATGTTGTCTAATAAATGACAAAGTTGTATTGCCATTCCATTACTCCTTCTGGTAGGTGTCGTTTCCACAAGCCATGCCTGTCACAATCATGATTTGAAAACAAAATCTTATTTTTAGGGTATTTCCCTGGGTAATTTTTTAAATTCTTTTAAGTGGTATATCAGTGGCTAATGCACTTACAGTTTACCAGATCTAATTGAAATTGGAGTAGTCGTTTAAGCGCTATGCCTAAAAAAGGGATTTTTTTAAAAAAAGATACCGTTTTGGTTTTTCACCTCCCAGGGGAATTCCCCTGGGTATATGCCCCAAAATTTTGGCCTATGCACATCTAGACCATGTTGTCTAATAAATGACAAAGTTGTATTGCTATTCTATTACCCCATTTGATAGATGTTGTTGCCACAAGCCATGCCTGTCAAGCGTTTGACGAAAAAAAAAAGAAAAAAAAAGAAAAAAAAAAAACGGACAAAAACAATATGTGTCCCATTTTTCCAAATGGGACCCATAAATAGATGTGCAGCGGTCAAATCCGGGAATTGGAACCAAGAATAAAACGGGATTATTACGCCAGAGTTGCATCAAAGATTTTAAAAAGAACACTAGCTTTTTCCATTTTCGTATATGCTTGCAGAAACAAACTGCATATTTCGTGTATGAAATATACCATGGTGGTTAGAGATTCTTTTTTTTTTTTTTAAGGCAGAGTTTCGGGCCCACGATACTGGGTTGTTCCCTAAGACAAGTTTTTGCATATAGTTATGGATTTCTTTTTGGCGATTTGCCGATATCTCCGAAATGTAAAGGAATATTTATTCCAAATTTCTAAAAAAGTTACAGATATATAGCAATAATAGGTAGGCTACATTAATATTTTATGACGATAAAAAAAGTTTAAAACTCCAGTTGAAAATAAATAGATACAGAATTTGATTACGAATAAAAAATATACGTACACCCCATACGCATATTTAACTATTATAGGAAAAATTCCCCAAGATTGCACCAAAACTAGTAATCACTCACTCTCCTTTGCGCGGATGAAAATGTTTAATTGAGTTAAAAGTGTTAGCGAATGTGGCTTGGATCAGCAATAAAAAGTTTTGGGTGAATTTCGTTAGGGAATTGCTTTTCAGACTGAAGAACATAAGCATGACTGCGGTTTTTTGAATTTGTATGCCTAATATTGTTTAAAAGCCTAACTTTTGGGACTGGTAGGGATTATTTACCTCAATTTTTAAACAAAACTTGAAGATGAAAAAAATGAACTTAAGAGTGTCAATCATGTGTCAACAAACCGTTATTGTTATCCATGTTCATTACACAAAATATATTACATGTTATTGTCAGATATGTGCACGTCGGGTCCATGCTATCTGACATTCCACAAAATTTCAGCCGACTGCTGTAGTTTTGGATCTGCAAGCATAAATTTATGGGTCCCATACCAAATTTCTTTTCGATGTGCCATTAAAAACAATTATTCAGATTTGTATACATATGTTTCAGATTTGTATACATTTACAACGGTTAAAATAATATTACTTGTATAATGGTTAAAAAATATGCGGATTACATTTTTTAATTATTACGTCAAATTTTTGGAAGATTTTGTGAAATGTTCCGATCATGTATTTACTAGAACTTAGACAAAAAACACATCTATTCCATCTAAAATAGGATATAAAAACTTAACATGATTTCAAAAGTTCTTAAATCTAAATATTCGTTAGATACTACTCTTTTTAACAAAAATCGTCATATTTAGCGTATATACGGAAGTATTTTGTTACTTTGTTATATTTTAAACAGCATTTGATAAGGACGAATATTTCACCACACGTGTTTTAAAATTCAACTTTGTTTATTAACGGATATAGAGAAAAGTAGCTAAATTCTTGTAAAAAACGATATAGTTTTTCACGCTTTGGAGGGAAATCCCCTGGATTTATCACCTAAAATTTGGGCTTGTGCATATTTAGACTATGTTGTCAAACAAAAAGTTTTACTGCAATTCCATTACTTTTTCTGGTAGATGTCGGGGCCACATGTCATGTATGTCAAGTGTTTGACGAAAAATATATTTAAAACACGGACAAACACATTGTGTCCTATTTTTTTCTAATGGGACCCATAATGAAATGCAAAATACTATGTACATCACTATTATTGACCAAGCGGAAACGAGCTAAGTTTTAAATCTATCATGGTCTTGTCAGTAAGACGCTGTTTATATAGAATTATGTACATGACGGTCGCACTAACCATTCGGCAAAGCAACCGTTTCAACGTTTCTGTGCAGTTGTCGCTCTCCAACTCACATAACAAAGACCTATATTTTTCTAGAAAAAATATCAAATATATTTAATTTATTTTGTTATTTCACATTTTAAAAATATAAATTCTGCGGTAATATTTATTGAAAACTTTACTGTAAACTACAATAAACTTTACGACTTTAAAAGTTACTAAACACCCCGAAAATCGTGTTTGATATTTCTATGTTAATTCCACGCCGCTGGGGCTTGCTGATGATAATTTCTTTTTAGGCTGGTTAACTTTCAAGATGTCGGCTTCAGTGACTATTCGAACGAGAAAGTTCATGACCAATCGTTTGCTTCAGGTAATTTAGACTAAATACACGTTATATCGTACAGTCCACTTTTTAGTATCGTATATTTCAAAATCAATGACCTACCTAATGATGGTTACGTTTAATTAAAGGGAAGTGTACTTCCACTTTAATTTGCTTGTAGACCATTCACATCGAATCGTAATATTCAAATTGTAACAAACTGATGACACTCTATAATGCATTATTATATTTTTGTTTTATCCGGTGTTTTTGTCAGTAATATTTTAAAGCATAACATCTTACAAAATGCCACCATATCAATTGTTTTCATTTAAATCGAGTTTTCCCCAAAAGATTGATTTCTAATGAGCTGGTTTTTACTCTATGACAATTTCACAGTAGTGTAGTTAATAACCACAAATTAATGTTTTTTTTCTTCGGATATCCAATAATAAATGTTAATGCTTTTGGAGTCAATGGAATGAAGCTTTGTTAATGGTTGGTTGGTTGAAAATTTCCAAAACCTGCTTATTAATTTTTAAATTTTACTGGATTATCTTGTAGCATAGGATATAGACCTATTTATGTTTTGTGCATATGTTATCATCAATCACATTTCTTTATTCTCTAATAATCTTTCAGAGGAAGCAGATGATCGTTGATGTCCTGCATCCAGGCAAAGCCACAGTGAGCAAAGTTGCCATCCGAGAACAGCTTGCCAAGATGTACAAGACCACACCTGATGTTGTAATCGCGTATGGTTTCAAAACACAATTTGGAGGCGGCAAAACCACCGGCTTCTCGCTAATCTATGACAATCTGGATTACTGCAAGAAACACGAGCCCCTCTATCGATTGGTTCGCCACAAGCTGTCTGAACCCAAGACGAAACCATCACGCAAACAACGAAAGGAAAGAAAGAATCGGCAGAAGAAACTGCGTGGCACTGCAAAGGCAAAGGTCGGAAGTGGCAAGAAGAAGTAAAATTATACGAAAGTGGATTTGTTTGTATATTTAAATACAAGCGCTACATTCATCTTTTGTCTTTTTAGACGGTAATCTTGAGAAATAGATCATACAGGGTTATCTAATTGTTTTACATCTTAGTGGAGGAAAAGATAGTTTGAACTTCTTTTTGCGGGTGCCTCTAAAATACTACAGAATCACTTGGAGAGCTTGGATCGCTTAAATTTCTTTGGAAAGTAATTCTAACCCAAACACTAATCTCAACCCCAGAACTAACTTTTATCCCAACCATAACATTAATATCATGATATTTATTTTACTGGGCTTTTTAATTATAAAGTATAGTAAGCGCTTAAAGCGATCCTGTAGTATTTAAAGGTACTGTGTTTTGCTGGTGATAAAAAATGCATCCTATTGTAATATATGCATTTTGGGTATAATGATTGATTCCTTAAGTTTAATTTTTTTAAGAGTAATGAAATGGAGAGATGCACCACTAAAAGTTTACATCTATGATATTAAGAATAGTACATGCACGCAGTCCAGTTACACAAGGGGATGTAAAACAAACAAGAGAGTTAATTGTTTTCACATTTGTCAGATTACCTCATGCCTACTGTCAAGTTAATAGAGCTATTACAATACATTCTATATGGTTGAGAGTCTTGAGACATTACTTCAGTTTGCAGTCAATGTTCGATACACTGCAGGCGATAAATTACTAGCCCAAGGACTTGCTAGTGATTGCACGGTAGTGTTGTAAGAGGTATGTATTGTGAAACTGCTACTTACAAAGACAAAAATTTTTAATACTCAACATTTATTAATATTGCGTATTTAGTACAGGTAAAACAGTCCAGTAAATAAAAAATTAAATTAATTGATCGACCATTGCATCACTCCACTTCAATCTTCGCAACACCGTCTTGCATCTTTGAACCACATCGTGTATTTGAGGACACGTCAGTAATAACGTTCTTGCATCTTCTAACGTTTTATCACCCAATTTTGGCGGAATAGAACCTAAATAAGGAATGGGATAGGATATTTATCCCTTTGAAAAGGAAAATGCAAGGTAAGTTAACACACGGGCAATCGTCAGATAACTCTGCTGTGCGCCCACCCTTCGGTTACTGAAGCCATTTAAGTGCGTTGTGTTTCACATGTTCCGTCAATTTGGCAGAACCCATCGTTCTGCTGGGTTCAGGCAATGTCCAGCCTTACCTAAGGAAACAAACTACTCGCTAGTGACCATTTTGTGATGATAAGTGTAGAATACCTTCTGTTATGGAAGTGGTTTCAGTGGAACAGCAGTTATTATCTTCTAGCTTAGAGTTTTTTCCCACACAGCTACAACCTTCACATGCATCTGCTGAATTCAAGTCCATATCCATTTCTACCATGTCTACAATAGGATTAGATTCTGCAGGGTTCCTACTACACATAGAACTATTTAAACTCATTGATAAGAAATCTTCCGCAACACCATCTGTTTCTAAAGTTGATATGGTCTCCATGATGTCATAAGCATCGATGATGATGTCATCAGAAATAGGATCACCCTCGTAGGAGTCCTGGTAAGCCATCAAGCCACTGTAACAGTACAAGTTTATACGTAAAAGCATGGGATAGGGTATTTATGTTTATCTTCTTGGGGTTGCCCAAGGACACAACCGTCTAGCTAGTGACATGTTTCGAACCCGCAACCCTTCGGTTAAAAGGTGACGTACTAATCCACCAAACTATGTGGACGGACAGTGCATAGATTTGATAGTTGAACAAAAAATAGGTCTCAAAATAAAAACAATGTTATTTATAGGTTTTTAATGTCTTTTTCTCTGCTGACAGATAAGTGTCACAGGTTATTGTATTGTCAAAATGCCAGAATGATTGCTGTAATACCATAGCAGCTGAGCATGTGGTATTGTGATTAGCCATTTTAGTAACTTCCTGGACAGCTGGTAAGATTTATACCACCTACTTTTATGTTCCGTACATAATTAACAGGTAATAACTTTGCATCTGCAAAGGTTTTCCATTACCACAAACTAACAGCTACATTTTAAGAAAGTTAAGGAAAAACTCCAGTTATTTTTTTAAATTTTAAATCATTTAAACTGAGATTGGTGAGTTCAACAATCTTGTTCAAGTTACATGAAAGTGCTGAGCACCACTAATGTAAAATAATATAATTAAACATACTTATGTAAAATAATATAATTAAACGTAATGATGTAACTAAAAATCAATAAGTATAAAGCAATATGGTCGATCTATCACCAAGAAACTATTTTATTTTTGGCCAAAGAGGTTTAAATCTCTGGTGTTGTTAAATTAAATAACTTTCCTTGTTTATACAAGTAATGAAACAAAAACAAAATAAACATACTCTAAAATTCCTTTTACTTTGGACAATAAAAAGCATGATAGCAAGCCTTGTTTGAATCCAGTATTGAATCCATTTTGAATTGTATGTTGTTGTCCAACAGTGGCACCTTCAACAAAGCCATTCTGGTGATAAATTTGGTGTGAGAATGATAAATGATCATGATATATATATAGGAAAAACTATTTAAGCTAAAGATGAATAGCAACCTATGGAAACAGCATTAGCATTGGCGATTCACCCGATAAGACGATTTTATGTTTTCACCGGGTCCATTTCTATACCATAAAAAAATTCTGTACTAACTCATTTCCACCTTTATAACTATAGGATAAAAATAGGTTTAATCCATTTTGTTCAATGGATGTTCATTTCTATATAATGGGATGTGAAAAATCCATTTACACACGATAATCCACATTAAAAAATGTTATCCATAGTTATCGTTGGATACCTTGTGAGGGGAATTTATGTATTTATTTACTTAAACCCAGCCAGTAATCAAAGCTATTGTAGGGTGTTAAATATGACAGTGGTTTCTATACGTGTTTTAAAGACTGTCGTTTTGCCATTTTACCAGTTTTCCAAATTTTTAACAAAGGTCTACTTAGGGAAAGCGGTAAGGAGGGAAACTGCACAATAAAATGAATATTAGGGCATAAGAGTTAGCCTTAAACATGGGTTTAGAGTTAGTTCAGGGGTTTATAATAGTGTTTAGGGAAGGGTTAAAATTAATTTTCATAGTTTTACTGAGCAGTTTCTCTTATTCCCGCTTTCCCCCCTTTAGCGTTGCTCGTCTACTTGGTGTTTTCATCGTGGAAACAGAAAATAAACTAAACTAAGATACAAATTGACACAGATATTTATTTACTCCACACAGATACCACTGTAAAATAAGTATTTCAAAAACCTACCTTTAAACGCGACTGGCAGACCTGATTCCATTCTTGCGAGATAACTTCCATTTCCGAAGCGTCTTGGTCAAATATATCTTCTTCCATGGCCTTCCTAGAGCTTTTTATATCGGTAGTGTAACAAAAATACCTGTATATCTTTAATGTATCCAAAACGGCATCAAAATAACTAAGAAAACGACAAACACGCGCAATAATACATAACAAGGGTACTTACCAAATGATATTAGCATTAGCCGAGTATAAACAAATTCCTCTCCAAAGTAGGAATTAATTTTAGTTGAGTCATCATTTTCCACATGGTGACGTAACAATAAATAAAATTATACTACAAGAACGATAAAAGAAAAAAAAAGATCAGCCTTAAAATCATTCTTTTACTTAAGGCAACAGTAAAAAAGTATTTATTTTAAAACGACTTGGGTTAAGTGTCGTGAGATATGTGGCAAAGGTTGACCATTTAACTGAACTGAACCCGTATACGACTGAATCCCGTTCAACTGATCCCCATTATAAATAAAACCTTACAATGAATACCCTACAACCGAATCTAGTACCACTGATCACCAACAACAGAATACCCACAACTGAACCCCTTATCCCTTACAACCAGAGAGTGTCAACCACGTATGAACCATCACTATTTAACCCCCTCGAGTGTACGCTTATATTTTTCTGCATGCAAAACGATTGGGTTCCCTGGCTACCTCATCAGCCTTGGTATATCTTATATAAAGTGTATAACGCTTGTTTCTGCGAGCAGACATTAATGGGCTCCTGTGTAACCAATCCTAACTCAATATCTATATTTTCTACATGAACCTATATCTCTTTGTTAAAAATGTTTTTGTTCGAACAAATTGTGCTGTGTATAAAGATCGAAGGCTGAAATACCAAAAGTAAACAACATGTCAATGTGTTAAATACGAATAAATAAAATTTGAATACTGAAAGTCTAATGTTCAAAATTTATTTCCAACATCAATACAAAGAAATGTTATGACTTCCAAACCCTTTTAAACGGCACTTGAGTTTATCAAACTTAATAGTCAGTTATAGTATTAATACGTCTGTATGGGATAATGTGTTTATGTAAAGGCTTCAGTTGTCATGTGGTTAAACAAAATGTGTTTACTTGTAAAATGTTTAGTTGCAGGGATTTATTTGTAAGGGGTTCAGTTTTAAAAGGGTTCAGTTGTAAGGTTCAAATGGTGAATG
>CH003275.1:676877-689358 GCA_000149265.1 Ciona savignyi
CCCCCCCCCCCCCCCCCCGCCCCCCTCCGCGCCCCCTCCCCGTTCTCCCCTCCCCCCCCCACTGTCCCCCCCCGCCCTCTCCCCCTCCGCCCCCCCCCCCCTCGCCCCCCGCGCCGCCCCCCCCCTCCGCGCCCTCCCCCCCCCCCCCTCCCCCCCCCCCCCCCCCCCCGCCCCCCCCCCCCCCCCCCCCCTCTCCCCCCCCCCCCCCCCCTCCCCCCGCCCGCCCCCCCCCCCCTTTCCCCCCAATATTCAATCCCCAATCTCCAACCCCCAATATTTCCCCAATATTCAACCCCTTATTATCTAACCTCTCAATATTAAACCCTAAATATCTAACCCCCAATAGATGTTGGTCCCACAAGACGAAGCAGTGACGTCCATTCCAATCGAATCGACAACAAACTCGAATTTAAACGACTCATCAGGATATGAATCCGATTCAAATGTTCAAGAAGAATCAGAAATGTGAGATTTAGATTCTGTCAATCTCTTTTAAATAACAAGTCAACAATGTTAAATAAACTTAAATTCTGCAGATAACTCAGCGAGCGACTTATTCATTCAATTGTATTGGCATTATGGATAATGTATTTCTCCCATAAATGTACGACTAGAATATAACTTGATTTGAGTTTAACTTATTTAGTGATCCATTTTATGATAGATTGGCTTTAGACTTTTGGTAAAAAAATAAAATACACTAAATATCTTTTAGCCTTAAAGCTAGAAAGTTTAGCCACAAATAATTGTAAATTCAATCAGTTACAGTTAATAATATACCATATTAGGGTTAATAATTATTTATATATTGTTAGCAAACTTCATTAGCTTGCTTTAATTATGCAGTTTTATACATCACTATTTGATTATCTAGATACAACTTATTATCGATTTTACAGTAATGTTTGTTTAACAATTTGTGTATGTGCGGAGGAACATGCTTCAGTACTAGATAAACAAATCAACTATTTAAGCAATAAAAAATGAGGTTGAAAAGCAGGATAGGATATTCATATTTATCCCAGTGAAGGGAAAACCAAGGGGGTCAACACAATGGCAATCGTCAAATCACTTCGCGCCCACCGTCGGGTTACCTAGAGCTATTGTGTTAAGTATGATTTACATGTTCCTTCAATTTAGTAGAACCTTGGGTTCAGGCAATGTCTGTTAAGTGCCTTGCCGAAGGACACAACTGACTAGCAAGCGACCAGTTTCTTACCTGCAACCCTTCAACTGAAAGGTGACACACTTAACCATCAGACTAGACTAATCTGTCAACTGAGCAATACTGTCATTAAGAAATAATGGGTTCTATGTTCTACCAAATTAAGAAAATCTCTCAATTATGACTGCAAATATATAATAATAATCTTGATGGTCGTGATACTAATCAACTTCGATATCAATAAATGTGTATTGGGTTTATCATACCATTTACGTATTATTTTATTGGTAAAATTTTTAGCACTTGCATAAAAATCGCTTTAAGTTTATCACTAGAAATCCTGTTTATGCAATCACAAAAGGCATTTTTGGGTCGACTAACTCAATCAACATTTGTTATTGTGATATAATCATCGCAACAAAACGAAGTCCTATGCTAAACCAAACAATTAGCGTGTAAATGGTGCTTTGTGTAATTGAAGTTGAACTCAAAAAACTTTACGAATTTACCAACTAATCAGTTTGTAAGTTTATCGCAATAATTAAAATAAAATATGATTTCTTTTTACACACAAGTTATAGTTTAATTGTTCTCAGGAAACGTGTTGCAATCCGTTAAAGAGGTTTAGTTTATATTTTGGAAATTTCCCATGTATACTGATAATAGTCATGATTATACGTACTTTTTTTACAAGTATCGTTGCAGCCCTAGTCTTAATAATACACAACATACTGCAATAGCTCCGGTAACCTGACATTACATGCAATGTCATCTGATAAATGCCGTGTGTTAAACACTTTTACGTTTTCTCAATCACAGGGATAAAACCTAAATATCCTATCCTATTGATATTTTAAACAATCAAATATGAGAGATCATGGGAGTCTATAAGATCTTGCACCACAAGGAATCTTGTGCAGCTTTGCCTTGTTACAATATATGGCAAGTGCAGAATGTATGCTGATCATGTGTGCAAGTTTTACATGTGTATGAGCTCACCATACCTGTTGCTGTTGCTGTTATTCCACTACACCAAATTATTCCCTCTTACCCCTTGTACTTCCAGACTTCAAGTGAAGGGTGTAGCGGCCACCCCCCAACCAATACCCCACTACCTGCTTGACCCCACAGAAGCCCATGAGAAGTCAGGCTTATCCCACCTAGTGGAGGAGGTGTACGAACAAGATGGTGAAGTCGAGGAATATCTCGCTTATGATATCAGGGAGATGTAAGTCTTTATTCCTGAAGTTTTAATGCCATTTCAATATTGCCTAATGTAATGTAATATAATCCTATGTATTAAAATAACATTATTAAGTAATGCGACTTTTATATTGTCTCCGTGCCATTTTATAATATTTCCATGCTGTTTTATATTATTTTCATACCCTTTTTATTTTATTTCCAAGCCATTTTATAGTATTTCCATGGGTTATTTTACTATTTCCATGCCGTTTTATAATATTTCCATAGGGATGAAGAAGAGCATCCCAAACGATACCACGTACCCCATCGCCGTAGACTAGGGTTTCCCCCAATCACCCCTAACGCATGCGTGCGAGATGCTGTGCTGCACCACATATTCGACGCGGTCTGGTCACAAGTCGTCCCATGTTTATCTGGGAGCGGAGGTCACCGGAACAAGATCTCCATTCTTAAGGTTGGGGTTGAAGATATGGCATGCCGAATTCGTACATAATGCTAACTGATGCCTGCTGTAGGAAACAAAGCAAAAAGTGTGGCATAAAATTTATTAATCTGATATACCCACAATTAGGTTAATCGGCTTGGCTTACTACCACTACTGAACTAATGAGAAACAAATATGTCCACTACAGGCTTAAGTGTGAGTAGCGCGTACACTAAACATTAAAAACATCGATTTAAATAGTGGAACTGAGTTTTGTCTAAACCCTACAGTTAGGTACAAGGTAATCTAATGAATATATGTGTGTTTATGGCTCTTGGGTTTTCTCATTTACCATGTGATAAACATGAATATCCTATCCTTAATACTACCTCATAGCGGTACTAATAGAAAGTAACATTTTGGAAAATATTCTAATTGTCTGAGCCTTTGTAGTATTATTTTTCCACTGATTTCCTTGTTTTTAACATTGTTTCCATGGATTTTTATAATCGAACTGAATGATGTTTTTTATGATTTAAATAACTAAAGTGACATCTTGGCTCCTTGCATTGTTGAAATACTGTAGGTGTTATGATCACAAGATAACTCAAATAGGCATACTCCTGCTACTGCTATATGTGTTATGCTAAATTAAAGCCAAAATTTGATATCCTTTGAAATGCTTATTATACCAGGGTGCTTTAATTTCAGTTATTCCAATTCCTCCAAAATGAGCCAGTTCAAACCACATTAATCCACTTGTGACCAGGTATTACTGCACAACTACGCAGCATCACAAAGTGGGAAAAGCATCCCCGTCCCATCCCTCACAAGCGACGACCATGTATCGAAACGACCCGCTGAACTTGGCTCCTCGTTCCATGATACTTCTGTGTACCTCACCTTCGAACCTGGCACCAACAGAAGTGGTAAGCTACAACCATTGTTGCTACTTTTCAGGAACTTATTTAAAACATCTATGATCATTATATCAATCATGCAAACAACTGTCGTTGAGGAAGGGTTATGTTGATTGACAAATGAATGTGGTTATTGTTACGACATAAAGTCATGTGTAAAACTTATCACAAAAAGACTATTTTATGGGCCTAATTTAAAAATAAAAACCGCTGTTCTGGCTCTATAGACGATATGTCTTGTGCTGGTGTCACAACCTGATTGACACTTTCCTCAATGACAAAGGATTTGTGTTAAAATGTTTCTGCTACTTTAAACACCATGCAATCTTTAAACAGGTTTGGGAAAGTATGGTTATCTATGTTAAATTCTAAAAATGTGTTTGGCCAAATGAGAATTAAATTCCCTTTATGTTGTATTATGAGTGGTACTGGGGTGCAATTTAAAAGACAAACATGAAGTTTGCACCCCTGACCCCCCAACTTAAGTTGATGAAGGATTAAAAACAAATTGCTCAGATGATGAGGATGAAATGTACGCCTCCGCCGGTGTCACCGTGGACCGAGTGGGTCATCCGGGAATGCACCCTTCATTATCCATCCCCCCGCGCCTCCTCTACCCCGACCCCATGCTTCTACCCCCATCACGGGGGAGTTACCTCGACCAAGCAAGTGGGGCAGTGGGGAGACACGTCCAATTTACCCCGGTAATCAATTTTTGTGAATTTCATTCTAACCCCACTCGTTTTCACAGCTCTATTGTTTGACCCATGACCCCCAACTGTTGTTATCCCACTAAGTTTAACCCGAAATTAACCCCTCCTGCCTTGGTATGACCTAATTAAATGTTAACGTGCCTTTATATTTCCTTTAAAAATGCCAACCAATATCAATTTTTTCTTAAAATGTACAATCTCGGTTGTTATTCGAACTTACACCCCATTTCGAACTTATTATGTATACCCACATCAAGTAACCCTAATACTCACCCCACCCCCCCGCAGGCACGGCTGTCCACAGCCCCAAACCCCAACCAGGGGAATCTGGATTCACTCAACGATGTGATGAAGATCAGCCAGAAGAAGCTTCAAGCCAGGAGCGAGAAGATATCCATGTAATTTGGTGTCAACTCCTAAACTTTCGTGATTCTAAGCTATTCACCCCCACAGAGCTGATGAATTACCCCCCGGTTTGCTCCACGAGCCCCGATTACGCCCCTCTTCGAGCCACTATCTAAACGGGGGTAACATGTTTTCCTCCGTCACACACCACCTATCCGCCATCGGCATCGGTTCCAGCCCCCTATCCACCCCCAACCGGCCGTACACGTCCCGCGATCTGTTTGGTGGGGTAGCGGGGTCAACAACGAGGCAGCCGAGTGCCACAACGAAGAAGGGGAGGGTGAATCGTCCAGCTCGTCTGCTGCCCCTGGACAGGTGAGATGATTAGATGCTTCTATCACTATGGGTGGAGATTTCATTCATTGTGTGTGTTCCTACCATCGGGTGGTTTGTCAGAATATATTGATTATATTGTTGCTATGTTGTATATGTTGTCTGAATAACTTGGGTAAGTACATCACTATTCAGTTGAAGGGTTGCAGACTGTTTAAACTGGTTACTAACTAGTCGTTTGTGTCCTTAAGCAAGGCACTTAGCAGATTTTGCTTGAACTCAGAGAATAAATAGGTTTCACTTAAAACTAAAGAAATGTTTCAATTATTTTCAAATTTTATAACATAACCATATCTATAGTGGGCTTGTGCTAACTTTCCAGTGTTTAAGAATAAAAACATGATTAATGAAACACATCCTATATCTTGCTTTAGTGGTCGTTTTATTTTATATCCGAATTCTTATTATCCACCGATGTTTCATGATACTGACTATATGTGTGCACATCCCTTCACTCCCTGCACCCACCATTCCCTCCCCCAGAGCAAAGACCCCCAACGTTGACTTCGACGGGATGGTGAAAGCAACGAAACTCACCCGTCCCACCAACATGGAACCCGCCTCCCAATCATTGGGTAACTTCCACATGAATTCACCCCCCAACACCCTCCAACCACCACCCACCGCACCTAACCCCACCACAGGGGTGAACTCCCATTGGGTGAACCCCCGTTTACCCCCAATCCACAGCCTGGAGTCGCTGCAGGAGAATTCGTTGGCGGAGTTTAAGAAAGTGGTTCGTTGTTTGTTTCATCATTACATAGTGTGTGCTTATACATATGCAGGATTGGATTAAGTTAAACCAGGCTTAATCAAAATTGCTGTACACAAACCTAGTACAACCTTAAATCTGATTTTGTTAAGCTTGGCGTAACAATAACAAATATTGCTGTGAAGGAACCCAGTTCAATATTAAACTTGTTTTGTTAAACTTGGTTTTAGGGAAATTGCTGTGCAGGAACCCATTGCATGATTAAGCCAATTTAGTTAAATCAAGTTTAATGAGTTTTGCTGTGCAGGAACTTACTTATGCAAAAATACGATTAAAGGAATCTCTATAGTTAAAACCGTTACAAATGCTAATACAACAGACTTTGAAGTTTTTATTGAAAGTTTCCACCCTAACCTTTGTACGACAACTGATGTTGTGGCTACATTTACATAATATATTTGCTGCGGTGTTCCAACTATATGTGTTTTGTTTTGGATTCCTACCTCATAGCTTGGTGAATTAGTGGGACGTGTTTTAAGGTTTGCATATTCTAAGCTGGTCTATAGCTAGGCGGTTGTGTTCTTTGACTTTGCACTTAATGGACCTTGCCTGAACCCAGCGAATTAATGGGTTTTATCAAATTAAAGGAACTATGAATGATACACAACATACTGTAATAGCTTGGGTAACCCACGGTGGGCTTGAGGTGATTTGACGATTGTATGTTAACCCACTTGATAGTGCCATTCACATGGATAAACATGAATATCATACGCTATCTCTCTATTATGTCACCTTTGACCAAATAATGCAAGTTTAAGCATGAATCTATGTTTGAACGCAAATTTTCCACTGCAGAGAGGCAGGACGGCTTACAACAGGATATCTAGCGCCCTTGTGGACGACAAACCAACCCAGCGTGGTTTCGACGTCTTCTCCCGACCAAATACCACGCACACGTTCCGGGTGGGTGCATTTGGTTTGTGATAAAACTTGTTTGTTGTGTTATATTACTCTGGTGTCCCTGTTTGACTAGCAAGCGTTCATAGGATGCTTGGCACGAAAAAGAGTGGTCAAATAGGTTCGCCACTTGTCGAACATTGAGATAAAATCCGGAGAGCCAACATGATATTTCCGTTTATTAATACGGAACCAAAACACAGAGTTCCAATACGGTTCATTGATCTTCAGTTTTCAGAAAGTTACTGTTTCAATATCACTGGAGAGTTAACATCTGCTGAACCTTTCACATGTGGACCCATCCGCCACATCACCCCCATAACAAAATAATATTTGTCCCCTCACATTTTGACCCAAAATCATATTTTTCCAGACTGATAACTTCATCCAAAAGCGGTCGACCTCAGTCACCCCCTCCAATCTCACTTTGGGGGCACAGGGGAATTCCCTTGGAATATCAGGAATCAAGACTTCGAGTCCATCAGGATTGGGGTTCCTTCCTAACCAGGGGAATCCCCACACACAACCCACGTCAACTAGCCCCGATAATGTATCAGGGCTGGCAGGCATCACAGGTAAGCTTCCTGTACAGAATAAATAGGTTTTTTTTACCCTCAGTTTTTACTCGATATAAAGAAAAATTATGACACACACCACTGAAGTAATCCAAATAGTTTGTATCTTTGCAAATAACTGAAATCATAATCATTTTTTAACCCCTATTAACCCACCCCCCTTCCCAGGTATTGGTATCAATGTGTTTGGAGGAGGGCATTCCCCTGATGACAAGGATGAGGATTCGTGGGGTGAGTTGGTCCCGGGTTCGATGGATACATTGATATTGTTGGACCCATTATGCCACTGGGTTTGGGCGATGTCCGCTAATTGCCTTGCCCTTACATTACATTAATATGGGCGGGTCCACAGTAGCTACAGGGACCAGAAATTTAGGCCATGGAAGGCCCATTACTCCAGCGCCCCGGGCTAACATGCTTGTACAACTGACTACGATAGAATGGATAATAATAATGTTTAACCTCGTAAATGGGTAAATGCAAGGGGCGTTAAAAACCCGGCAATTTTCAGGCCACATCACAGCCGCCGTTTGATTACCGGAGCTATTGCAGTGTGTTGACATTATTTCAATTTGGTAAAACCCATTATTTCACTGTGTTTTGGCAATGTACACTAGGTGACTTCTCCAAGAACACAATCGACTAGCTAACGACCAGTTTCCAACCTACAACCCTTCGGCTAAAAGGCAATGCACTAACCCACCAAACTAATCGGTCAGACTAGTTAGATACTGGTCTTAACACACAATACACAGACACATATAAGTTTTGTCTTAACTCCTTCGCACACAGGCCAACCAATCAACACATCTAATATGAGAAGAAAGCGTACTGTGATGGGATTCATATGAGGTCGTCTACACGACTATTAAAACGCAACAGATGTTTTGTAGTATTAGCCTCGTTCAACTAGAAGTGGACAGGATCAGTTGTTTGTGCTTATTTTTTAAACTTTCAACACTTATTTAGAAGTGGCACACGATAGATCTTCAGTTTTGTGCAATACCCCCCCAAACACACTGTACATAAAATGATTACCATTTGTTGCTGAGATAAACAAACAGAATGAGATGCAACATCCCAAATCAAGTGAAACAATTTGTACATTTCCTTGTTCCATTATTTACTTTGTTCATTTGCACCACCTATTGAGAATCTCTTGTTGAATATTTCCAATAAAATAGTTTCTTTACCACTGCGTTTTTATAATCATGTGGATCCTGCACAGCCTTCATAGGCCCAGAACCATCCCTCTGTATTTCAGCCTGCATTATTGAGATAGAATTAAAGGCATGAATGCGCCGAAAACATGCGGAGGAATAGAATCAATGCTGTCTGGGCCAGGCTTATCCGTGTCCAAGGATTTACCAAATCCTTTTTAAATTCCAAGCAATCTGGTGTGAACTGGAATTGATTATAATTTCGTGATGTTAACATGAACTTTTTCATGACGTTAACATGAAGAAATTCACTTGATTACAACACATTTAAACCAGTTAGAGCTTTAGAATAGGATAAAATATTCATGTTTACCTTGGTGAATAGGAAACGCAAGGGGCGTTATCACACGAGCAATCGTTAGGTTACCTTGTGCCCACCATCGAGTTACCGAGCTATTGCAGTGTGTTGTATCTAGTTCACAAGTTTTTTTAATTTAATATAACTCATTAACCCACTGGTTTATAGTCAAGAACCTGCTTGTCAATGCCTAGACCTGGTGGGACACAGGGTGCTACAAAACTGTTGCGCCAAATGTTCGAACACACAACCTGCTTTACTAGTTTGCCTTCACAGTTATTGAGTCGGTTGTGTAGCTGGGCAAAGTATTTTGTGAACATCACCTGAACCAGTGGATTAACGGGTTTTACTAAAGCTAAGGGAATGTATCTACCATGTACAACACACTGTGATATCTTCAGCAATCTGATGGTCGACACGAGGTAATCTGAAGATTAATCGTATCAAAACACTCATTTGCATATTCTTGGGGTATTTTGAGGATTTCCTGGTGATAATGCATCTTGCATTTTCCCATTCTTAGAATAAAACACCCTTCCAGACAAGTTTTTCAGTAGAAAGTTTGAAGCAAACCAACCAGAAAAAAAATCTGTTTCGAAATATTCTTTATTTAACATGGACAATTGAGATAACCAAAAGGCACAGAAAAAAAATTTAGTTCGACCGAATCTGATGAAAATAATAAAATCCACCCACCATGATCCAACTACTGATGATGGGCTTGTTCAGGGCAACATTTAAATGAACGAAATTAACTTGCCTATTAGTAACACGTAGTCCAGAATTAATTCAGTTAATATGTATGTACCTCACACACACGGACCACCACATAACCTTGCGAAATAAATTATCACACATCTGCGTCTACAATTGATTAAATAATAAAAGTAAAATGTTGCATGCCAATTTGTACAGGAGCGTTTAAGCAGGTATACATTGTGCTAGCCAACATAGAATACAATAAAACTAAAACACGAAGTTCCTTTTATTTATACCACACATTGGTTTCGTTTGATTTGCATAAACTAATCCATAAATTCTTTCAAAAGTTTTTATAACAAAAATATTCTATTCAAGTAGCAAATCTAAGTTCATACGGCACACAAATTGCTTGGTATGCAGTTCAACATGTGGTATTAGGAATCGTGAATGTACTTTTGCGTTATGTGGATATTACGCAGAGTGTTATACAGTTTGTGTCAATGGCAAATTTGCATTGAAGCAAGCACTGAAGGATGGCCGGGTGTATAATGCACATATTCGCCGAATGCTCCCAGAATTAGATGTACTGGGCCAGCCACTGGAAGCCTTCACCATAGCCTTGCTTACGCAAAACAGAACACATGAACAACTCGGTTGGTCTTGCCCCTCCTAACCGATCCAATGGCATATTCCCCTGTGGTGGTGTTGGACATTAGAAAAAAATACTAAACTTCAAATATCGTAAGGTGAAGCAAATACAATGTTGAATTTTTATAGCTGTGTCTGTATAAGTTTTAAATCTTGCATTTACATGATATGATAGAACATCTGTCATTTTTAAGTTTTTTCCAACAACCTTTTCCTATTTCGTAAATAGGTGTTTTTTTAATTGGTCTTTCTTTTTATAAAAGGAAATACAAATAAACTAGACACCAAATGTACTCCTCGGTACACAGAATGCAAATTAGTTTGCTAGAAACATGCCACTGATAGTTTGATTGTGGGCATTTTAGTTGGACAGTTTTTGAAACAAAGGCGCAAACTTGAACTTTCTAATAAGATTTTTCATTTTTCAATTCTTTGATGGTAATATGCAAATAAATCCTTCATAATTATCATTCAGAAAACCTTAAATGCCGCAAAACAACAGTCATTAAAGCACGTTAATTAGTTAAACAAAAAGATTTGCCATCAAACGTAAATACATTATATCATAAATATATATTATATATAGATAAATATATTATATCAACAACATTATACAAGCTGTATAGCAACATATATATTTTCTAGAACACAAACATATAGGATTTGCTTGAAAAACAGCTAGTCAATATAACCAACATCCAGGTCATAATTGATAATTGTTTTATGTTTTCTAACTTACAAAACCCATGTTTTAGCTCACAAATACCGTGTTTTTTAGCTCACAAATACAGTGTTTTTTAGCTAAAAAATAATGTGTTTTCTAGCTCAATAATACCGTGATTCTAGGTTAAAAATATCAGGATTTAAACCCGCTTGTGGGGGTTGGTGAGCACCATGTGAGTGAAATATCTCACCTTTCCAGTGGATCGAAGCTTGAGGACGCTGCGAAGTTCGTCTTCACTGATCGCTCCCTGCATATCAATCTTGTTCCCTAGGATGAGCACTGGTGCATTCGCTACTTGCTCATCGCACAATAGGCTCTGTGATGTCATCAATGGTAATCGTTATGACCTCACCATTACGTCATGGGTTGCCGGTAAACTTTGGTAAGTCTTTCAAGTGCAGGGGATTGCATAATTTCGATAAAACAACTAACATAAAGCAAGTGAGATGTAAAGGTGCTTCACACACCTTATATATCATGTTCAGAATATAGTCTCTACAAATGGTAAGTAGTCTAATGGTTGAAATGGATTTGATAAGCATGAATTATCTCCATGAGTGGGACAATGGCAGTTTCAGGAACAATAATTTGGTACCTTAACTAAAATTTTATTAAGAATAGCAACATAATTATGTTGACTAAGCAAAACTCACATCAAGTTCTTCCTTTGCCTCCATTAATCTTGATTGATCAGCGGAATCGACGAGGAAAACAATCCCATTAACGGCAGGGAAGTAATCCTTCCATACTTTTCGCGCTGTGATTGGGAATTGGTGAATATGACGTCTCATTAATGTACTACGTTTCACGCCATTATTCATGGTGTATATTAATAAGGAAAGTGTAGAAAATATTGTGTTTTACCGGAATAACATTTTTAGCGTCAAACATGTAGTTGGTTTTTATGTTTTATTTGCATTTTAATTATGATAAACAAGCACAGAGCAATGGTTGTGTTAATATCCAACTTTGGTGCTTTAAATTGGTGTTTGTGTAAAGTCAATATTTCACTGTTTTACTAACATTGCGACTGTGTTATGTACTGTAACATAGTTTGTGGGCGATTCCCCTCAATCAATCTTGTTCATACAAACTTGAATTGCACTAATGAAATTGTAAATATTGAGACAATTTGCCACAAATCTAGAGCAAAATGTATTGCTTCAATAATAAAACTATTTTAACAATCTTTCAAATAAGGCAAATTAATATCACACAACTTTAGAACTAAATGAAAATAAAAAACAAATGACCTTGGTTTCAAGGTCAATTAGGTTCTATTCGATTAAAATTGCTAAGTGTAGCCAAGCAAAACATAAATATACAGTTTATTTAAATTAAGGATTTAACTACTGCGGCAGTTTTAGTTGCTAACCTGTAATCAAATTGTCTATTTAAAGTACCTAGTTATTAAATTACTATATTTGGTACCTTTTTCTTTATAAAATTATAATATGGGCTTACCAGTTAAGTTGA